>JBBELK010000627.1:0-463172 GCA_037783545.1 Henricia sp. BOLD:AAB3569
TGGCTGATTTAGGCTTGAGTTTAGGCTATTTAGGCTAATCACTTATTTCCCTTGTTACACTGCATGGAAGACGGCGCCATTACATCACAGTAACATTCCTTAAAGGGCCTGTGACGTCCTAAACAACTTTATGCCTAAGCTTTGCTTCATAATGACGGATTACTTGTTCTGCAAGACATACTATTGTTCGTTTGGATGTAAAATCAATAAAAGGTGGCATTTTTCAACTTTGAAGATTTCATTGCAATAAATCACAGACAGAGGGCGCTGTTTTGAGTGCATCACATAAGGAAGACAGAAGGGAAAAGTTAAGAAAAAACATAAGACTTCAAGTTGGACTTGTGGCAAATTGCTGCAGTTTCTACCCCCAGTTTTGTCATGGCTTACAGCAGGCAACATGTAAAACAAACTCAAACAGCCATAGATTACAAAAGTTTCAGGAAAATTGAGAAAAAAGTGGAATCTTTTGTGCACAGGTCAATGTGATTTTCCTGTGTTTGCCTCTTGTGACGTCGTGACCTTGGTCATGAATATGCATATTTTCATTAGCATAAAAACTAAAAACCTTTGTTTTAACCCCCAAAGCAAGCTCCAAATAGGATTTTTATGACTTTAACTTAGTAAAGTGGTTTTAAAGCATAGATTTCATTGATAAAAATCCTAAATAAGGGGCCCTTTAACTTCATTTTATTGTTACTGAATTTTGTATTCTTGACATTGCAGAAATGCAGTAGCAACGCCCTTTGCCGACGCTGGTCCATTCCCGAGTGTATACTGAGCGTCACCAATAGACTTACCAAGTACCATCTGCTTATAGGAGCTATCATCAAACCAACGAAAAGTAGGAATAAAATTGTGACATTCAAAATCAGTCGGAACTGGGCAGAGATAGTATTTAGGATTTGTTGATATTTTGTTTAAAGATAGTATACATGATTGGTAAACTGTCACAAATAGTTTTATCCCCCTGTGTGATTAAAGATATGCATGATTAAAACCAACCTGAGCAAAAACCAGCTCCGTACTTCGTCTAACTTTTGAGAAAACAGTCAAAAAAGGGTTTGTAGTCATTTCGCCCCAAAACCACTTTTCCCTGAACCATTTCGCCCTGAACCACGGCCTGTGCACGAAGTGGTTTTGGGGCGAAGTGGCATTTAGGCGATGTAGTGTTTGGACGAAGTAATCTGGGGCGAAATGGCACTTGGGCGAGGGGGTTTGGGGCGAAATGGCACTTGGGGCAAATTGAATTTTCGTCTCATGAGACAAAAACTAATTGTTTTACTCATTTCTCAAAGACTATAGCACTTTCGACAAAACCATTTCAGGGGAAGTTTTCTACAGTCATCATGTTTATATTGTGTAAGTTAGGCGTAAATCTGTGAACATTTCTGATTTTCGAGATTACAATGATGTATACTGCATTTAATACAACATTTTCATTTTTATTTTTATTTATTATTTATTATTATAATTTTGTATTATTTTTGTAATGGTTTTCATCAACATTTAAACATGAGACCTGTGTAAGGTTTTTTTCCCCTTATATCACTTTAATGCAGTCAAATATGTTCCATTTTAAAATCACACATTGGAGCTGAGCATTGGTGCAGAAAATGGCTGCCACGCACCACAAATATACTTGCCTTTGTTGTGCCCTTAATAATTAGCAATATCGGCAAGGAAAACCCTATTTAAACTTAAAACATTTCTCACCGTACTTGTAATTTCTTCAGGTTGCAAAGTCGACAAGAGCGAGGTTTCAAATCTTCAGAAGGCACTTCAGTTGGTGAAGGTAAGTTCCCCAAACGAAACCAACTCAAACATGTTACTTGAATTCATGCAGTACATCAGCCGATTTCACGAAAAAGTGCGTAGCTTGCGCAACTTTTGAAAATGGCATAGGCCCCCATAGCTTGCGTGTAATAATCACAGGAATGTTGCGCAGCTTATGCAATAAAATGTTGCGCAAGTGGGCTTACGCAGTGCGTAAGGGTTTCGTGAAATTGGCTCCTGGTTTTATAGGACCATGTAAAACCAACAACTACCGGTATCTTTTCCAGATAGGTCCAGTCAATAAAGACTTGTGGGAAAAAATGCCTTGATGGCCTCATATATGTTGTTAAAAACAATTTTCTCAAAATATTTTCAAAACTCCAATACCAAGACATGTCTAACTGTTTGTAAATTATTTTAAATAATAATTTTTAAATTATTATTTTAAATAATAATTTTTTAAATTGTTGGCAACTTGAAAAAATTATTTTTGCAAATGCATCAAAATGTACATTTCTGACAATTTTTATGGAAAGACCCAGATAAATGCTATGGAAATTCAGCACTGAAGTGCACTTCAATTAGGGCTGCAACAAAGTTGGTCACAGCACGTGTGGAGAGCATGTGTGGTCTAGTGGGTATACAGCCGTGCTCGTAATCGGAGGGTTACGGGTTCGAGCCCCACTCGTGCCAACGTGTTTGTGTCCATGGGCAATACACTTAATCTGAATTGCCTCGTTAACCCGAGCGATATTTAGTGAGCTGTTAGGTGGAATGCCACAATCTAAGTGCTGATAGAGTTGTGCATCTTGGCAAGTCTGCCGGCCTAGTTGAAGCGAAATGGTTCTGGTTATTTCCTGATGGCAGCGGTAATAATGGTAACAGCGCCATGATCTAAATGGCGCTATATAAAAACCTGCTATTGTTATTATTATTATTATTATTGACACGATGCCTACTTTTTTTCTCTCATCAGAACATTTGTCAAGACGTCAACGTTCAGGTCAAAGAATACGAGAGACATCAGAAACTGATGGAGATATACAATAAGTTGGAGGCTAGGTCCTCGGGCCTCCTCAAGAGTGGCAAGAAGTTTAAGGTCAGTTGGAAACGAGATTGCCTTATCAGCCTTTAACATATATTTTGTTTACACTTACCCATTAGGCAAGGCAGTGTTTCGATAGGTAATCTTACCTGTTCAGGTTAGTTGGTATTTATTAATGGAATAAAGGTGTGGGTGGCTGGTCTAAAAACTGTACATCTGAGACCGTCTAAAGACCTGGGGCCAATTTCATGGCGCTGCTTAAGCGCTAGCTGAAAACGTGTGCTTACTGTAGCATAAAAGGTGTGCTAACTTTAAGGCTATTTCACGGCCGCGGCGTGCTTAAGCTAGCCTTGACCAAGGCCGTCTCCGGGTTTTTTGCTGTACGAGAAAATATTGGGTCTAGCACATGCAAAATGCACACGGCATCAAAACAAGCCACTGTGAGATAACGACTTCCGTATAGTAAACCCGTACGGCAACACACTGACTGCGTATACTGCGTACTAGCTGCGTACGACCTGGCCTAGTTCGAAAGACAGCCTTGACGAGTCTGCACTTCCGGGTTTAATGTATTTCTGTATATTTTCGGCCAATATTGGCCGAAAATGGGCGGGATTTGGATATGCGGGTATGCAAGGTATGAATATTTAACATTTGTCTTGAGCCAATCAAGAGCTTCATGAGTAGCACGTAATGACGCGATGCATGCATTATGCATGTAATGGCATCCTCATGTTACGAGACCGTGGCATGATCTATGGACGAAAACAACAAATATTCTCGGGTTCGTAGCATTTATTGTGCTTGTCTGTTTACGTATTTGATTACACTTCTGGGGGACAACGGTCGTAATATGACAGCTTTCCTAAATGATTTGTGGGAGCTCTTAATGCTGCCTCGGATGAACAAACTGGGGATCGCAGATCATAGCGTTTTTCAAACATAACCTTCCGTGCGTCGACCAATGAAATTTCAGCTCACGCTGGGGTCGTTTCCCTATTACTGTAATGAGTTTCGCTGGCTGAATGCAGAACCATCAAGGCTGTTGGGTTTAGGACCGATACATGTACAGTACGGTGTATACTCGCGGCGTACAGTGTACGTACGTAGTACGCTGTGCTAGCAGATTATGCGCACAGCTAGTCAGCGCTATGGCGGGCAACAGATTCTGCCACAGCTGGTCAGCGCTATGGCGGGCATGGTGGGTCGTCTTAAAGACAATCCCAACGCCTTGATCAAGGCTATGCTTAAGCATGCGCGTGCTCTGGAACGGGCATTGTTGCGTCACGAGTGTTTAGCAAATTTGCCTCTGAAGCTAGCAAACGTTTGCCAGTGCTTAGGGTTACGGTCTCCATGAAATAGCCTGCTAAATCGGCTGCTAAACAGCTCGATGAAATTGGCCCCTGGGGCGGATTGCAATAAAATTGACTTAGCCACTGGTCTAAGATCGGTCTTTTATAGCCGGCTATCCATCTCGCCCGGTCTCGGCTTAGTCGCTGGTTTAGCCCATTGCAATAAACCAGTCTAACTGAAGTACGTATGCGCCAGCCGAAAAACATGCACATCTTAACGGAAAGTGACGCAGCCGGCTATCCTTGCGTGAAATTAAGCCAAACAAACATCCTCACGAGTCACGAAGCCACTTGATGACGCGTGTGTGGTGCAGTTTTTGCAGAGAAACTGACCGCGAAAGTTATCAAATAGCACTAAAAAGACTCTAATGGGCACAATGTGCGTTTTGTTCGTCTTTTTTTATGCGAAATTACAAGATAGCGCAGTGTCCAAAAATTATAGCCTGCTCACCGCTGGCTTAAATTTTAAGACTGGTCTAACTTTAAGACAACGATATTGCAAGCGGGCTATAATTATAGACCTGTCTTAGTGGACGCCGCGTTAGCCGGCTAAGCCTATAGACCGGTCTTAGACCGCATATTGCAATCCGCCCCTGGACGTTGATAGTGACGCAAAGTTGAAGGGCCCAATTGTTTTCCCACAGGAAGGAAACATATTGCATAAAAGTGGTGAATGTTTTCACGCCATATTGAAATCAAAATAGCCAAGTTGTGAAAATTGGGAATCGTTTTCCTACAGATCAGAATAGTTTTTAATCATTTTTAATTTCACACACTGCATGCACCGGTATGTAAAGTTTTCATATTTTCTGAAAGGAAAAAAAAGGGAAAAATAATCAAAAGAATTTCATTTTGCCATGTTTAAATTGCAACAAACTGTACAAGTTCATAGGAAGGGATTTATACTTCTGGAAAAAAAACGTTTAACAATTTCAAATATCTCCACATGTATCCACATCAGAAATCTGACCTCTTGTCGAGTAATCGGAAACTGAGACATGCCGCTGACCTCAAATGGAAGTCGGCCCGTGGCAGACTAACTGATATATATGCCGTGGTGCTTAGTGATGTTATCATATTCCTACAAGAGAACAACCAGAAATACACGTTTGCATCCCAAGACAACAAGGTATGTGTGTACAGTGTGATGTTGTATAGTTGAAAGTTGTTATAGGAACACAATTTTAACTAAGACTCTACTGAAGTGAACATCACTTGTGATTCCTATCTTAGTTGCATATCCATGCAACACCAAGAGAAAAAGTTGCGCTTGTAGCGAAACCTGAATGTGTCTGGAAACTCTATGGTACCATTGAGTGCTAATGTTACAATGAGAAAGGGCAAGCCAAAATTACGGTTTGAATGGTCTTAAACATACGTTTAAAACCAGATAAGGACGCTGATAATGACCCAAGCCGAAGGCTTCGGCCATTATCAGCATCCAGGCCCCTATCCAGTTTTAAACGGATTGTTTCAGACCATTCAGACCCAATTTTAATCCATTCATAAATACCTTTTTTGTGTAAATCGGTAAAACTCACCAAAATTAGCTTGTCATTGCAATCACTTTTTCGCTTCATATTGTTGTTTGTACGTTCAAACTGCTAGCTGTGCGTGCAGTTGTTTGTTCGATCGCGTGCATTATGCGTATATTTATGCAGATGTGCTGTGTACGCGCACGCAGACGACCCGGTAGATGTCGCATCTTTTTGTAAGAAAAACGACAATTGACGATTAATTTATATAAATGTATGTGCACACACATCTTTTTTACAGGGGCGCCTTTGTGAAAGACACTCGGCTCCTTGACTACTGTGGTATTATGAGTCTGTTTTGGTGCAGTATAACCACGGAATCAGCCTAAATAGGACTGCGACTTTTTACAATTTCTTAAAAGCATGGACACAGGTTTTTCATTGTTTTCTCAGAACGTAGATAAGGTACTGAGCTTACTTACACACTGGTTGGTTTTTTACGCATTCTTAAAATGGAGGTCATGCCGTTTTTAACAGTTTTCCAAACCTGTAATATGTCTTTACAGCCTCCAGTCATCGGCCTGTATAAGTTAATGGTGCGTGACGTAGCAATCGACAAGTGCAGCATGTACTTAATTAGCCAGAACAAAGCCGCCCCCGAGATGTATGAAGTGAACTGCGAGTCGTCAGATAATAGGAAGAAATGGAAGGAAATACTGGAGCAGGCCATTCATGATTGCCCTGACGAAGGCGAGTTGATAACGTTTTTTTTTTCGTTTTTGTGGTTTTGTTTTGTGTCCAATCGAAAATTGTATTCAACCTGTTCGAGAGAATCGTTGTTTTACGGAAATAAATGTATGATTGGCCAGTCTTAAACTCACAGTTTGACTAGCTAGGGACCCGGGTGCTTATAATGGCCCTGTGTATTGTTTAAGACTAACCAACCATAATTCATAATTACCTTTCATAAGCAAAACGTTCCAAAATTCTTCAACAGTAAACTTCGCCATTTAGCCATTTCATGATGTACATGTACTTTATTATTACATGTGCAAAATTCATTCAAATTACTGTGCGTCGGGTTGTTTTTGTTTGATTGCGCGCATCACGCTTTGCACACGCATTGTACAGGCACGTAACACACTCGGGTAAACTTACACGCATTGCGTCCAATTTGCTTTCAGGCACGTACATTTTTTATTTTTGTGTGTGCACGTTTTCCATGCGCATTGAAACTGACTAGGGCTACAATCCTGGACAAAATAGCTAGGGACACTCTGGCTAACCCTGTGCAACCCCCGCGCAATGTTGGGTCGCTGGGGTACTGCGCGCCACTGAAATCTGCACCAGTCGCCGTCAACATTGAACGGGGGAGCGAGGGTACACACTTCAAGTGTCCCAACTATTTTGTCCAGGATTGTAGATAGCTGGTCTTCATCGTCTGTTTAGAACCACCCATGTGATGTTCTCTCAACCGATAAGAATGTGAGGTATTTATTAATTCCCGTTTGTGCATGGCAGATGAGGGAGTTGTGGAAGACGCAGAGACGGATGAAGAGAGGAGGTCGGCGGAGGTCAGAGCAGCCAAGATTAAGAAACTACTCGGTAAGATTTACTTCCTCACAATAGACTACTAAAGTGTGACGTCAGTTGCCATGGTATATGCGTCTAAACAATTGCTGGTAATCTGAAATGTCCATTGGTATAGTGCAGGGAAACAGTTCACTGGTTTTAGTGTAGACCCAAAAACCATGGCAACACACAAAGGGTGACGTTTTCACTTTAGTACCTATTCAGTGCAATTAAAGTCTGTTATTAGGCTGAATTCACACTGATCCTTTTTGCATGTAAATTTGATGCGCGCCGCCTTGAGAAAAAGCACTGTGGATGGATTTTGGAGTGAAACGACGCACTGAAAACCACAGAACCAACTTGGGCGGAAAGTATTTTTGTTATGTGATTTTCAGTGCATCATTTCACTTCAAATAACCATGTCAATGAATCCAAGTTAATGGAATTGTTTTCAATCTGTTGCAAAATCCAGAAGGGTTGACAGCTTCAAAGTAATCTTTTTATGTTTTCTCCCAGACCAAATGCAAGAGAAGGATCGTCAGCTGAATGAAGTCATGGAGGAAAAGGCCAAGCTTGTCGAGGAGCTCAAAGACACACTCATCAAGGATGATGCCCTCGGAACAGTGAGTACACCATGTAGTTAACCACTTCGCGGCGGCTAGGCATTTTCCATTTATTCCCCTGGAGCGGTAGACTGCACTAGCAGTTTTGGTTATGCAGTATATATGTATGTCTTTGGGGCTGAAGACTTCATGACTAGTTTTTATTTCAAGTTGTAAATCAATCTTATTTCCCAAGTCCCAAGTCATTTTCTCCTGAGTCAAGTCACAGGTCAAAAACAAAAACTGACTTGACCCCAAGCCAACAAGATAATAGTGACCAGCTCTGCCCTGGTCTAATTCATGGGCTAATTCTGTATAACCGCCCCCAAGACACTCGCACTCAGAACTGCAGATGCATTTATCCGTCGCGAAGTGGTTAATAACAACACTGTGTAATTAGCCTTCTTCGTGTTTCACACGAATATCGTCTGGTTTACTGACGTACTTCCTTTCACATGCACACTCAAGGCCTGTCCGCATTGGACTTTTTTTTGGGTCAAACTTACCGAGACGAGAGGTACTTCCCCTTTTTTAATCCAGTGCGGACAGCCTACAAAGTTTTCCTCTCAGTAATTTTTCCCGAGTCCAGCGGTTACTTTTCCTGGCCAACTGCTGCCCAGGAAAATTGACCGGGTAACTTTTCCCGAGACGATAAGTCCAATGCGGACACATCGAGTCGGTAAAAGCGCTCTGGAAGCGTACGTCCGGGCCGTGAAGGTCATACTGCGAAGGGACACTAGCTGCGCATGCTCTCCCACAGTCTCAGTAAAATTTTCCCGTGTCAAAAAATCAAAATGCGGACAGCATTTAAATTTAGCCATTTTTCATTTTACCATCGTCTCTGTAAAACCTCCCGAAAAACAAGTTCAATGCGCACACGTCCTTAGTATCTACTTAACTAAATGTTTGTTGCTATGTGGTGCATGCCCAACAATCATGTCTTAATTTTTTAATCTGAACCACGCCATCTGCAAGGACCTTACCAAGTAATTATGGCTTATTTTCTCTCAGCTCAAGTCCCCTGTAATAGCTGACAGTGATTCTCGGATGCAGGAGGCAAGACATATACTGTTGGCCGCCATTGCTGAAGGTAAGTACATGTTTGTCCGGTATAGCTAGTCTTCTTGTCATTGGGTCATTCCATGTAAAAACACTCTAAAATAGTAAGATTTCTCACCCTAAATTTCCAATTATTCGCTCAATCTGACCAGCAGCTCTAGAGCAGTGGGGTGTTATGACCGAGCGGTCTAGCGCGTCGAACTCAAGTTCTTGTGCCAGTACTAGAATGTGGGTTCTATTCCGGGCCGTGACTGGTTGTGGCACTTGTGCTCTTGAGCAAGGCACTTAATCACATTTGTTCCGTCCTTCAGAAGGGATGAAAAGCCGTTGGTCCAGTGTGTTACATGTAACACACTTTAAAGATCCCAGCGCATTCTTTCGTGAAGAGCAAGGGGAGAGATTCCCCGGTGTCTCTGGCCGTTTCTAATTCAACTTAGAAGTTGATAGTTATTCGAATATCTATGTTAATTGATCCCATTCCTGTAATTGGCGGTTCTTCCGCTGTTGGATGTGGTGAATAAATAAATAAATAAATAGAGTTATGGCCCGCCCAATTTTGCACAAATTTCTCAAATTGGACATGCACCATAACCTGTGAAAAGCCATTTTTTAGCAACCAGTCGGCCCGAAAAATGGAAATTGCCTGAAACTCCTAAAGTGCCTGAGTTGAGTGGCAACATGCTGTGAGAAGGTGATGACAATGTTGAGGGAATGTGAATCAAACCCCGCCATATTTCGCATATTGTTGAACATACAGTTGAAGTCCGAAGTATAAATACATGTACACCACTACCATCATCACCCAAAATGGTAAACAGGACTACCCGAACTATTGCAAGGTGTACAAGCTATACTGCATGCACGTGAGGAATTCCATGCACAAAATCAAGAATTTAGTAAAGACTGTTACAAAAAGCATACAGTTGTATTTATACTTCTGACTCCAACTGTACGTCGCCATGGTCCACGTGTAGCGAGGTGCTTACGAGAATTTTAAACAGTTTAAAATGTCTTTTGCAATTGACACGAAACTCGAAAATCACCAATACCCTTGTCATACAAATGTTGTATCTGGGTGTCCGCGGGTCTTAAAAAGTCCTAAATTCATTTTCTAAATTTAAGGCCTTAAAAAGTATTAAAAAACATTAGAAAGCATTAAAAAGTATTAAATTGTTAGCTAGATTTTGGGCCTGTGGTGGCCGAGTATGGAATTCTTTCCTGTTTTGGGGGTTTAATTGGTCTTAAAAAGGCATTAAAAAGGTCTTAAAAAGTCTTAAAGACTTGCTGAAACCTGCGGACACCCTGTGTATGCATCTCACTGCATTTTTGCATCCTAAAATTTGGCAATTTGCACCGACAGGCTAGATTGAAATCGAAGACGTGCCACTATTTATGGCTTTTTTTTTTTAACAAATTGCTACGACCTTTGTTCGATCTCAGTACGATAATTCTACGCAAGGAGCATGAGTTGCTGCAACATTAGTCGAGATTGATACGACACAAGACGATATGCATTTGCTTACAATGACTTGCCGCATGAAGAGGCAGGCCAGAATATCATGCAGGGCCCCGAGAAAATGTTGTAGCACATTTTTTACAATTTTTCAGTACCTCATCTCGTACATCCGCACATCTTTTTCGGCGAGTTGCATTTCGTCGCAGCGTTTAATTTTGAAGTAGGTGAAGGTTAAAGTATATTGAGAAATTCCACCCAAACTTATACTGTAGGCCTACAACTTATATGCCTATGTTTTGGCATATTCTTGCAGCACATCGTCTAACTATGGCCGTATACAGCGCCGGTGCAGGACTGACCCGGAGTGCCAGCAGTGCCGGAGAGCGTGAGAGTGGGTTATATGAGGCTCCGACCCTGCCCAAGCGAGCCGAGACCTTCGGTGGCTTCGATAAACAGCAGGGTAGGTCAGGAACAAGATTTGGAGAGGTTGTTTGATTTTAAATGCACGTTTTTCAAGCATCCTTGACGGAAGAAACCGAAACCAGGATGAATATGTTCCGAAACTAGGGGACTTGGTGAAAATGGCGGTGCAATCACTTTTTCACAAATTACACTTTCATCACGGGTACCTGAAGAACATATGTTTAAAATCAGCCAACCTAAATACATGTAAAGCATATAAAGACGCCCGCTTTCATATTTTGTTTTTTGGTGGGGCGCTTTTATTTTTTCGTTACTCGCCCAACTCGGATCGGGAGCCAAAAAAAATCCATTGTCACTGCACAGGTGGGACAAACAGATTTATGTGGTTTAAAATTGAAACCATGATATATTATTTGAGATGGTCATTTGCTATGTAACCTTCAACGTTTATATTTATCTGATATGGTGCCTGATTACCATTGAAATGAAAAACCAAACTTGGGATGAGAGCAAAATCGTAAGGGCCTTATCGGGATTCGAACCCGAGACACCTGACTCACTAGGCAGATGCTCTACTAGCTGAACCCGAAAAAATGGGTCTATAAGGAAAACCTAAGGGAGTATACCAACTGTGCCTTATAGCTCAGCTGATAGAGCATCTGCCTATTGAGTCAGAGGTCTCGGGTTCGAATCCCGATAAGGCCCTTACGATTTTTCTCTCATCCAAGTTTGGTCCTTCAATAATTAACTAAACTCCTAAAAACAAGTTCGGAAAGTCGATTTCTCTCTTGTTACAAAAAAAAAATTCTTGAATTTGTTATCATTAGAAAGCCCTGTTATTCCTCTTTACGATGATGTGTCATTTGTTATGATTAAGCAATTGGGGGATGTGCAGCACAGCTGAATACGGGGGCGGGTGTAAAGTGAAATGTCACAAAATGCATTGCTTATTGTCAAAAAGTGCATTGACACATACCCATCCTCCAAGCAAAAGGGGAATGCACTGCATGACAATAGCAGTGAATTTTGTGACATTTCACTTTCCACCCACCCCTGTATTCCGCTATACTGCACATCCCCCAATTGATTAATCATAACAAATGACACATCACTGTAAAGAGGAATAACGGGGCTTTCCAATGATACCAAATTCAGTAACAAGAGAGAAATTGTCAGTCAAACTTGACTTTCCGAACTTTTGTTTTTTTAGGAGTTTAGACAGCCGTGTAAGTCTATGACATAAAGACTATTATAAACTGTAGGAACAAATTATGCATGAGCTTTCGTAGCAACGAGTACTTCATCAGATGCAATAAAGGTAGGACTAGAAATATTGATGAAGTTCCACATTATCATCGTTTATAAATAAAATTCATTCTTTAAAGCAGGCGCAGTGGTCAAGAAGCGGTTTGTGGCCAGCACCAAAGACCACGATTCCCGCAGCTACAGTTTTCCCAACCTCAGCAATGCCGAAAGTACGGACACTAATGAAACGGACGAGCATCACGCTCAGCAAGGCTCAGATCCCAACCTGCTGTCTGAGAGCTACCAAGAGACGAGTAGCATGCAGAGAAAGGTACATATACTCACAAACATAGAGTATCATTCTTGAACACACTACTCACAATAAGTTAGGGATAATGTGGGGCATACGTAGGGCCAATGATTTTCTGTTTCAGAAAAGGCGAAAATTTCGTTTCCCAAATTCCATTTCGGGTGAGGAAAATTCCGTTGCTTTTTAAAAATGAAAGCAAAGGCATTCAGGCCTGATGCGGCGCGCAGCCTGCATGCTTGCAATCACTGAAACGATTTTGCATTTTTATTTTTGGCAATAAACCAACTTGTAGTAAACAAAAATGCAGGGCTATTTCATTATCTTTATTTGGATAATATACTGTGCTTAAAAGAAAGAAAGGAAAACGGCGTTTTTGTGTAAATCAAATACTGGATTCCGTTTCGGGGGTCAAATTCCGTGAATTCCATCTGTTTTCTGCAATTGCAGAAAATCATTGGCCCTACATACGCAGATATTTTAAGGGTATAGATTCCGCTTGAATGATTTTTTATATGATTTAGACAATTGTATCTGCATGACAGACACACCTTGTCACAGGAATTACAGTTATTTAGAAACAAAATTCCAAAAACACAACATACCAATATCTATAACTTATTGTGAGTAGTGTACCTTAGACAGTTTTTAAGGCTGTACAAGAGTGCAGTGACTCAGGGCCTTTATCAGCGTCCGTCCAGGTCTGAAACGTAATTTTTTTTTACAATTGTACTATTTTGGATGGAAAAAGAATGCATGGTCTAAAAAAATTGTTATTTTAAATGATACAAAACTTTATACAGCAAATTTTTTTATTCAGAACCTGAACAAAAATAATAAAAATACTAAAAAAGGTAGTGTGTAATTACTTTTGAGTCGGTGCTCTGAAAAAAAATGTCAACAATAAAAAAGACGTATGAGGAAAAACAAATTAGATTGGTACTTTCAATGCACACGATTCAAAATGCCCTTTAGTGACCGTAGCGGCCACAAGCGGCCTGAAGTCCAATGCCTATAGCAACTGTTAAGTGGTTACCAGCTTCACAGTGTTTTAATACATGATATACTTAATATCTCAATGTTTTTAAATTTTGTTGGTGTAGTTTAGTCCAAAAAAAAGAACTATGATTAGATGGCGCATAACTTTCAACCCCGCGCGTCAAAGCTTTTTTTTGTCTTGTCAAGCTGCTGTTGACAGCAGTCGAGGCTCGAACTTCACGACGACATAAATGTTGCCGTCTTATCCCGGTACCTTTGGCCACAATGCCCCTGGATTTTCGGCAGTAAATACTGTTGGCTTCATGTCAACTTGACTTTATTGCTAGGAATCCACTTACAAAAAAAAAAAAAGGGGAAAAAAAGCCGTGTCACCGCATCATTTTGGGAGACTTAAACTTGCGCTAAACATTTTTTTTTCGGCTTTTGATTGTGATATTTATTGAAGTATGTTATTTTGTGAAGATCTAAAGATTTTCTCGTCGGTAACCAGTGATTTTCCATTTTCATGGCATGACGTTGGGCGTATAGCTGTATACAAATACTAAAGCGTTATCTCTAAAGATTTCAATCCGCTCGTCATACATCAGCCACGAAGGTTTAATAATGCTACCTTTCTGTGGTCATTTTGCCCCCAGGAACCTGAACCTCCCGACAGATTGTCTGACACCAGCTGGCTGATTGTAGACAGCAATAGTTCACTTAGCGAAGACGCCACAGATGTGTCGCAGAGGGATGAAAAGAGGGCGCTGTCACACGATCACGTCGTTAGTGTCAATCACCTACTGAAACATCTAAACTCCCTCCTGGTGAGTTGAATCATGCAGTTTATTCTCGTGTTGGAAAAAACGTAAGATCTTGAAAAACAATTATTTACATTTTTGAAAACAATGGCACACTTTTTTAGCCCATGTCCGAGTCCTAGGTGTTTATTTTTTTATTTATTCGCCACATCCAACAGCGAAGGGACTGCCAATTACAGGAATGGGAGCAAGTGTGGTTGAGTGCCTTGCTCAAGGGCACAGGTGCCACAACCTGTCGCGGCCCGGAATCGAACCTACATTCTAGTACTAGCACAGGAACTTAAGTTCCACGCACTAGACCGCTCGGCCATAACACCCGACGTGTTTAAAGTCCTGGAGTCCGAGTCCAGCATACATCTGAGTCCTCGGCAGTCCGAGTCCGAGTCCGAAGCCCTTGTTTCAGTTTTTATTATAGCCAAGTGTCAATGACCATACCTATCATCTGTGACGGCTTGTAAATTTGCGTTAGGCGGGGAAAAAATGTCTTTGGGAGGTGAAATACATCTCTAGTGCTAAAATTAAAAATTGTTCAGCACTCAAAATGATTTATTTCAAATTCCTAAAACTTCATTTCAAATATTCAAAATAATTTTTTTTTGTTTTGACGAGTGATAATGGCCTGAGCCGCAGGCAAGAGCCATTTTCACTCACCCAGGCCCCTAGCCGGTTTTAAACATATTGTTTAAGACTGATCAAACCCACTTTTATTCCCATTCATAATACCTTTTTAATCGGTGTTAATCGATAAAAATCGCCAAAATTATTTGATAATTTTGTCGTTTTGCCATGTTTGACATCACTTTCCTACATACATGCATGACATTGCGTTCGTTCAAACTGTCGTGCGTAAATTGTTTTTGTTTGATACACGCATGCAGGCGTGTTGTACGCGCATATGCACACGACCGGGTACTTGTCACAGAGCACATTTTGCTTTCGGGCGCGTGCAGTTTCCGTGTGCGTGTGCGTGTTCCATACGCGCTTAATAGGGCGCGGGCCAGGTTTAAAAGTGTTTAAGACTGGTCTTTATCATCCGTTTAAGACTGGCCACGTGACATGCTCTCAGCCAACGAGGATGCATAAACTGTCTAAGGTATTTATGAATATTAAATTAAAAAGCCATGGTTCATATTTTCCCTATTTTTTATTTTATTCCAGTCAATAACATCCAAGAAAGAAACTGCTTATGAGAGGTAAGACAAGAACTTTATTAAAATAAAGGTGCTAATTATTTGTTTGGTGTCTAGCCTTTAATCCCGAAAATCAGAAATGTTCACAGATTTACTCATAACTTACACAATATAAACATGATGACCGTAGAAAACTTCCCCTGAAATGGTTTTGTCTGAAGTGCTATAGTCTTTAAGAAATGAGTAAAACAATTATTTTTCGTCTCGTGAGACATAAATTCATTTCGCCTCAAAACCACCTTGCCTGGACCACTTCGCCCTAAAGCACTTCAACCAAAGGCCATTTCATCCAAAGGCCACTTCATCCAAACACAACCTCGACCAAATGCCGAAGTGGCTTTGGGGCTATGTGACTGTAAACCATTTTTTGACAATTCTCTCCAAAGTTAGATGAAGTACGGAGCTGGTTTTTGCTCAGGATGGTTTTAATCATGCATATCTTCAATCACACAGGGGGATAAAACTATTTGTAACGGTTTACCAATCATGTGCAGTGGCTTTAAAGGAAGAGAAAACACTTTGGAATTGTCGTCATATTAAATTTAAAAATGTTACATCTGTATGTTTCACACTATTAATCTGTTTTCTTTTTAGCATGAGGTCACAGTTGTTAGAAGCAAACAGAAAGATTGAATCACTGAGTGGACTGGCACCTAAACCCAGGACTAAGGCATTTTCCATGGGCACCCAGGGACTAGCATCACTTCCAAAACGTGGGGTAAGACAAACAGTATACAAATACAACACATGCACGTCGAACTTCAAGCATTTATTTAACCACACTTTAATTGGTAGATTCTTGGCACTCAGTGCGACCGACCAGGGACCAATTTCATGGCGCTGCTTAAGCGCCAGCTGAAAACGTGTGCTTACTGTAGCAGAAAAGTTGTGCTAACTTTAAGGCTATTTCACGGCCGCGGCGTGCTTAAGCATGCGCATGCTTGGAAACGGGCATGGTTGCGTCACTAGTGTTTAACAAGTTTGCCTCTGAAGCTAGCAAACGTTTGCCAGTGCTTAAGGTTACGGTCTCCATGAAATAGCCGGAGCCCCCGTTAGCATAACATCGGCTGCTGAACAGCTCCATGAAATTGGCCCCTGGCCTTCGTAGCATAGAACAGCTTAAAGGCACAGGCTCGTCAGCAATGCGCGCATGCCAAATTCGTACCACGAAATATGCAGCTGCATAGCAAAGGCATGGAGCTGTGTCTTTCGTGGCACGAATTTGGTGCGTGCTCATTGCTGACGAGCCCCTGCCTTTAATTCAATTTTCGTTTAGTAGCGTTTTTCTTATGTGAATGGTACCGCTTTTCATTCGATCGTCTTTTAACATATGCTTATTAAACCAAGACAATAATTGACTAATCCAAACAAAGCAACTTCCCTTGTGTGAATAGGTTTTTAGTCTCTGAGACAGTATGAAAATCTGAATGCCAAAATAATGAATTACATTTAGCTTAAAGGCAGTGTACATGATTGGTTTTTGCCTTAAATTTTTGAATCGGATGCATCTGAGAGGTGTAGGTTTTGTGATAACTCAGACCTCTCTTTGCAAATTGTGTATATTTCCTTTAACATAAAGCATATTTTACCCTTTGAAAATGATATTGTAAAGTGTTGGTATTAAACATGGTTATTGCCAGAAAGTTGAGATACTGTAGCAGTTAGGACTTAGAGGTTATATTCAATGGTCAATGTTTGCAAAGGTATTGTTTTGATGTTTATTTCAGGAAAAGGAGAGAAGTAGCAGCACAACATCTGACAGGAGTAAATGGGACATAATTGAGGGTAGAGGGAGACCAACAGACGGCAAGGACAGGACCAAACGGGAGTCTCCGATCGAAGAGAAGCCTAACGACTCTCCACCCAGCGGTGCAAAGCCAATCGATCAAAACATACGCAAGATGATAGCCTTTGGGGAAATCTCCTACAACAATGGCACCCATGCTGGCCATGGTGCACAAGTCGACAGCCCACGGTCGATCATGAAACACCGAGGGGTTAATGAATCACCGCCGCCGTCGGAGAAGTCTGGAACTGGTGGCAGAAGGCGGGATGCGGTACCGCCGCATCTCGTAAGCGCAACCAATGAATTTCAACAGGCGTCCAGTGGCCTGGTACAGCAGCAATTTCCAATGAAACTATCGACGCTTGCCTCGCAGTCGCCGAGCAAGCCCCCGCAACTCATTCCTGGAAAACTTTCAACGTCCTCGTCCGCGGCAAAATCTCCCGCGCTGATGCGCAACGGTGATCGGATGTCTACTGGCTCTAAAACCAGACTTCCAAGTTCATCCAATGAAGTTATATTCTTCTGAAAGCAAGGTAAATTTCGGAATCATTTCTGTTTAAAAATTACTGGAGCTTAGGCTGGATTCACACTGGGCCTTTTCGCGCATTAACCCTTAACGTGCTACAGCCGTACCAGTACGTCCAATTAATCCCCCATCCACAAGCTGCCTGCGTACCAGTACGTTCTGTTAACGACCAATCCGAATGTTTCTTGGTGATGTCATAGAAAGCTACTTCTCCCATATACTAGCTATTATTTCTGCCTAGGCAAGTTGTAACAGACAACTTGATTGGTTAATTCTTCTCGGAACTTAAGATGCAGACCAGCCCTGAATGCCAAAGTACTAGCAATTTTTAGTAGGTAATATTTCCTGTATATTATGAGTTTTACTTGTTGAGCACAAGGTATTTTGTGTCTTGGGTATAATTCCCCTTTAAGCTCAAATCATTTTGATCTGTTTTGTCATTTTCTGCATTTTCAGATGTGCAAGACCGTGTGTTTACAGTAGTTTTCAGCCTGCGCAAATCACACCACAGTACCAGCAATAATTGTCGGGGGAAACCTCGCGGCAGAAACCATTTTTTTGCAGTGCAGTTATACATATACACCGCGGTGCCGCTGTACATATATTATAAAGCCAGCTAACAAAATCGAAAAGAAATACAGGTGTGCGTGTGGACATTTGATAATTAATGTAAAATATATAAATATTGTACATGAACTAGAAAAACAGTGTGTGTAGACTGAGTGACGATTAAAAGAGAATTGTTCCGAATATGAAATTTAAAAAGTTTGTAAAGATACGATAAAAACCAATGGTTCATAATTTGTACTTGAACGTGGCCCATTTATTGAAGTTTCTAACACTGCAAGTTAGACTGCAGTGTTATATTTTTGAGAAATATCTGTAAATCGCTATGAAAATTTCGTTTGCATGTCGGAGTTTCAGTTGAAGTGTAATTTTTTTGGGTTTTTTTTTTCCCATAGCTACAGCTTGTTATTTGATGATTATTCATCATGCATAAGATTTTGCAATTTGTCGGGTTTTTTTCCCATTATATTTTACATAAACTCCTCAAAAAAAGTTGGGAAAGTCAAGTTTGACTGACGACTTCTCTCTTGTTACTAAATCATTTCCCTTGAATTTGGTATCATTGGTAAGCCCTGTTATTCCTCTTTACGATGATGTGTCATTTGTTATGATTAAGCAATTGGGGGATGTGCAGCACAGCTGAATACGGGGGCGGGTGTAAAGTGAAATGTCACAAAATGCATTGCTATTGTCAAAAAGGGCATTGACACATTCCCATCCTCCAAGCAAAAAGGGAATTCACTGCATGACAATAGCAGTGAATTTTGTGACATTTCACTTTCCACCCACCCCTGTATTCCACTATACTGCACATCCCCCAATTGATTAATCATAACAAATGACACATCACTGTAAAGAGGAATAACAGGGCTTTCCAATGATACCAAATTCAAGGGAAATGATTTAGTAACAGAGAAATCGTCAGTCAAACTTGACTTTCCAAACTTTTTTTGAGGAGTTTAGTTATAATTGTGTGTGAAAAGGCATGCTTAGTGCTACAGATACCCTTTTTTTCATTCCCAGAAAAGAAATTAAAGAACTTATACATGCTGAAATTTTGACACATTAAAACTCAAGGAAATACAGATTTTCAGGCATGTAGTTCTAGAGGTCGTACGACTCTACCCAATGCATAGTTCCGACCTGTCAATCAAGCCCAACCCGCCGACCAATCACAACAGAGCTAGCAGACAGCACCCACATAGGTCAAAGTGCATTGCCTCACAACAACACAACAACATACATTTTGTACAGTGTTGTATGCGGTGATCCAGGTGAATTGTTGGTTTCAAGGCCGGACGATTCGCTGTTCAAAGGTAAGAAACCATGTATTTCATGATGATATGACATCCCTGTATTACTGGCCCTTTACTCGGTGTGTTCTGAAACAACTGTCGACCCTGAAACATGAATATTGAATTTTCTCCAATGAATCTGTGCTTTCCGTTGAAAGTCCCATTAGTTTGTGCAGTGTGTGTGAACATGTTGACGATAGCGTGTGAGGCATAACAACAATATCCAAGGGGGCGGAGTTAACTGGACAAAATCAGAACTATGCATTGACTGTGGTCCTATTTCTTTTTTTTTGCAAATAAGATTTGAATTTTACTATTAAAACAAAATTACAGACCTTTGGTCCAGAATCTTAAAAACTACCGACAAATCTTAAAATTAACGCCCACCTAATCAATGCGTTGTACAGCTTTTGAAACGATGCCTCGTGTGCAAAAGAAACGTTTACTTTATAGTAAATAAGCAGTGCATCCCTTGCTTTTTAAAAACTTTCTTTATTTAAGACGCCGTTCTCACTAGAGAAATCGCTTCGTTCGACGATGATTCGACGAAGAGATTTCCTAATGTGAATGCATTCCTCTGCATTCGGCGATGATTAGAATCGCTCCATTTGATGAAGCAAGCAAATAGCTTCATTGGACGAAGAGATCCCTTCATTGGACGAAGAGGTCCCTTCATTGGACGAAGTAAAATTGTAATTTGAACACTCCCTTGTTTGACGAAGCGATTTGACACGTAACGAGATGGAGTGTCACATGGCTTCATTCGATCTTCGTTAGCTGTTGTCTAAGGGCGTGTTTGTTTCATGACAGATCCGAATCCAGATCCCGAGTTGTTTCACCGAGCAGAAACAAACGAGACTGCTCTCAACTAGGACCTGAAGTCACGTGAATTGCAATTTATTTACCAAATTTGTTAAATTTCACCCACGACATTCATCGTAAATAAACAAGCAGCCCAAATTTGTTTGTATCGCATAAATCGTGTGTTGCCTCTGAAAACTGAAACGACACGGTTTTACTCGCACAAAAATCTTCGCGATGTTTACGTCGCCATTTTCGATCTAGCGCTGAACCATCTCTCGAGAAGGATATCACAGATCTCGATCAGGATGTGCGCGAAGTGAACGAGTTCACCTTGGATATGCGCCGATCTGAATCTGGATCCGTCCGAAACAAACACGCCCTAATGTGAACGGTACCGCTCTTCGTTAGATCTTCGTTAAGCACACTTCATTAACTAACGCATCTTCGTCGAACGAAGCGATTTCACTAATGAAAATGGGGTCTAAATTGCACAAGGCGTTTGCGCCTCAACTATGCCAACAATCCCAACTTAGTGACGCTTTTCTCAACAATAATATTTAGAGCTGGCCCAAGTATTGTTGGGACAGTCCTAATATTTTGTTGGGAAGGCCACGACATATTTTGGGCGTAACAAAGCCGTTAAAAACCGAGGCGAAGTTTATAACACTTTCCTGTGAAACTGTCACAGGTGGAAGGTAGATGCATTATTAAAAATCCCCATATAAAATATATTTTTATACGTAATTAAAAATAAAAAAAATGAGTGGTACAGAGATTTTGGAATACAATGTTTACTTATAAATAAAATGTGAGAGTAATTGATATTTTTGGCAAAGAATATTTTGCAATAAAAATGCACTAAGTACTGGCTCATTTTTGAATGACGTTCTTCACCAATTGCTCCGTTGACAAAAGCTAAGTTAAAGTGTTGTTGCGAGCAGATTTTGTGAAGAAAAGCCCTGCACACTCGGATTCATAAATGTGGAAATTACAGAAGAAATTACATTATTGTCGAAGCATTGCATGCAAATTTTTAAAAAATACATCTTTAAATTAATTATTGGAAAATATGTAGAGACGGGGTTGTAGCTATACTAGTTAATGGCAGTTACAGACCCTTTGCATGGGCAGCCATGACGGGGTGGAGTCACATTGTCACCGTGCGTGATGCACGAGTAGACACCTTGTGGATCTGTTGTCCCACCATTTTAATATATAAACCTGACCCCTGTCATGGCCGCCGGTGCAAGGTGTCTACTGACACCCAGTTCCACAAACTTGTCAATGAAATTTCAGTAAATTTGAGGCAAAAATCTACTTCAAAAACTCGGACTTAAACATTATTTTCATTACAAAAGCAGACAATCGTATCCTTAATTTTAAGTTGTGGATTTTTACAAATGCATAAAAAGTCACACTTTGGCTCCTGTTTTTATGGAAAGACCCATGTCTGTAAATATTAATAAAGACATGTCGAGAATGCACAGTGGAGCATTTGGTGTCTTAGACACGTAAATTCAATGCGCTGCGCTTTAAGAAAAAGCGGTGTGCAGGGAATTTGGAGTGAAAAGACGCACTGAAAACCACAGAATAAACTTGGGCGGAAAGTGTTTTTGTAATTCTGTGAGTCGTTTCACTCAAAATTCCATCCACACCGCTTTTTTTTCAGAGTCACGCGCGTCAAATTCACACGCGAAAAGGCTGTGTGAATTCACCCTTAATTGATCGGCCAACACTGAAACTTCCCGAACTACAACCCTACGTAGATTTGTTTTTTTATCTACTCCAAATTTATAGAATTTAGAGACGATTGAAGCACTCCTCTAGAGCATTTAAAATGTTAGTGTGTGCATTCTTAAATCTCTCCGATTTCTGCCCAAGTTATGTTGTAAACATGTACTTTGTTTCGTTAGTGTTTTGTTTTCTAGATGCAAAAATGCAGTGTGCTATTACAGGCCGTTAGTTCTATGATTTAGTTTACTTTAGGGTGGCCTAAAGTAGCATTTGACGGCTTTAATTAATTTATTTCGTGATGAGGAAGTTTGTACTTCTTTAATTTGGCATTCCCCGTGGGTACAATGTATATGATTTATTATCGGTTAAAAAAAAAACATTTCTTCAGATATCCATTAAGGCGAGTTAGGCCCGCTTCAAACGTCGCGCTTATGCCGTGTCAAATAAAATTCAACTTGGCACGACGTTGGTACGACGTTAGCACAACGTTAGCACAGCAGTGGCTTCAAACGTCGAACTTAATTGCAAACTCCCAGTCGAGCTTATACATCCAACATGGCGGGCGAGTCGTGTGCACGTCATGGACGTTGTGCACGTGCGTTTTCTATTCGGTCCACTGTACGTCGCCATTTTATTATTTTGATGCACTTGTTTGTTGGTTATTTCTTTACTCACATACGCGCTGCGAGCATGCGCATTCCTAGTTGTGAACAAAATTGCGGACCAACTTCGAACTGGAATTCAATTTGACACGGCAGAAGCACGACGTTTGAAGTCGAGTCGTGCTTAATGTGCCGCACTAAATTGAGTTAGCACGGCAGACCCTGTCGGGCAAATTTTTTCTTCCGTGCCGAACTCATTTTGCCGAGCCAAATGGCTTCAAACGTCGTGCTTGTCCTGTGTCGAATTCAAAAAATCAAGTTGAATTGAATTCGACACGGCATAAGCGCGACGTTTGAAGCGGGTCTATAGAATGAAAAGAATGAAATTCTCAATGGATTTTTTTCCCCTTGAAGCCTGAAGGTACATGTACTGAGTGAACACAATACATGTATACCCTTGACTAGTAACTGATTTGAACAAGCAACATGATTTGGGCGCAGGCGTACCCGTGTATAAAGCCGGTCGTACACCTTGCGTTTCGTCAGTGATCCGATTACGATAGCGCATGTTGTGCAGTCGCATCACAAGGTGTACGGATTTTGCGATGCGTTTTGATGGTGATGTGGTCATGATTTTGTGTACTGGTCCGTTACAACGCAATTGCAGAATTTCTAGCATGCTCGGAATTTGGCGTGTCTGTGCTATCGCAACCGAGTCAAAACGCAAGGTGTACGGCCGGCTTAAGGTGCACCCCCAGATTTTCACTTTTTGCTATGGTGAAAAAAATTAAGACAATTGACATCGATAATTTGACTTTATGCTACAAGGGAAAAAAATCTAACCTTACAGTATACGTGTCAATTTTCTGTTGTGTTATCTTCTTAAACTATACACGAGCTCTTCGCCACCTTACCATCAACAAAAAACTTACATGTTGCCAATAGCACAATACGTACGCCGGTATTGGGTATTTTCCCTATTGACCCCCTTCGAACACGTGCAAATACGCCATTTTGGGAGTCAAATAATGCGAGTCATTGTGGAAGCGATGTGTGTGTCTCTGGTGGGCGTAACGCGGTTTAATTCACCAATGGGAGCCTTAGCATTGCGCGTTACGCACGCTATGGACACACACAACGCGCACGCACATTGCTTCCACAATGACACGGCATTATTTGACTCCCAAAATGACGTCATTGGCACGAGCTCAATACCTTCACTGTTGAAGGTATTGTCGGTATGCATGCGTATTGCGCTGTAATTAATTCTGGTAGGAGGTGAGCCAGATTTTTAAAAAGAAATCACTGCAGAATTTTTATCAATGTTTGTGTGAATTACAACGTATAAGATTTGCAGTGTAATTTGTACATTTGTAAATTTTATTTATTACTGATTATTTTGTTTTTGAAAGTTGCCCAAAGTGCCCTTTCCAATATAGTGGTATACATGTATGTGAACAGCACTGGGTTCAAAACAACACCCATAGCTGTAATACAGTGTATACTCAGTACCAGGGTGCCATTTTTTGCGCAAGCTGGTAGAAAAGATGTTAGTTACTGACTAACTAGAACATGAAAAATTTGAATAAAGACGTATGCAGAGAAACATGAGAATAGCAAAGTTCTTCGTGTATTGGTTTGTTTCTTTATGTAGCATATATATCTGGTTCAAAAAAGAAATACATGCACAAATTTTACTGACCAAAATATCGAAGAGGCTCAGAGCTATAACATTTGTGCATGACCATCTCTTGTGGCAAGGCTGACTGCAACAGCCTCCGTAAGAGCCACTGAGGAAGGGTGCGCCACTCTGCAATAACAATGGTTTTGAACGAGGTCAATAACCGATTTTGGTGGCCAAATCTACATTTAATGCATTCATAGAGCAGCACAACGTACTCTAAACTTGATGCCATATCCCTTTTTGTTTTGACGCAGACAAGTTTTAAAAGGTGCAATTTTGATGCCAATTTTTGAAAAATGTATAATTTGACCCAAAATGTTATGATTCAGATTTCTTCAGAATTGCAGGAAATATCGCTCAGATGATCTTACCTGAATTTGACTGCTCACCCAAGCAATGAAATGTACAATTTTGAAAATTTCAGTTTTTGATAAAAAAGAAATGTTGAATTTTTGCCCAAAATCTCAATTTTTCTTATAATTTTGCTTATGAAAACTGCTGAAACATGTTTCAAACAGGCTGGATCTTCGTTAGGAGTCATTTCTGAGATAATTTTTAAACAGTCAATATTTGGCCAATTTTGAGAAAAAGTGCTGGACTAAGCCCTTATTTTATTTTATTTTTTTGGCCCAAAATTGTATAATTTAGATTTTCTTCAAAATTGCAGGAAATGTTGCTGAGAACCCACAGATGACATTCCTTGAATTTGACGTTGACTGCTTATCCAGAAAATGAAATTATGAATTTTTGAAACTGTTGCTTATAACTTATAGACTGATATTTCGCGGCCATTTTGAAATTCTAAAAAAATAAGCAAAAAAAACAGTATGAAGCAGCTAATGGCAGCGCCCATAAGCTATTCTTTGTGAATTTCGTATTTTATTTTCAACGAGTCAAATTCCTTGTTCTTTGTAAAAAAATAATGTACATGTTACACCTTTTGTTTCTTGGGTGTAATTTCACTTCAAGGCACTTGCATCAATTTCTTACAAAAAAACAATATAGATATCTAAAAACAAAATAAATCTCTTTTTGTGATTCCCTGAGATCAAAGCTCCATGAAAAATGAAGGTCAGTCGTGATCTTGAAATGCTGCTACACATTTAAGACGGACGATAAAAGGCGCATAGCGGCTCTCCGTTAGTCCTAAGAAAAAGTAAAATAAAAATATATTAAAAATGAAAACAATTAACGGAGCGTGTCTAGATCACATTTTTGAAGCCCCTTTTTTCCCATGATGCGTCTCTAACAATACATTTTTTTTCACATTTCTTATTCAACAATTGTGATTTTTGTTCACCCAAACGTCAGAGTGCCCTACAGTGAAAAGTACCTGGGTTTTTACAGGGCTATTCTTTACGACTTCACACTGCACAGTCCTTGGACAAGGCTACATGAAGTAGGGAATTACTGCGTTGGTCCAAACGATGTTAAGTAATTTTGCCCATTCACGACGCGATATCCACTTTATACAAAGTGCGTTTCCCAATGACACGCAAAAACTCATAGCATGCTCTGGGGGTTTTCATCCCACGTCTAAAAGTGCATTTTCTGCCTTGTCATCTTGAGTTAATAAAAAAGGCAAGTTAAAACTAATGCCGCATTGTTGATGGCTATAAGGATAGGACCCTTTCACGGGCGGCCATGACAGGGGGCAGTCACATTGTCACCGTGCGTCATGCATGAGTAGGCACTTTGTATATCTATTGTCACACATTTAAATATAAAAACCTGTCCCCTGTCATGGCCGCGGGTGCAAAGGGTTTATACCGAATACGCAAAAGAAATTAAGAACATGCAAGGGGAATACAAACCTGTGTTTAGACCATTGCTGCCTCTAGCCATCGGGTGGCAATGTAGTATCACTAGTTTCTGAATGCTGGAGTGACTGCACAGTAGATTGATCATGCCTTCAAGGTCTGTAGGAGATGGCATTACTTCCTGCAATTAAGCAGTGGAATAACGTTTTGTGACGCATACAGACAGGGATATAGTTGAGGGCCAGTATTCACAAAGGAGCGAGATCCAAAACTGGTAAACACTGGATGAAGATTTCAAAATTTCTTAAATTAATCAAAATAATACCTCGATCTGTAAAGAAATGTCCATATTTTACAATCATATCACAAAAATTAACAGAATAAATTTGACTGGGCACACTGTGCCATCACATTTTCAAGAAATAGTTGAAATGCATTTTAAAAATGTCCTTTTTTGTCAATTTTATTGATTATCTGTCCCTCGCGCATAAAAACAACCTCCGCATAAAACTGTAAAGTCAATTTCAACGTGATAAACTGGGTGTGTGTATTAACATCAGTAGCAGGTAAACAAACAGGTTCACTTTAGTTTTCATTTGTTGTTGACTAAGGAAAGGCATTTGTCTCTTGATTTCCGTCCCTCACGTGTGAGGGACGGAATTGGATCACGCTCAAAGCTCAATCTAAGAGGGGTACTTTAGTCTCTTAACCATTTGACGCCGAGATTATTTTTGCCAAAAATAATCTCCTCGAGTGATCATACCACACAAGTTTGACTGCTGATACGTACCCACTGCCTGTAGTCAGACCTCTGGTAATCGTAGGCCAGTTCTTTACAGTGTTTCATCTCATGTTCTAGCATACCCCATTGGTGTTGACTCAACCCCAGTATGGTAGCGATTGCTGAAGGCTCAGTGCACCACACTAATGCTTCCCCACTGCCATCGTCAACCATGAACCTGCAGATAGTCAACGATTACACCGTTAGAAACTCATAAGAGCCTTATCGGGATTCGAACCCGAGACGGTCCTCCGACTCACTGGGCAGATGCTCTACCAGATGCTCTACGGTGCGGCCATCTTCCCTTTTCTCCTATTAAAATTAGCGTAACTAAAGCGACACTTGCAGAAAAAATAGCGTGGTCCCGTTTTGAAACTGTGTGTTCATTGTGTGCATTACAATGACACAGGCGTTGCGCAACAGAGTGCGCGCGTGGCAGTGATCCTCAATGGAAGATTACACGCGGTGGCGCAGACGCACTGATCGTGCCCGACATGTACTATGGGGAACAAGACAAAGATGGACGCACCGACAGTGATAAAGGTATATACTCCCTCAGGTTTTTCCTATGGACCCAATTTTCTCTCAATGTTGCATTGGAACACAACTGCACGGGCAAACTAAGGAACGCAATACCTGGTACATGGTGCTTAGTCACCATTGAAATGGTGGTTTTATTTCAATGGTTATTAGGCACCATACCAGATATTCTTGGGTTTCACTTGGCTCGACAACAGTTGCTATCCGCCATTACTGTGTCCATACTATGGCACGCCAAAGCGAAAAATAATTTAACACTGATAATTTAATGTTGACGCATATTTTCGCAAATGTTGCACACAAAAAAATACAAAAAAATAAAGTTGGCATGACTTTTAAATGTTGATAGACTGTTTGAAACTGGCATACCGTGCTTTTGTTGGCAAGTTTTTAAAAATGTTGAGACTTGTTTTTCAGGGTTGATGGCAACATTATCAGTGTTGAATTATTTCCGCTTTGGCGTGCCATAGTATGAAAACAGTAATGGCGGCTATGATAGTTGTTGACATCACGCGTATGGGATTTGTTTTTTAACCCTGCTTATTATGTGAGATTCACCTTGCTGTGGCCGTCACCTCTCCATCTTGTTCACCACGTTCCGAGCAAGCACAATCTTTATGTCCACAGCGTTGACAAGACCACCTAAGGTAGAAATAATCCATGTTTTAGGTACTACATGACGGGTAGGATGCCATTGCTGCAAATTACTTCAGTGCATGCTTGTATTGCAAATATCAGCCTTGTGTTTTTGATTTGGCAACGGCCAATTTTCATAGAACCTTTTCAACCAAGTCTCTGTGAAATCTGAGAGAAATCATCACTGGTAATGCATCCATTTTAGTTCCGTTATCACTGGCACAGAAATGTCTTGTCTACTACTGAGTTTGGGTTTATGTCTTTGACACCAAAAATGTAATTTAATTTTGGGAAATTTATTTATAAATTTTCTCAAGTATATGGTGATGAAAAAAGATCCAAGGATTTGTATACTGGAGTATACGGCAATCCCACTCTACACAAGTCACTCCCAGGTTCATGTACCAGGTATCTGATTGTTTGACGAGATCTAGTCACTCCTAGTTGAGGGCCGACCTTTTGATTCACTTGACTGATTTTTATGTCATAAAGATACGATAAAAACTATTTGTTTTCAAGTAAGAAGATTATCTATCAGGATCCAGGGAAACATAGATTCTGAGGTTCCAAGGTTTGACCTACATGTAGACGCTTTCTTTGGGACACCCTGTATATTTAGTGACAGTGAAGCACTGATGACGGTTTATATTAGGAGTGGCAGGTCATCACAATGGCGAGGCATACCCCTATCACCCACTGGTGGTCTACTGGCGGAGTGAGTGGCAGGCAACGGGTGGTTTGCCACCGGCTACTTTTATAGTGGTCCGCTGGTGGTTTTAAAACGGCAGGCCACTGCCTGTTATATGGATGTACTAGTATCAATTGTGCGAACTTTATAATGTCCACTGTAGTAAGAATAGTCACTTACTTGAGAACCAGCGACTTGATGGATTGCAGGAAACATTTCACAATGAACACCATAGACAAGGACTCTGGAAGAGGCAAATCGGTGAGGTCACAGAGACGAAATTGCTGAAGACGTCTCTGGGATTCCTGGCCTGTGGGTTCCACCGACAGTTCCTCTGAAAGTTCTTCAGCTGGTTGGGCAGTTTCTGCAATTATTGGCGAGGCTACTTGTTCCTCTGTTTGGTGAGTGGTCAGAGAGTCTGTTGGTTCGACACTCTGGGGATCGTGTTTCTTCAAGTCTTTGTTGAATGGCAAACCAATTCTGTTTGAAGTTCAATTTATCAATTGCAGTTACCCAAAATTTTACTTGTTGACAAGAAAACTCAACTAAAAGTGTTGACAACAATGGTAACAAACACCACATGATTGTTGTTTCCCGTGTGAATGGTACCTTTGTGGAATAAATTGCCAACTGCATGTGTTTTTTTTTTTAAATTGTATACCATTCATTCAACAAAAAAACGAATGTATTACTGCATCTATGTGGCTGAAATTTCTACAAGGGAAGTTTATCAACATCATTCTTTTTAATAGTTATGTAATGCTGCTGTTCCTGTTTTTAAAAGTTTTCCAATCATGTAATCTGTCTTTATAAATATCAATATTTATAGAACGCATCGGATAGCTACCATCTTGTGGGGCAACGTTTGGTATTTAAATTGGTCAAAAATATAAGTACAAGATGTGAAACCATGCGTGTCTTCAAGGAACAAAGAAACTGCCCTACGAGATAGCAGCCGATACGGTCTACATGTCGTCATAGTCGTCGTCGTCCCCCCTCCCCCTGCCCCCTTGCCCCCAGCTACCCCACCTATGACTCTTAATCCGGTGTTTAAATAAATCCTACAGAACATGCAAATACCTCAAAACGTGCTCAGAGTGTAGCATACTCCATGACAAAAACTCACACAAACAAAATTGTCCAGTAACCATTGCAACACGAACAAGGATTCCCCCCTAATGTCTAGTATCAAAATGTATGATTCCCTTTCAGGAGAGCCAAAAATCTCATTTTTCAAAAACTGACCCATGTGACTGGTTTTGTGTTAGGCCTAGGGAGTCATATATGGAAACAATGAAAAAGTCATTTTACTGAATGCGGGTGACGTCACTGGTAATGCTATCCACTGTGATTGAAGTCAGTGGTACTAGACGGCAGTACATGTAGCCATCGGGAGAAGTTGACCTCACACACTGCCTGTTGGAAAATAGAAAGAACCGCATGTATGTTAATCCTGGTCATGATCTTGGACTGCCAAACACGATCTTGCGTCTTAGTCTTACAAGTTGGTCTTGGTTTAGGTCTCAATGTTCATCTGATACTATCCATCTTGATTTTGAAATTCCAATCTTGATTTTGACTTTGAACTTTAAATCTCAATTTTGGTCTTGGAATGCTGGTCTTGATCTAGATCTTGATCTGAGACTCTCCAAGTGGCAGATCTGTAGGGGGGTTGAGCAGGTTGAGGGGGTTGTACACATGGTTTTTAGAAAGGCATGTTGTCACACTATTTGTAACCCTTTTTGGGCCCAAGTTATCTCTTCAGAACAACTGAAACTTATTTCTTTTATTTTGAGACCAGACAAAGGTATTTTCTAGAAAATATGGTCTGTGTTGGCAAAATGCCCCCTTTACCGTGGAAAGACATGTACATGTACGCACATCCTCAATAACATCCCGTTCTATTATTTTTGGTACAACGGCCCTCCTAATTAACGGATGCGCCAAGCATACCTGAATGTAACAGTAGCTCCTGGAAGAAGTCCCATTACGTTATGGCAGACAGACGCATTCAAGACGACATTAACCGTGACTGCTTGGTCTGCCAAGTCAGCCACTGATAACTGCACCTCCTCATCTGGTCAAACAAGAGAAAAAATAATTGTCAAAAATGCAGTATTTTTTTTTAAATGTTTAAACTACATGTATACCGAGCTACACAAGAAATGCACAAATTTTCTTCACTTTTTGAGAATGGCCAGTTGAAAGGTGGTTATACAGTCAAAACAATTTTTTTTCCAAAAACATAAAAAGTTAGGGCTGTACTTGTCTATACATTGAATGGCCCTTCAAATAAGTTTTAAACAACAAAAATGGCAAATTCCAGTGAGTCTCACCCAAAATGCCTCCAGGAGACATTTTTGTCTTCTTGTCATGGTGATTATCACTTTTGTCTTTGGAACTCCAATATCTTGAAACGATCACGCAATGGAAGGACACTAAGCCATCAGACCTGTGTAGTGTATTTTATAAAACCAAGCAAGAAAACAATTGAAAAGCTAGGCTTAAAAACAAATTAGATGCAGTACGCATGACAGAAATTTGCAAGAATTTATTTATGTAATCCATCTTTAAAACATGTTCATCTTAAACTCACCCCTTTGTCTTCATGTCTTGCACACTGGAGACATGGAGAATATCTTTGTACTGACTCAGTACCATGTGTAGTTCATTGGCAATATCCCCAGGCAATGAGCTTTCCTGTAGGAATAGAAGCGAGTCTTTCTACAGTAAAGGGGGCATTTTGGCAACACAGACCATATTTTCCAGAAAACACCTTTGTCTGGTCTCAAAATAAAAGAAATAAGTTTCAGTTGTTCTGAAGAGATAACTTAGGCCCAAAAAGGGTTACAAATAGTGTGACAACATGCCTTTCTAAAAACCCTGTGTACAAATTTCAAATATACACTCGTAACCGGGAGGGACACTTGTGTTGCATTTTAGACCATCCCGGTTACGAGCGTATGTTGGAAATTCGTACACATGGTTTTTAGAAAGGCATGTTTGTCACACTATTTGTAACCCTTTTTGGGCCTAATTTATCTCTTAAGAACAACTTAAACTTGTTTCTTTTATTCTGAGACCAGACAAAGGTATTTCCTCGAAAATATGGTCTGTGTTGCTAAAATGCCCCCTTTACTGTGGAAAGACGCAAATACAAATATGAAACCAGTGTTGGTGTCTAGTCTATCACAAGTCTATTTATACAATCTGCTGTCTTAAAGGTACTGTGAGTAAAAAAGAACAATTGACTGATAGCATAGTAACATTCCACCACATTTTTTTAAATAATTTTGTTACAATATTGTTCCGCTCAGCCGCGGAAGTTTTACAGGACCCTCAAAAAGTCCAATGGGAACAGTTTTTCCCTGCAGTAAACTATGGGCCTGCACGGCAAAAGTTTACTGAAAGGTCGCGGTAGCTTTCCGCATGGGCACTAAAAGCCATTGCAAATGGGAACGCAAGGGAAGATTACACGAAGGAATGCTATCGAAGGTCGTGGTAATTTTCTGCGAGGCAGCGGAAAAGAAAGTCCAATGGGAACAATTACATGAATCTGATCCAGCGTAGCATCTGGCATGATCCTCATCACAGGCAGACTGTCCTCGTCTAGGTTCAGATCCTCAAATACCAAAGATGTTTCCTGCCGAGAATCCTGCTGCAAGAAATATGTGTATGTACACACAGGCTCATGAAAGAGGTTTCTGTTCCAAACGTGGCTTTCAGATATTTAACGCAGGTGTAAAAATCTGGCACACTAAATTTGATTAATGGCGGAGGCTCGTCAGCAATGCGCGCGCGCCATATTCGTGCCATGAAATATGCAGCTCCATGCCTTTGCTATGGAGCTGCATATTTCGTGGCACGAATTTGGCACGCACGCATTGCTGACGATCCTGTGCCTTCAATAAACAATCAAGATAATTTAGAGCTAAATTAGCATTAAAGGAGCGTGTCCAGATCACATTTTTGTTTCCCCATGGGTTTTGAGATTTTGATACCATATCATTTGTCATATTTTTCTCTTTACCATTCTGAAATTTCGTACTCTCAATCCGTATATTTTCAAAGATATCGCAAAAAAACACCAACATTTTTAAAACTAATCTATCCGTTCCATAAAGCAGTGCAGTAAATACACCAACCTTTTTGCTTTCACAACCAATTTGGGAATTGCAAATTTTCTGTTTTCTTCCCATGGATAGTTGTTATGGGGAGGTATTTTATACAATTCTTAGGTAAAAACAAAACCATCGATTTTCCTGAAAAAATTTGAACACGCTCCTATAAAGGAACAGTGGGCGTGAAAATCAGGGACACCAAATTTGATAGAACAGTCCAGAAATTTTAAGCACCGTGTTTACACTGGTCCCGAGCTCGGGATCAAGATTGATCCTCTGATAAGAATGCTTCAGTGTTAACCGCAATGATCCAGAGTGCCGCGTTTACATTCAGTAGTTGATCTCGAGCGCGGTGCCAGCAGTTGCAGTCAAAGGTCATGCTCAATGTGTGCATGCGCTTGTTCTCCCAAACAATCGTGGACGTTTTAGGGAGGTCTAACAAAGAGAACAATATCGTCCGCGATTGGCAAGCGAACGTCCGCGATTCGCTCCTGTACAAAACCAACGAGAGTAAGGAAAAATAGACTATGTCCAAACAAAAGAGGAACAAAGGGACGTCCGCGATTGTATGTGGATTCGCACCTGTGTGTACTGAACAATGTGTGCATGGGTTGTGCATGTACAATGTACAAGGCCACTTGAATTTCGCTGGCTTTTTCCCCGCTACGTACAGCTGTGGAGCGGATGCGGTAAAGATTAATTGCTTATCTAACCGCAAACTGATCCCGAGCTCTGGATCGAACCCTCCGCCAACATGAGACCAAAATCTCGGGGTCTGATCCGGGGCCAATATGGTACCGAGAGCGTTTACACTCAGTGTTCGACCTCGAGCTGAGGATCAAGTGTAAACAGGGAGAAGCTAAACTAGCAATGAAAAAAAAAGCACTCTTGGAAAGATAAAGCATTAAAAATTGTCCTGAATTTATAAAATCCTATAATTAGGTGTAACAGGGGACACCAACAAAAGTTGACCCCAAATTTATGGAATTACCCTACCAGCCACAGCAGAATGAGGAAAGTCCCCCACTTTTGGGTTTTGGGTACACTCCTTTCACAGTGGTTTGCACCCCCTAGTTCGTCTGCCCAAACCACTGCTCAACTTGGCAATGTATCCTGCAAAGCGCGTGCGTGACGTCACCAAAGACCAAGGCTGGATAACACTTGCCATGATTGGCCAGATTCAGTCAGGTGATGTGTTTACTGTGTCACGTGACAGAATCTGGCCAATCATGTCATGTGGTTGGAGCAGACAAACTAGGGGGGCACAAACAACTGCGAAAGGAGTGTAGGTTTTGGGATATTTACATCAGAATAAAGAATGATCAAAAATTTGATTTGCATAATGTTCAAAAGAGCGCGTGTGGTCTAGTGGGTATGAAGCGGGACTCCCAATCAGAGGTTGTGAGTTCAAGCCCCACTTCGACCAACGTGTCTGTGTCCCTGGGCAAGGCACTTAATCCCAGTTGCCTCGTCAACCCAAGCGATATTTGGGAAGCTGTTAAGGGGAATGCCACAATATAACTGCTGATAGGGTTGAGTGCCTGGCCAGCAGCCACCTAGTTATAGCAAAATGATTCTGGTGATTTCCTGATGGCAGCGTTAATAATGGCAACAGCGCCAGGAGCACCCCGCAGGGTGGACATGTGCGCTATAAAAGAATCCATTATCATTATTATTTGTTTTTAAAAGGTTCTAACCTGAGAGATCCTGTTCATTTCTCCCTTGATCCTATAAACACAGCTAGGGTGCAGGGTGTGGTACCACCTGACAGAATCGCCATCAAACCTTACAGCCACTCGTCCAGTGTTAGTCGCCTCGTCCTTTTTGCCATCTATAATTCCCCTTGTGCATCCGGGTCGAGTGAGAGTGACAACTTGGATGACAAAAAAGGGACTGCCTTTTGAATTAGACAGTAGTTGACTTTTCATGAGAAGCAAGAAATGTCCAACTTTTGTCGAAATGGTGGTCATCTCAGCTTCATTGCAAGTTTCAGCGGATAAGCCTTCTTGATACGCCTGAACGCCTTTTTGGTCACAACGAGAGCTTTTTAGAGTTCTGCCTTCCACGGCCTCACTGGGAAGACAGTTATCGACATTACTCAAACTTGACGAGGCTGTACAGTTTAAGCATGTTGCAAACGTCATGCTAAATGCGACAAAGTGTTTGGAGTTGGGTCTAGTGAAACTCAGCGGCAAGGCTTCCTGAATGATCAAGAAGCTGTCAACTCGGATGAGATGCCCCTGACACCAGGTGTGAAGGTGCCGACAGGTAGTCAAAGCACACTTTCTCTCTGAGTATTCGGCCTTTTTTGAGGTGTTGGTTCTACTTGGAGAGCATTCTGCTGGATTTTTTGGGGTTGAGTCTTGTGAACTGTGAGAGGGAAGGCTGGTGCAGCTACCCGATTTAGAGTCTAGGAGAACATCCGTGATTATGCAATCCACTGAGCCTGTTTGATCTCTGAGCTGCACTTGCCCAGTTGTCGGGCTGACGTGCAGATAACCAATTAGTATCTGAAAGGAAAAGAGGAAGTCAAAGTCAAAACAAGCCTGGAGAACTAATTTAATTTTGTGAAATGATAATCATACTGTCGTGGGTTCGAATCCCACCCGAGCACGCTATGAAGTTTTTCATATTGTCTCGGGAAAGCACCGAGTATACAGTGCTAATATAGTCGGGCAAGGGCAAAAACAAACCCCAATTAACATACATTCTCCCTGACGCAAGCCAAATCAATTACTGATTAATTGCGATCCCCGTTGCGAAATGATTCGAACTGGCCATTCAACACCGGCTAGTTCGGTGGTCGGGTGGTCGAGTGGTTAAGACGTCTGCCTTGTTTGCAGGAGGTCGTGGGTTCAAATCCCACCCGAGCACGCTATAAAGTTTTTCATAGTGTCTCGGGAAAGCACTGAGTATACAGTGCTAATATAGTCGGGCAAGGGCAAAAACAAACCCCAATTAACATACATTCTCCCTGACGCAAGCCAAATCAATTACTGATTAATTGCGATCCCCGTTGCGAAATGATTCAAACTGGCCATTCAACACCGGCTAGTTCGGTGGTCGGGTGGTCGAGTGGTTAAGACGTCTGCCTTGTTTGCAGGAGGTCGTGGGTTCAAATCCCACCCGAGCACGCTATAAAGTTTTTCATAGTGTCTCGGGAAAGCACTGAGTATACAGTGCTAATATACGTCGGGCAAGGGCAAAAACAAACCCATATTCAGATAATCATACTGTTGAAAAATGTTTAACACAAATTATTACTTGTGATGCACAAACAGCGATTGTTTGAAATGCCTATTGCTTATTTTTCTTTTACAGCAAAGTGCCAATCTTGATGCTTTGATATTTGATGCTAGTCATAGGCCTTCCTAAAAAAACGAAGTGGGTATCTTTATTTTTCATATATTTTTTATTAATTTATGCCAGTGATATTTTAAAAATTTTCCAGACTTCCATATTTAAAATTTTTCGGCAGTGGATTTGTATCCCAACTAATTGAAAAATGCCCTTAGAATTTCTTGTACAGACTCTTGAATCGGTCCTCAAGAAGTGGGATCAAGTTTTGAATAAATCAATTAACATACCTGTACATGGTTTACAATACATTTTCATGAAATACATTGTTACTTTGTGTTAGCAAAATTTTTAAGTAAGCAGTCAAATGGCATGGTTTACCATTGGAGGATATTGATCAAATGATCGAATCAAACTACATCTCAAGTTGTCGGTGTCATCAATGATGCTTCCACCAGCTACGTCTTTCAAACACGAGCTGCTTTCTTCCCCATCTTGGGACATCGTCGGCATCCGCAATGATGATGCAAGTGGAAATTGCCATGGAGGTGACTTTGGTCATAAAAAAAAGCCAACAAAATATGACAAAATCAAATCTATACAATCTACGAAAGGTTGTATATGTACCTATATAGGTACAGGATCCAAATTGGTCCGGTTCCCAGACAGTCTCAGGCAAGCCAAGTATTCAAGATGGGCAAGCCCGGATTAAGAGAACTTACACTGTTTGCACTGGTCCTGAGCAGGATCAAGATTTCACTTAGTTGCACTATTATGTTTGTTCCTTTCCAATTCTTGGGTTTCACTTGGCTTGACAACGGTTGCTATACGCCATGACAGTGTTGAATTATTTCTGCTTTGGCGTGCCATAGTATGGAAACAGTAATGGTGGATATGATAGTTGTTGACGTCACGCGTATGGCATGCCAAAGCGGAAATAATTAAACACTGATAATTTTGCCATCAACCCTAAAAAAAAAAAGTCTCAACATTTAAAAAAACTTCAGGCCAATTTCCAGTGAATTTCACACACAAACCTATGGGTAGTGTGTGCGTCATCCGTTTTAATTGCTCCCTGGAGCATAAGGACAGTGCAGTGCACAGTACGAAGACATGGACATATCCGCATTGCTTTTTGAACAAATTATGTTTACGCGTCACTGCGCATGATGCATGGATTTTTGGCCTTACTTGGTCAACCCCATCCTCCCACGAGGCGAGGCAGCAATGAGATGCATTCAAAAACTCTTCGTAGATGTTTCTCTTTCTCCCAGAAATCAGTGGTTTCCCCGAGACAGTGGATGGAGTGTTGAATAGTCTGTACATGACAGTATGCAGAGCTTTCTTTCTGTAATAAATGGATATAATTCATTTTTACTGCAAGAAATGACATCCGTCTCTCATCAAAAGACTTGAATCGAAGGTTAAAAATGTCTGATTCTAAAAAACTAAAAAGTTAGCTGCTCATCATTTTGTGAAAATTGCAATGATTGACAATCCTTTTAAGCCGTGTCCGCGTTGGACTTGTTTTTTGGGCAGTTTTACCGAGACGATGGTAAAATGAAGAATGGCTAAGTTTTACTGCTGTCCGCATTTGGAATTTTTGACACAGTAAAATGTCACCGAAACCGTGGGAGAGCATGCGCAGTGTCCCTTCGCAGTTTGACCTTCACGGCTGGGACTTCCACTTCCAGAGCGCTTTTACCGACTCGCTGTGTCCATATTGGCCTTTTCGTCTCGGGAAACGTTACCTGGGAACTTTTCCTGGGCAGCAGTTGGCCAGGAAAAGTAACCGCTGGACTTGTGAATGAGAAGAAAATGTCCTAGGCTGTCCGCATTGGACTTAATATGGGAAAAGTACCCATCGTCTCGGAAAGTTTTCCCAAAAAAAGTCCAATGCGGACAGGCCTTCACTTAAAGTGTGTCTGAAGATAACGTAATTTTGTATAAATACCTGACAAGTGTTGGTGAGAATTTGATTTCCAACTGTGACATGACGGCTAAAAGCCACTCCAGCTGATTTAAAGTCAACTTGTGCTTCAACAGAAGTCGCACTGATCCCGATAGTGGTGGGTTAGACTTCTGCAAAGAAATAGTAGAAAGTATAATTTTTTATGCAGCGCAAACTAACTAACTCGCAATTGTTTCTCGTTTAATTACACACTGTCGGCAAGTTTGGACGGAACTTGGTGAAAATTAAAATAACTAAACTGATGACCAGTGTATTGGATTCTAGAAAATCAGAAATGTTCACAGATTTACGCCTAACTTACACAATATAAACATGATGACCGTTGAAAACTTCCCCTGAAATTGGTTTGTCTAAAGTGCTATAATCTTTGAGAAATGAGTAAAACAATTAGTTTTCGTCTCATGAGACGAAAATTCAATTCGCCCCAAAACTATTTCGCCCAAGTGCCATTTCGCGCCCAAGTGCCATTTCGCCCCCAAACCACTTCGCCCGAGTGCCATTTCGCCCCAAATCACTTCATCCAAACACTACAGGGCGAAATGGTTCAGGGCGAAGTGGTTTTGGGGTGAAAATCAATTTCAATTTTCAAAAATACATGTATATCAACCAGAGCGTCAATTTCAAGTGACCTGCTGGAGCGATATAAAGAAATTTGCATACGGCAGGGTGATATGAAGAAAATTTGCATACGGCAGGGTGTACTGAAGAAACTTTGGATCCGGCAGTGGTATTCAGTTGTTTTTATGCACTAGACATGTGACTGTTCTGGACCAATGAAATTGCAGTATATCAAGACGGGATATAACAAAGCCTTGTAATGCCTTATTAAAGGCACAGGCTTGTCAGCAATGCGCGCGCGCCAAATTCGTGCCACGGAATACACAAATCCATAGCAAAGGCATGGAGCTGCGTATTTCGAGACACGAAATAAGACAAAAGTACCTGTCTTGGCCCAGTATCTAGTGGAGAGAAGGCACTTATAGTGACGGTACTCTGCATACAGCAGGCTATAGCAGGCATTGCAACCTGTGATGAGTGGGATAAGAATAAGGTCATTCCATGAAAATGTGACACTATGGGTACAGAGCGTGATCCAAAACTGGATAAAGATTGCAAACTTTCTTATATTAATCAAAATAATACCTCAAACAGTATTAAAAGAAATATCCATATTTTACAATCATATTACAAAAAGTCATAACTTGGTAAATTTTTGACGGATTGACACAATGTTTGTAGTTTTGTGAAGCTTATAATATACTCTATCTGATTAAGTCATTAGCTCCATTTTTATTTTTTTTATGCAAGAGCGTATTTTTGGTGGAGTGGCTCACATATCTCATGTGTGCAGCATCCCCATACCTGCCAACATTGCCGAGTAAAAAAATCGGACTGTAGTGAAACTTGCAAAGGTCAAGTTGGTATACAACTGTCAAGTTGACCTAGTACGGCACCCGTTTTCATGTACACAACACATGCGGCGCACACGGGGAGTCAGGTCAAGTCGACCGTTCCGATTGTTTCCGATTTTTAACACTTTTAACACTTAAAAATCGGAACAAATACGATAAAATCGGTCAGAACTCAGCACAAGACTTAAGTTAAGGACAACTTACCGGTTTAACCATCCTATGATAGTGTGCATTGTAGATTGTGACAACACTTCCAACCCGGAGGTCTACGTACATTGCTGAATCGTCCATCTGGTGGCTCAGATACAACCTGTGTACGTGTGGGTCATTCCATCAAGTTTAATAAAGATGCAGGCTCAACAAACAAATTCGTGCCACGAAATTCACCGCACTCCATATTTAATTTTTTTTTGGGGGGTGGTGGGGGGTGGGGGGTGCTGGTGAATGGGTGAGCTGAGCACCCATGTGCTGACATAATGTAATGTATTGTACTACCAGCGGCGTAATAGCAATGCTGATATAGCCGTGGCGTTTTGACGAGCAGTACTATGTCACTAGTATAATTCTTTAATTCATTAGTTTTTTTGCCGACAGCACCATGATTTTGCCGACAGTACCACGATTGTGCCGACAAAAATGAATAATGGGGGGCTGTCACACCCCCCAACAATCCCCCCCCCCCCCCCCCCCTCCCCCTCTAGCGACGCTGCTGTTTCCACAAATTTGAAATAATAACTTGATTTTATTCAGGAAACAAATATGTTAATGTTGAATTTTCAACATTTGTAGATACCTGTACCTGTATTTGCCGTCCAACTCATATATACCAGAGGCAGTATCAATACACTTTGATATTGTCCCCTAAAAGGAAAGGAAAATAATATAATAATAAAAAGCTGGGTGTTTCCATATTAATAATGGGGTACATTTCTGTAGCAAACAACTTTAAAATGGGTCCCGGTGCTAGGCATTTTCCAATTTATTCCCTTGGAGCGGGAGACTGCAATTGCAGTTTTGGTTATGCATTATACATGTATGTCTCTGGGGCTGGAGACTTGGTGACTAGTTTTGATTTCAAGTCGTAAATGAATCTTATTTCCCAAGTCCAGTCACAAGTTATTTTCTCCAGAGTCAAGTCACAGGTCAAAAACCAAAAACAGACTTGACCCCAAGCCAACAAGATAAGAGACCAGCTAGCTCTGGCCTGGCAGTACTGACCCATGGGCTAATTCTGTATAACCGCCCCCAAGAACTGCATATGCAGTTCCCCGTCGTGAAGTGGTTGAATGCCTATTTTATCCTAAAATTTAAGAAATATTCTCAAGGTGTTCTCAGGAAATATTGTTTGCCCCAACATAGTTCATACGGCGCATCCGAGGTACATCTGCGTTGCCATGACAATTGGATCTAAACTATCGTGGCCGTCGGGAAAAGTACTATTGGAAAAGCACTGGGACACGGTTGAGTGATTTTTAGTTTAGATCCAATTGCCGAGGCAACCAACAAAAGGTGACGTATTCACTTCGGCAGTCTATTGTTACAACAGAAAGGAGCTAATACGTTTAAGAAAAATAACATTTGTGTGATTTCTCACCGAGTGCCTGTTCTTGTGTTCCTCATCGCTACAAGCTCGTTCAACGTTCACCACTCCCGATTCATTGGTGCACAGAAATATGTGATATGGATGCCGTGTGCCCTTTAAGATATTAAATTACGTTATTAGTATTTACTATACCTCATAAATATTCATCAGGCAACCGCGGTATTTCATTGGTCCATTCCAGCAACGTGTGATAGTTTTTATTACCATACTTATACATATTCATAAAGGAGAGTCGCGTTCTCACTGGTCAATTCCCCGTCACGTGCTAGTAGTTGCCAGGGAAATAGTACACTACACACACGCTTTGCGAAGCATTCTTTCTCGGCAGTACAGGAATAGTACACTACGCATGCGCTTTACTAAACAACCGGGCGCAGAACGCGCGACAGCACCACGCGGGTACAACACGCATGCTGTGGCGCATGCACGCTCACGAGCTGAATGAAAAGATGGCTACACAAGCAAAACTGTACTCACTCTTTTCCTGCGGTCAGTGATTCCAAACTGGGGAAGAATATGTATGAGGTATGGTAAAACAAATATCACATGGTTCATTTCTGGTGAATAGTTGATATTAGCTCCCCTCTGTATTGGAAGGTGACACGCTAGTTCTCTCGGCCTTCAGCCTCAGGATCTAGCTTGTCAACTTCAAATACCTCGGGGAGCTAATATCGACTATTCACCCTCAAAACCGTGTGATATTTGTATACTATTTCCCCGCGTCTTTGCATGCGCGCATGACGCAGAGGTACTATCACACACTTTGGCTCACTGCCTTAGATCTTTGTAATTAAATGTACCAACGATGCATGCGTTTTACGTGAGTACCCGCAGAAATCAGTGGTGAGCACATTGTACCAGTCTATTACAGCAGAGATCAAACCGACATCCATGCGGTGCTAGCTTTACGATCTCAGAAATGGAGGTTCAGATCCATGAACTACCGTGGCTGCCTGAAAGAATTTGTGACCCGCTAGATAGAATAAGTCGCATAGACTAGGTCGAGTTTTCACGGCCATAAGAAGAAATCTGCGGATGATCCACGCTCATTCAAATACAAAAACACAGGCGGAATACGGGCATTCCAGGGGGTATCTGGGCACCGCCAGGAATTTACATTGTGTTTTATGCATAGCGGGTCACGTTTATGAAGTCATGACATAAAATTTAAAAATTCCAGAAATGCCCTCTCTACATGACAGCCGAGTACAATAGACCGATCCAGTAAGCTCCGCCCATTTAGAAATTGCCTAGCAACATGCCACACATGTAAGGCACGTGTGCAGTAGAGTCGCGTGGCCGTGCCGTGCGTCAGCGTCCGCGCCCTGGTCAGCGCGTATTGAAACACGCACACGCACACAGAAACTGCACGCTCGAAAGCATCCGGTTGTGTGCGTGCATGTACAACACGCCTGCAATACGCGTAACGCGCGCGATTAGACAAAAACATCTCGACACACATCTAGAACGCAGTGAATGCACAACATAGCAAAACGACAAGCTAATTTTGGCAAGTTTTTTTATGAAAGGGATTAAAAGTAGGTTAGGATAGTCTAATTATACAATCCGTTTTAAACTGGCTAGGGTCCTCTGCGCTGATAAAAATGATGTTTATGGTGTTTTTGCGTCACTCGTGCTGCTTTGCCGTAGCTGTGCACAAAATTTTGAGGACTCGAGACCAAAATGGAGATCCACTTTTTGGTTACCTCAACCTGAGGCTGTGATTGGTCAATTCCAAAATGGGCGGAGCTTACTGGATCGGTCTATTCAAGCATGGAGGAAGGAAAGACAGGAGTTAGAACGGTCCCTCCACTATCAGATAATCCGATTACAGCCAATTATCACCTCTGGCTGGACTGCAGAAAACCATGCGGCCGCGCTGCTGCTCATCGATTTTACGACCCGGATTACAGCCCTTTGTTGCCGATCAGTGTTACCGCATGACTGTGCATACTGGAGTAATGAAACGTTCGTGCGTGATAGTTGGGCCATAACGAACGAACAAACGATTTCTTCTTTCGCATGCGCAGTCCAACTATGTGCAATGTGTGCCTGCAACATATACAGCACGAGAATCGCGACAAAATTCCCGATCGATTGATATAAAACTTCGCTAAACTTCTGAAATATTTCACCAAAGATCGTCCAACCTAAGTGTGGATTACTCTGAAAGGTTGGGGAAAATATGATATAATATTTTTGTATTTTTGGGGCTGTTCCGGGCTGTTCCGAGTGTTAAAAAATGAGGGGTTTATGTGACGGGTATTCTTCTTTCGATTCGTGCGTGGCATTTCATGGAGCAATTGGGAGCAGCAGAGAAAAGAGATGTTTTCTCCGCGTGCGTGATTGCGATTTTTTACTTCCGGGTTGTGTCTCGACAACAAAAGTACAATGTGGTGGATCGTTTTTCCTGGCATTTTATGCAGTTTTACAATCAATGTTGTAAATTATTTTTACTTTTTCATTTTTTGGAAAGAATTGAGTACATTGCCTTGTGTACAAAACACACTGAGACTGGCCGAAGTGTTTTTTTATTAAGAGAGCCTCAATTGTTTTTCCCTCTCTTTTTCTCAACCAGGATCGACTCGCCGGAACAGTACTTCACTGAGCAAAATAAAAAAATGATGACGTCCCTCAACATTGTATCTGGTCAAGTGAAGGCAAAAAAGGGGCAACACACAAGTCGACCTACCCATGGATGGCTCCATGTATTTATTGAAGTACAGTTGAACCTTATTGAAAGTCCTCCTTGGGAGTGAAAACGATGAAGAGCAAGAAATCGGAGTATATTGGAGTTGAAATTTTACTTGTGAACTGTTTCCGGGGCTGTCTTTATTAGCACAATGGAAGTTATAACTTATTAGGCTTATCGTGTCTGTGGTTTGCATTTTGTAATGAAGTTGGGACATTTTGTAAATTTTAAATTGTCATTATAAAGCAATTATAAAATATTACATAATGTAGGCCTACTGTATAACGTAAGGAACATGTTTAAGTTTAGGCAATTTCATTTGATCACTTGCAAAAAAAATTGTTTACATTGTATTTAAATTTTGGATCGAAATCCATATCTGAACAATGGTTTATCTTTATTGGTTTATCTTATGACCTGTAAAATTGATGTAAAGGTTTGATGAAAATATTAGGATTTTAATATTTAAAAAGGCGACTTTTTCTAAATCCTTAACGGGAAGAAAAAAAGTGCTAACAAATTTTATTGCCGGTATTTGGGAATTTTCTACAATTACAGGCTAGACTATACATCAGCATGCATGCTAGATAAGATAGCAAACTAAAAAAAAAACTTTGACATTAAACAAAATATAAATTAAGGTGTTTTAAAAACAACCACCTTTGCAGGGCCGTATTTCGTATTAAAGTCGGATAAAGTTCGTCGAAACTTTGCCCGATCGTCGATTGAAATCTTCTGCTTGCCGTATCCGACATTTCAGCCAATTTGAGCATGGTACTGTGAGAAAAAACTGGTTCGAACCAGATCGCTCCGATCGAGAGATGCGTTACCACGCATGCGCAGCCATGCCAGGCTTGATCGGTGACGTCATAAGCTTGTTATAGGAGTTGGAGCTCGGACCGGGAGGTGCGAATTTTGCGGTTTTGCTCTGCTGGTTTTATGAGCGCGGTAACACACATGGAACGTTTGATCTGTGCCTCGTTCTAACTCCTGTCTTTCCTTCCTCCATGATTCAAGTAAATATACAGCGTAAATTTCTAAATTAAAGGAGCTTGTCCAAATTTTTCCAGAAAATGGATTTCGTTCTAATCTAACAATCTTATAAAATACCTCCCCAAAATACTATCCATGGGAAGAAAACAGGAAATTTGCAATCTGTAATTTGGATGTGTAAGCAAAATGGTCACTGCACTGCTTTATGGAACCGGATAGTTTACAAAACATTGGCAATTTTTTGACGATATCCTTGAAAATATAAGGATTGAGAGCGTGAAATTTCAGAATGGTAATAAGAAAAATATGCAAAGGTGAAAAATGAGGAGTCAAAATTGCAATCCGGACACAATCCATAAATGTTTTAGCTACTCGGTCGTTACCTTTGAAATTGTAGTTGGTCTCAGATGCGTCACAGTACATTTGAAGTTTACTGGAAGACAGCCGTGCAAGAAAGGTAGTACTTTCCCCTGGAATAAAATGAGATGAAATAATAACTTGGAGATGAATTTAGAAACACGAGAAAATTGCAGTGCCCCGACTGGGATTCGAACCCAGGTACTTGGCATACATGGCCAACTGCTCTACCAACTGAGCTATCTGGGCATCCCGTCGGAGCACCACAACAATGTCGTGTTTGCCACTCTTTTTCCAACAATGCAGTGGGGAAAATCCATGCCAACCAATTTCGCTACACTGATGGCCTATCGTGAACTAAAGGGAGGTCTTACCTCCATAGGGGGACAGGGAGGGGGGCGGGGAAAAATCCATGCCAACCCATTCACTATAGAGGTCATTATTATTATGTATAATGGGGTATATGATAGGATTGACAATAAGAGATGAATTTAGAAACATGAGAAAATTGCAGTGCCCCGACTGGGATTCGAACCTAGGTCCTTGGCATACATGGCCAACTGCTCTACCAACTAAGCTATCTGGGCTTCCTGTCGGAAAAAAGAGTGGCAAGCACGAGATTGTTGTGATGCTCCGACGGGATGCCCAGATAGCTCAGTTGGTAGAGCAGTTGGCCATGTATGCCAAGGACCTGGGTTCGAATCCCAGTCGGGGCCACTGCAATTTTCTCGTGTTTCTAAATTCATCTCCAATTGTCAATCCTATCATATATCTACTTTCAAATAATAACTTGTTGAATCTAGCACTTGAATAATATACCCTCAAACAAGGCTCGGGCAATTCTAACAATTATTAAATAAATTCTGATTCCACCTTTGAATTACAATTTTAATTGGCACTAAAATACCTCGCTAACTTGATACAAAACAAAGCCAAATTCCTAGACCACGGAGTATCGTGGCCGAGTGGTTTAATACCTTGGCCAATAGTGGTACAGTTATTACCCCAGAAACATCCATTGCCATCCTAAAGAAGAATACAGCTTTACCGTGAATCCTGTTGACAATAAGAAAGTATATAAGAATCAAAACATATCCTATATTTTTCCAAGTTGTTGTGACTTGAGTCCTTGCATAAAATTTGCCAATATTAAACGGGCCGTTTTAAAGTAACATCAGGGGTCGAAATTATCCTGAATTTCATGCTGGTCAGAAGGACCAGTAGATTAGAGAACTCTACTGGTCCTGCTGAAAATTTAGTGGTCCACCGGTGCTTTTCAAAATGGCACCGAGATACTACAACATTTTCTGATTTAAGGTCATTGAGTGCAGGATGGATAGGATTGCTTTTTGATCCAACACTGGAGAGATCAGAGAGATAAATGTATCTGAAAATGTCTAAAGCGATCAGGAATTGTTTTTGGTAACTAGGAATTATTTGCATTATAAGTAAGAAATGTTTACTATTTTTCCATGAGTCATGAAATTTTTCACTGGTCCATCGGACAGATCTGTAGTGGTCCTTCTGATTTTTTACTGGTGTCGGACCACAGGACCAGTGTTAATTTCGACCCCTGTAACATTAACATAGAATTTTTACATTTCAAGTGACTTGAAATAACCTTATATCTCTACACCACATTGTACCTTTTGAGAAGTGGCAATGTAAAAAAAGTATTTTTCAACTGGGTCATTAACTGTTTCGGTTAAAGGAGCGTGTCCAGATCACATTTTTGACCCCCTGATTTTCCCATGGTTTTGGGGATTTTGACACCATATCACGTGTCATATTTTTCTCATTACGGTTCTGAAATTTCGGGCTCCCAATCTGTATTTGGAGGGTAATTACCAAACAAGTACATGTAGACTACCTTTAAGCAACTGAAGTGAACTAATGTACGCACGTGAATTAATGCACAAGCACTCCTTCCAAATGCCATGCAGAAAAGCACACGTACACAAACACTCATTCAGTCACTGTACAATATTGTACTTGTAGCGCACGCGTACTGCTGACTTTTCAGCACAATTTCAATGCGAAAGTGCGCAGACCAGGCTAATGTGAAATTCATCTATGGGTAACTCCCTAAATTAGGGGTCCAAAATGTTTGGTGTCCCAGTTACGTACGACACTCTCCGCTTCAAAAATCATCACTTATGACCACAAATTCTCAGTAATGGACTGTGGCCTATGATTATAGGGAGCAGCATCATTTTCTTCAATATTTTGTTTTCCGATTCCTGAAAAATATTCAAAATAAAAGACCATAAAGGCTTATAATTTGTTCCATGGTATTGAATAGGAGTTTGGTGTCCCGGGTTACCTACGCCAATGAAAACTGGCTGTAGATTGAGTTTGCATTAACCTAGGTGCCATATCTACACACAAACATTAAATTTGAGTGGCATTTGTTCAAATAAAAATAATTATTTTCTACTGAGAAACCACTTTTAATCACTAAAAACATTGGGAATTACCCAAATACACATCTTATTTAAACTAAATTGCCATAACATACAGTGACTGTACCTGATAATAGGACTTTTGCTCACAACTATGCCCCTTATAGTGACGAGGTTGACTGTGTTCTTGGAGCTACATGTAAGAGATAAATCACATAACTAGGTAATTTCAGCTCATTCGTTGCTATCATTTTGATCTTAACCTCAATACTTCAGCTTGCCAACAAATGGCTTATAATGGACCCATGAGGAGCAGGTCGATTTTGAAAAGTTGGTTCACGGCTATGCTACACACACAACACATATGCGTCCGGTACCTGCTAAAACTGACTATGCCCGGGGCATAGTCGGAATTCTACAGGCACGGGTCTAGCTAATACAATGCCCCCACTTTTAACCAATCAGAAGACAGGAATCTACACAATACGCGGTTGAGTTGCGGGAATGAACCAATGAAATACAGTGGCTGCCTGATGAATATTTATAAGAGGCATAGTATACAAATATTGACTGCAATGAGGGGCATAGTTAATATTATAGGCCTTTGGTGATCTCGAAGCCATGACTATGCCCTTCGGCTTCCGCCTCGGGGCATAGTCATGGCCCCACTTTCAACCAATCAGATGATAGTAATCTACACATGAGGTACATACCAGAAATTAACATACCGCATATGAGCTGCTGGAATGGACCAATGAAATACCGTGGCTGTCTGATGAATATTTATGAGGCATAGTAAAAACTCTCTTCACCTGTCATGATTCGCTAGAAGTCGAACTGCCGTTAGAATGGGAATGGCTTGGGCGTCTGAGACCTTACAATTATCCAACGCTGACCTTGAAATGACTACAGGGGCACACTGGGGGCATATCTCGACAATGCTTTGCACCCTGGCATCTGCACCTTTATCAGAAAGAAAAGATAAGACAGATTATATGATTGGAACATTTCTAATCGCTGAACATTAGAATCGCTTTCTACGAAGACATCGCTTCATTCGATGAAGAAAACGCTTCATTTGATGAAGCAAATTTGTAATGAGAATGCTCCCTTCATTCGACGAAGCAATTTGGCAGGCCTGGTTGCACAAGCGCGTTGTGTGTCAAGCGCCTAGCAAGGTTGTTTTTGACGCACCACTGGAAAACCACACAGTGTGTCTAGAGACGCGACGCGCATGTACGACCTCCCACAGCTTCATTTGATCTTCGTTAACGGTCGCTTATAATGTGTACGGTACCGCTCTTCGTTCGATCTTCGTTCGCTCTTCGTTAAGTGATATTTGAACGCACGCTTCATTAACTAACGATGATTAACTAATCTTCTTCGAAGTGATTTCTCTAGTGAGAACGGGGTCAATGATAGAAAAATGGGTTTGTAGTATTCTGTGCCATGCAGCTCAGCTGGTAGAGCATCTGCCTGAAAAGTCGGAGGTCTGGGGTTCAATTTCTTATGAAGACCATGTGATTTTTCTTTCTATAGTGTCCTAGGGGAGCATTCAACGTATTATAAACATGATTTTAAAGAAAACAAAAAGTGAAACTTCATGTATTAAAGGCACAGGCTCGTCAGCAATGCGCGCCCGCCAAATGTGTGCCACGCAATACGCAGCTCCATAGCAAAGGCATGGAGCTGCGTGTTTCGAGCACGAATTTGGCGGGCGCGCATTGCTGACGAGCCTGTGCCTTTAAACACAGTGATATAAAAAAAGAAATCATCCAACTAAACAATAAGGCCAAACAAAATAAATTGTGCGTTTACGGTAACGTCCTAAAAAGAATCCAGGTAGGTAGGTAGGAACAAATATTTTATTTTGTCATTTTATTTTTACATTTCAGGTTATGCATTTGTTGTTTTGCAATGTTTGAAACTCACTATTAACACTATTAACCATGTTCATCTACAAGTGCAGGAAATGTTATGTTCGTTGGAAATTATTGCAAATAGTGCTCATTTAAAATTATCAACTTGAAAATTGGCAATAAAAAGTTTGAGGTCGGCAATTTGGCCTCAAAAATTCCAGGTAGGTCGGGTTACCGTAAACACACCATTTATTTTGTTTGGCCTAACAAGAAAAAGTAAAATTCAAAACTCATGATGACTATCACCCTGTTTGACGAAGATTACTTAATCATCATTAGTTAATGAAGTGTGCGTTCACATCTCGCTTAACACCTTCTCGACGGGGAACTGCATATGCAGTTTTATGTGTGAGTGTCTTTGGGGCGGTTATACAGAATTAGCTCATGGGTCAGTAAGTACTACCAGGGGCCAATTTCATAAAACATGTTACGCTTAATCAAAAATTTGGATTAAGCATAGCAGGAATATTCGCTCAAGCAAGGGCGTATTTCATAAAGCTTGTTGTTCTAAGCGCACAAAGAGAGTGCGCGCGCAACGCTGTCGTCTGTTTTGTTCGAACGCGTTCAACGTGAAAATTTTCAAATACCATTATCGGTTGTGTTTCCATTTTGGGATGATTATCACTACCACAGAAGACCCTTGCCTGTTGCTGACTGGAATATTTCAACAACAGCTGAAAGTTGTGTATCTGTTGGAAAATGTGTCTCGAATTTTGCCGAGAATGGCAAAGAAAAAAGATGGCGTCACGTTAGCAAAAAATCGGTAGGTTAGCATGCCGTTTGGTTTGCTAGTGCTTAAACAGTTTTATGAAATGGAGAAAGTGCTGCTTAATCAAAAATCGGGTGCTAACATGTTTTATGAAATTGGGCCCTGCAGAGCTGGTCTCTCATCTTGTTGGCTTGGGGTCAAGTAAATTTTTGGTTTTTGACCTGTGACTTGACTCTGGAGAAAATGACTTGTGACTGGACTTGGGAAATAAAATTGATTTATGACTTGAAATTAAAACTAGTCATCAAGTCTCCAGCCCCAGAGACATACATGTGTATCCTGCATTTTATAACCAAAACTCTAGTGCAATCTCTCGCTCCAGGGGAATAAATAAAAAAATGCCAAGCCGCCGCAAAGTGGTTAACAGCGCCGTATCCAAAAATTATAGATCGATTATAGCCTGCTCGCCGCGGGCTTACATTTTAAGACTGGTCTTGCTTTAAGACCACGATATTGCAAGCAGGCTATAATTATAGACCTGTCTTAGTGGACGCCGCGTTAGCCGGCTTAGCCTATAGCCTTACATTTTAAGACTGGTCTTGCTTTAAGACCACGATATTGCAAGCAGGCTATAATTATAGACCTGTCTTAGTGGACGCCGCGTTAGCCGGCTTAGCCTATAGCCCGGTCCTAGACCGCATATTGCAATCCGCCCCAGGAAATGTCTTTGTCAAATTATCATTGAATCTTCGTCGAATGAAGCGATTTTCCTAATGTCAAATGTAAATGGGGTCAATGGTTTACCTGGGATATAATTCCAGCAGGGTATGAGCAGGACCTGGTCCAGCCATTTCTGATCACACGTTGAAAGCTGGGGGAAAAACACAAATCAAACAGAAAATGTTTCTTTTGCAGGAAGAGTTCCGACTCTAGGATGAAATTTCTCCACAAACCTATAGGAGCAGATATATTTCCTGGTGCAATTTGTGAGACAGCCAAAAACACTTGCAGCAATTTCACGAATGGCATAAGCCCCATAGGCTTGCATGTAATTATCACAGGAATGTTGCGCAGCTTACATAATAAAAAGTTGTGCAAGCGGGCTTATGCAGTGCGTAAGGATTCGTGAAATCGGCCGTTGGTGACTGAATGCCCTCTGAAAACGGTGCCTGTAAAAAACGTAGGCTAATGCTCAGGTACCAAAACTGAACAAATCGTGTGAGTATCGCATAAAACAAGTGGCAACTTGACACAAAATAATAGCAACCATGCTGATGCCACGCTAATTGGCTCAAGAAAAACCGGATGAGTGTGATACGCGCGCGTCATTCGTGCATCCTGTTTTCCACCATTCAAGTTTGCTGCAACGATCGGGATCACGTCGCAAAAGTTGAACATGTTCTACCCTTGCGATTGTTGATTTTGTTTACGCTGCCTGATGCAAATTGTCGTAATGTCGTCAGAGCTACTGTACACACAGGTCTCAAAACAATCGCCGCCTAATTTGATGCCGACGGGCGTAGCTGCTGCTCTTTCACAACTTGGTCCTGTTATTCATAAATACCTTAGATAGTTAACGCATCCTCATTGGCTGAGAACACATCACGTGGTCGGTTTTAAACGAATGATAATAACCAGTGTTTAAAACTAGCTGGCCCGCGTTTCTGCCTGCGCCCCAGAAAGCGTATTGAACTCGCACACGAACGCAACGCACTGGCAGAAACTGCACGCTCCCGACAGCAAAATTTGCACTGTGCATGCGACATTTACCGGGTCGTCTGCGTGCGCGTACACAACACATCTGCATTATACGCGTAACGCGCGCGATCGAACAAACTGCGACACCCAGCTAGCAGTTTGATTGTACAAACAAGAAGATGAAGTGAAAAAGTGAATGCAACGACAAGCTAATTTTGGTGAGTTTTACCGATTTACACAAAAAAGGTATTTATGAATAGGATTAAAATTGGTTTGCAGGTCTTAAACAATCCGTTTAAAACCGGATATGGGCCTGGACGCTGATAATGGCCCTCGCCTTCGGATTGGGTCATTATCAGCGTCCAGGCTCCTATCCGGTTTTAAACGTATGTTTAAGACCATTCAAACCCACTTTTAATCCCTAATTGAATTGTAAGGTCGATCTGAGAACGACTTAATTTTTTTTTTTATAAATGATAAGCCGACGTTCCTAATTTCAAATACTTACCCGGCACACCACTTCTCCAGTATCATCTTTAATGTACAGTCCTTCTTCTTCAGATATTGCAGCATGTGTCTGTTTAGCATCCCCGCATGTACCAGGGAGTGTGGGTGCTTCAGAAAGCAAAGCAATGAGGAATGACCTGCCATTTGGGATCAGCTTTAAGCCTGAAAAGGAGTAAAAGTATAAGTATCCCAAGAGGTATCCTATAAGTATCCTATAAGTATCCTATAAGTATCCTATAAGTATCCTATAAGTATCCTATAAGTATCCTATAAGTATCCTATAAGTATCCTATAAGTATCCTATAAGTATCCTATAAGTATCCTATAAGTATCCTATAAGTATCCTAAGGGTATAAATTACCACTCTGCTCTGATGAGGGTGTGTTACAAGCTTTGAACTTAAAGCCGGGCTGAAAACTTGAAGCTACTTGGCGAGGAAGAAAGTTATTTTATAGAACGGATGTTACTTGATAAAGTTGTGTTTTTCTGACTTTATATTAGAGAGAAAAATGAAAAACTAGACTGTGTTCGTCAACCGGCAACATGCCAAAATGAAAAACGGGGTGATGACGTCATAATGATATGCATTGACCCCGCTATGTCATAGCGAGGAGGTCACTATTTTGCTAAGCAAGTTGCATGCTTTTCGCATAGCATAAACCACCAGTCGTTATTTTTCTGTAATGCCTAGCGTACATCGACATTACAACTGGAAGCAACTCAACTGATCAGTTGCTGTCGATGTGCGGGCACGTATTCAGACACACACGTGCAACTGACAGCAACTAGTTGCAACTACGCGTACATCGACGCAACTGACCGCAACTGGGTACAACTAGTTGCCAGAAAGTAGAACTCGCAGCAACTGGGATTTTTCCAGTTGCCAGTAGTTGCCAGTAGTTGCAAGTAGTTGCAAGTACGTGCACATCGACCTTTTTAAGCAACTGATCAGTTGCTCCCAGTTGCCGCAAGTTGCTTCCAGTTGCCGAAAACACCAGTTGCCACTAGTTGCTTCCAGTTGCAATGTCGATGTATGCTAGGCTTAACAAGTGTCCTGATTGGCCCAGAGCGGCGACAAAATTTCTGTCGCCTCTTCCACAACGGAATGGCGCGAATTTCAACAGGGGCCCTGTCGTGCGAGTAGAGGAGTGCGTTAAAAAGGCTGTTGAAAGAGGATGAGTATACAGGGCTGTCCAAGTTGTCAACATTTTCACAGTTAATCTACAAAGCGTAGGAAGGGGGAGAGGGAGAGGTGGTTGAGGGCCACGTACGATTGCACACGCACTGTAAAATTTGGACATTTCATGGGAGTGACAACAAAAAATGTTCATAAGTACTATTTCGGGGGGAGGGAGGGGGTCTTGAAAAATACTACGCTCTGTAGAACTATGAAAATGTTGACAAAATTGTTGATGTAAGTCAAATGCATGAATTTACGGTCAACCACTAGACATTTCCCCAATCACTTACCGGTACCACATTTATCCATGTTATCATGATAGGGAAGGCATCTGCCATTCTCCGTGTGACTATGTCTAACTGTGTTACACTCTAAGAGTTCCCGGATGGTCAGACACTTATAAAGAGATGGGCATGATGAATTCTGAGAAGTACCTTGATATAAATAAAAACATACCATACAGCACTGCATTCAATTTCATTATACTGAATTACATACATGTAATGATGGAATTTAGCCTGAATACATCATTTGCATTTTAATATAGCAAAAACTTTACTTCACGAGTTGACAAGAAAAACCCGACTAAAAGTGTTGATAGCAATGGTAACAAACACCACATGATCCCCACCCCCCAATCCCCGAGTAAAATGGTACCTTTGTGGAAGAAATTGCCGGTATTTTTTTCATATACATTGAACACGGATTTGGGTAAATTTATATATTGGAATCGATAGCTTATTCAATTCTAAGATATACTTCCCACTGACACTTCCGTCGCAAATGTTGCATTTCTGAGATAAATAAATGATAAAATTACTGCATAAAGTAATGCACAAAATGACGTGGCGAGCGGTCTGTGCGTAAGCGCGACAACAGAGGGCGCTGCACGCGCGTGTGAATGGTTATCTTGTGCACTAACTGAAGGCAATTTTTGAAGAAGAAAACGTGATTTTCCTACAGAAAAGCAACATTTGCGACAAAAGTGCAAGTGGGAAGTACATCTTAAAATTACATTATGTGTTGATTCTAGGAGGTAATTTCATTAAAATCTTTGTTCAATGTATACGAAAAAAATACCCTATTTACCGTTCGTTCAACACAAAACAATACATGGATTTTTCAGTTTTTCTGAATAATTACTGCATCTATGTGGCTGAAATTTCTACAAGGCAGTTTATCAACATTCTTTAGTTATGTGATGCTGTTTTTAAAAGTTTTTAAAAGTTTTCCAATCACAAATCTGTCTTTAAAGGTACTGACCTTGAATCACGTTGTCAACTTCCGTAGGACGGAAAGGTACTGACCTTGAATCACGTTGTCAACTTCCGTAGGACGAGACTGGCAGCCTTCCGGTAAAATGAGACCTTGTTGAGAAGCACTCACGACCAAATGGCTCTGACAGTGTTCAACGATTGTCTTCCACATAACGGAGAGTAGCTGGTATGAATTCCGTTTTACTGGTCGCCAATGAGACGCCGTGTGTTAAAGTCTATGGAACAGGGCAGAAAAAGTTCAAGTATTTTCAAGGAAATTGTTCAATTTTTTTTATTCCTAAAATCAATTCCCTTTAAAATATTACTACATTTTGGTGGTTATTAAGTCATTAGAAGGAGAATACCGTATTTTCCTGCGGATAAGACGCGTCTTATCTGACTTTTTAGACCCCCAAAACGTCGGTGCGTCTTATCTTTCGGTGCGCCTTGTCTGCTGACGATTGATTTTTTTGTTGATGATCACTGCGTGAAATAATAAATACCTTCTTGTCCAGTTCAAATCAACGGTCTTTGTGTGAAGAATCCTTACTCAATAATGCGGTCAAACGTCAAACAAGGCTGAACTATTCAGACACTGAGACCGTATTTCGTTCGAACAATGCCGCAATCCCCCAGACCGTCCTTTCATTCCAACAATGCCGCAACGTGTTGATCCCCCATGACCGTGCTTTCATTCCAGCAATGCCGCAATGCGTCTCGCTCCCCTTATGACGGTGCTTTCGGTCCAACCATAACAGGGGGGATGGATTTTTGTTTAAGCTCTAGAAATATACAAACACCTTTTAAAATCTTTTTCGGAAGTACGATGATGATGACGTTTATAAACAATACTCAGTGAATTATTATTACATTCTGCTTACAAAACTATTCAAAAGTCTGCAAAAGCAAGGACAATTTCATTTGAAAAACAAATTTGATTCACGAACCAACCCCCATCAAAAATGGTATGGTCCATTTTCATCCGTGTCTCAATTCTTGATACATTCATACATTTTACAACAAATTTACGTCAATAATTCACTAAATATGCCAATTACAATACTGAAGGTATTAATTCTGAGAAATGTCATCCTTTATCTTTGGTGTAGCTCTCCTGCTTGCATTTATTTTTGATAATTTGATCACTGCTGATCGTGAAAATGTGCCACTGCCAGCGAATGTAGTGTGGCAACATGCACGGGATCGAGAGCACGTGTACAGCGACCGTGTGCTGCATACACGTAGTACCGTTGCACGGAGCTGTGGTACAGGGCGGAAATGGCTCCGTGTGTGCTTGGTCTTCGGGGTTGCATGCCGTAAAAAGACTATACAAAAACGGCTTTTGGCAGAAACATCGTGATTTATATGAAAGTTATAATCATATATCCTAAATAAGTGATGTATACATATTAACATATACCTTGCCGCTTTGTGATTTTCCCTTTCCAAATGAGACTTTTTACGGTTGGAAAAACCTCTTAAACGAATAGAAATGGAAGCTGTCGGTCTATTGTAAAGCGGCAACATCCGAAGTGTTCCGAAGATCTTCGTCTTTCCGATCGTGACGTTGTCGTTGTTGTCGGGCCAATCAAAACGCAACTATTTTTAGTTGAATGATGTCATCTCAAAACCAAGAAAATCTGCACTGCAGATTATTGCGTGCCGAAAGCAAGATCGACCGGAAGTTGTGTGTGGCAATGGGAATGCGTGCAGCTAGGTGTGTGTGTGTACGTGAATATATATTATTAACAACGGACAGCGGTGGCTGAATGGATGGATGAAGGTCGGTATCAATTTACGTTGGGTTTTTTCCTGCATGGCTCTACAAAATGGCAACAAAATGACGTCTTTGTGTCAATGTACCGACACCGGGTGGCGCCTGGTGTTCTTCTGTGTGCGGTTAAACCTGCGCCTTATGCGGCGGTGCGCCTTGTCTGCTGACGTTTGAATTTTTTTGGGTCATTTTAGGGTCCTGCGTCTTGTCCGCCGAGCGTCTTATCCGCAGGAAAATACGGTAAGTGGTGACCAGTAAACGTAATTCTTTCCGAGTAGCCTAGCGATATAAAGATGTAGGCCTACAGATCCGTGGTTCTCAGCAAATTTGATTTTTTTTCCTTTTCTCTTACTTTATTTTAACGGGGAAAAAACATACTTTGTATTTTAGACCGTTTTTGCACCTTGCCTAGACTTGCCCCTCCTAGTGTTTGGTTCTGTAGTGCGGTGCGTGCAGCACGCCCTCTGGACTGGTGGCCTATCAAATCTCTTTTCTTCTGTCTTAGAAGACTTTCTGAGACAGAGAAAATAGAAGGAAACAGATTAGACAGTCCACCGGTGACCGGTCTGGAGGGCGCACTGTGTGCTGCGCATTGCAGACCGAGCAGTCGGTTAGACTTGGGCAAGTCCATGCCTTAAATTGACAGTATAATTGTTCGATAACTAAACAATGCATTGGTCGATTAACAAACTTTTTATTTTCCGGGGTGCCACACCCAAAACGCACGGACAATAACGTTCTTAGGCCATTTTTTAAATTTTTTTATTATTAGTTATAATACAGATTTTTGGGGTTCCCGAGTCAGGCTAGCCCGTACTCCCAGTCATGCCGTAGGCCTAGCAATAGCAGAAAACAAAATTGTAAAAAGAAAAAAGAAAGAGGGCGGGCTTTGCTTTAATATTTATATGCAACGAGCACAACTTGTACATCCAATGAATATAACAGTTAGTATTCTTAAACCTCGGGGCAAAACAACCATTACATTGTACTTTAAGAAGGCTAAAAGTGACCTTTGACGTTAACTTTTGGCCAGGAAGACGTCACCAGGGGCCAATTTCATGGCGCTGCTAAGCACACAAATTTGCTTAGCACAGTATTTATTCGCTTTATAAAATGGATTACAAGCCAAAATTATACGCCAACTTGTGTTCTTCGCTGACAATACATTTTTGCAAAATAAAGCAAACAAATCATGTGCTTAGCAAATTTGCTTAGCACAGGATTTGTTTGCTTTATTTTGCAAAAATGGATTGCCAGCCAAAATCGTAAGTGATGTGTATTCAAAGGTATTCTCCTACTCTTTCGAAGAACACAAGTTGGTGTATAATTTTGGCTTGTAATCCATTTTATAAAGCAAATAAATCCTGTGCTAAGCAAATTTTTGTGCTAAGCAACGCCATGAAATTGGCCCCAGGGGCCAATTTCATAAAGCATGTTACCGGTAGGCCTAGGCCTAGCAGAAATTTTTGCTTAATCAAAAATTTGTGTGCTTTATAAAAATGGGTCAATAAACAAAATTGTACTTCAACTTGTGTTTTTAGCAAGAATAGCAGATATTCTTGTGAAAAACACAAGTTGACAGGTCACTTGTGTTTGCACGTACGTACGTACAGAAGAGCAAAGTTGTCCACAAAATTGTTCGAGGTTCGATTCGCGCCACCACACGCGTGTGCTTTGCCACTAGAGGGCGCAAGTCTTTTGAACAGGGGCCAATTTCATGGCGCTGCTAAGCACAAAAATTTGCTTAGCACAGGATTTATTTGCTTTATAAAATGGATTACAAGCCAAGCATATTCGCCAACTTGTGTTCTTCGCAAGAGTAGGAGAGTACCTTTCAATACACATCACTTACGATTTTGGCTGGCAATCCATTTTTGCAAAATAAAGCAAACAAATATCCTGTGCTAAGCAAATTTTTGTGCTTAGCAGCGCCATGAAATTGGCCCCAGATCTGTGGGACAGAGAGACTGTGTTCAAGTAGCTTCCTCGGTTCGTCCCGAGTTAATGCCATCGGATGAGCACACTGTACAGGCGTAGTACAGGCGTGTTATAAAAAAGAAAAGAAGGAAAGAAAACATCGGGATGAGAGTCCCCATGTCCACACTCCGAACCAAGACTGGATACAGTACTGCCAGCAAATGTCTCAATATAGGTCCTAAGGGGTGCAGTGTTTATAAAGTTAACGTAGAACTTGGACACTTTCAAAAGACATAAAAGACATACACCTGTAATTAAATACCTATAACGCACTATGCACTGTGCAGTATCTTAGATAATACTTGAGATAATGTCTCGCCAAATAATTAATGATATTCCAGTGAATTTACTTGATTCAGTAGCAGATAAAGACCCCTTGGCCGTTTTCAAGAGAAGTCACCCAAGGGGTGGTTCGGTAACTCATGGAGGAAGAAAACACATTTTAATAGACGGATGGTTTTCAGTTGGGCGCGCGCTTGTGAAAGGGTGGAGGAGGTGGTCATAATAATGGGTACGTGTAATTCGCTTGCACAGTATAGTAGTGCCTTCATTGGCGTCGCTGCTTGAAATTCCAAGAATACGTGCGCCTCTTTACGGTTCCCCCACAATTCACTGCGCGCGGTACATATGGCGCAGTGCATGATGGGATACAAATATACATGTAGTACGTATATATTTTTTTTCCAAAACATGATTTACAATTATAATACAGAGACAGAATTTTAAATAAAATAAATAAGTGCAAAGTGAAAAATGCAGTTATATTGCAGTGGCCCTCCTATTGTGTCCGCCATACTTCAAAAAGGCTAATGGTGTCAAACTGTAATCAAACTTGACAAGAAAACTGTTCATCTGAGATAGGGATCCAGTGGTGTACAAAAAACAGGAACTCATGAGCAACCCGCCACATGCGGTACTCTGTTTATGGTCGTGCCCGAACTTGAATGGACTTGACTTTCCCCACCCTCTTGATCCGATGCATATCCGTTTTAGATCTTCAAGAAACCTTTATACACCCAGAAGCAGCAAGGGACGTGTACAGTCGGAGGATAGGACTTTTCCATCGAGCGCTGCGCTTCGGGACAGAACGTGGGTAGATTAGCTAGCTAGAGGGACCAAGCGGTACTCTGACTTGATTGCGACGATATACCCGCACGACCGACTAACCGTGCTATACGACTGGTATATAAACGCACGAAAATACCTGACACTGCCGTTCACGGTGTCCAGCGGCGGTACACCCCAATTATTTTATTTTCATAAAACTTGATAACTTTTCCAGATAGACCACACCTAATATCAAAATTCCCCGTTCATATTTCGACATTAAAGTAAATACACTTCAGTTCCGTTATTCTTTTCGTCCACTTGACTGTATTCTGAAGGGTTTAAGGTGATTGCATCAAAGTGACACATCGCCGGCAACAATGATCAACCCAGTGTGGCCGGTGAAGACAACGCACGTGCCAAATAGCGGTCAGATTTATGCGCCAAGCTCATATCATATTTTGCACACCCGCAAACAATCGAAATAAAAGGCGCATTTGGAGCCAAAAGAAATCGTACGTGCATGGAAGACCCAAGAGTTGACGGGGAACCAGCGGCCTAGCCAAGATGTGTTTTTTACTGCCGGGGGCGGTGTCATGTTTTTGTTTTAGTGCTATGGGGCCCAGGGACATGTTTTAAGTAAATTCTCTTTCTTTCCCTATTTTTTCCCTTGCCTTTTTAGGGCACTACATGATGTATCTGGATTTGTTCCCCCCAGGCACCCCCAGCACCTCTAGCCCGCCCCGCCCCCACCCGCACCCCAGCTACGCCTGAGAGAGGTTACCAATTTGTGCATTTGTGTGAACTTACAACTCTTAGACCGACTCTGTGGCTGGTTGACACCTTTGGGTCGACTAACTCACGAAATCCGTTTGACCAGGTATCATTAATTAGTGGACACTTTTGGACTAACTCGCGAAACCTGTCTGATTAGGTCGCATGCTTCGGATTCCATCAATAAAAGAAAGGTGGGCCTATTTGGCCATGGAGCAGAGGAATACATTCCAAACGCTGCTGCTGTTGGGTGCTGCCGACTCGAACTGCCCATTTTGGGGTGGTCCTGTTAAAAGTCAATTAGCCATTTAGAAGTATGGCGGAACAAATGGAGAGGGCGCAATTTTACTTGGTCACTGAAATCAAACTTGACAAGAAAACTGTTCATCTGGGATCCAGTGGTGTACCGTACAAAAACTGGAACTCATGAGCGACCCGCCACATGCGGTGCTCTGTTATGGTCGTGCCCGTACTTGAATGGACTTGACTTCCCCCACCCTCTTGATCCGATGCCTATCTGTTTTTATCTTCAAGAAACCTACATACACCCAGAAGCAGCAAGGGACGTGTACAGTCGGAGGATAGGACTCTTCCATCGAGCGCTGCGCTTCGGGACAGAACGTGGGTAGATTAGCTAGCTATATAGAGCGGTACTCTGACTTGATTGCGACGATATACCCGCACGACCGACTAACTGTTGTTGTTGTTGTTGTAAGTTAATGGCACTTATGGCAATCTGTGTGCCCTTTGTGCCATATGCGCATGCTCAGCTCAGCTCGTCAGAATCGATACTATCTTATCGATTGTCATAGAACTTATTGGACCCAGAATTTCAAAGAGTGAATATGGTTACAAAGAAGAGCGATGAGAGACTGCGAGTGCTGAAAACAAAAGAGGAATTTACAAGAAAATGCATGGGGTTAAGGGGGGAGGAGCGCCAGTAATTGTCCAGACAACAGTGCCACAAGGGGTCCCGCAAGGCCGGCCGTTTCCCAAGTGAGAGCACAAGGCTCCCACCCGGTACTTTTTGCAGGTCCGCATACCTCCGGGTGATGAAAGGGCGGCACTGTGCCCGTCCAATCACCAGCGCAACTGTCCTCCCATGATCCCTTGTCCATGCGCAACATTAAGAAAACAAAAAGGCCGTTTCAATAATACTAAATTCTAACATTACAGTCCTGCATGTATAAATTTGAGAATGTGATGGCAGTTGTGTTTTTGACCAAGGATATGGGTTAATGTCATTTGAGTAGAAGATTGATTTAAAGCATTTTGGAGGACTCGTCTCTGTCTATTAAATTTAGCACAATCAAGGAGAAGATGACCAACATCGTCACTGACCCCACATGTTTCGCAGTTGCCGTCAATATGTTTTCCAGTATAGAAGAGAAATTTATTGAGGCCTTTGCAGACGCCAAGGCGGAGTCTGTGGAGAACAATTTCTTGAGGGCGTTTTTTCCCCCAACTGGTGAAAGTAAAAGAAGGTCCGAGTTCACAATGTTTGGAGGGGTCAAGTCTAGGGATAGTATTGGACCATTCATCAATAAGTTGTTTTTTGAGAAAATGTTTGATCTCGGTATCTGTATAGGGGATACAGTGATCGATGTTGGGCTTTTGGATGGCAAGTTTGGCTATAGCGTCTACCTTTTCATTACCGGAAATCCCACAGTGGGCCGGTACCCATTCAAAACAAACCGTACTGGCTTGGTGTCGGATGTTTATTAGGGTATGACGAATGTCACATATGATTTTGTTTTGTGGGATCGGTTTAGTGATGGCCTGTATAGCGCTAAGGCAGTCACTGAAGATGCATATGTAAAGTGGCTTAACTTCCTCTATCCATTCGAGTGCTCGTAAGATGGCAAAAAGTTCTGCTGTAAAAATGGAAATCCCGTTATTAAGCCGGACACTTTTAGAATAATTAAGTTCTGGAATATAAAAACCACATCCTACAGCATTCGAGTTAGGATTGAGGGAGCCATCAGTAAAAATGTGAAGGAAATTCTTCAAAGTGGTATTTATAATTTCAGTGCTAATACTACATTTGTCATAATTGTCTGTCAAACAAGCCACCCGGTCAAAAATTTCTGTGGAAACTACTGGTCTATAATAATGCCAATAAGGAAAGTGATTATGCACGGGGAAAGTGATTATGGGATAATTGGCAGATCTTGCCTCAAAGGGAGTTTTATGGTGGGTACTGCTCCACTTTTCGGCAAAGTAATGTTTCTGCCAATTATCTGCCTCGAGGTGTTGGTTGGGATGGTTGGAGTGAGCTTTAAGTTTAATGCTATATAGATTAGTAAGGAATTGTCGGCGTAAGGCCAGAGGTGGATCTCCGCATTCCAGTCGAAGTTTATACAGGGGAGAACTTTGAATGGCACCAGTACATATCTTAAGGGCTTGGTACTGAATACTGTCAAGTTTTTGTTTGATACTAGTGGAAGCGGAGTCAAACGCTTCGCAGCCGTACTCAAGGTGGGGCTTAATGAGGGCAGAGTAGAGCTGATATAGGGTCTTACAGTCTGCACCCCATGAAGTCCCACTGATACAGCGGAGAAGGTTTAATTTCTTTTTACATTTAACCAGGATGTTATCTATGTGATCTTTCCACGTAAGTTTACTGTCAAAGACCACTCCCAAGAATTTGACGGATTTGAGGATTTGGACGGCACGATCCTGTAATCGGAGAGAAATGTTAACTTTGGTTTTGTTAGAGAAGAGAATAGCGATAGTTTTGGGAGCAGAGAGTTTGAAACCCCATTTAGTACACCAGGAGTGAATATTTTCGAGACTCTTCTGAATTTTCTTTTCAAGAAAGTTGGTATTTCTATTGGATTTCCAGATAGCTATATCGTCGGCGTACTGGGAAATGTGTACATCAGGCAAATGTTGGGAGAGGTCGTTGACAGCGATATTGAATAATACAGGGCTAATAACACTTCCTTGTGGGACACCGTTTTCCAGCGTTCGTTCTTTGGATAAGGTATTATTTATTTTAACCTGAATTTTTCTATCACTTAGGAAATTATCTATCCATTTGGTAATATGGCCATGAATGCCCATGGCTTGAAGTTTAATTATTATGCCTTTCCTCCAGAGCATATCATAGGCTTTTTCAAGATCTAAAAATACAGCTAAGGTGCTCTCTTTGTTGGCACGGGCCTTATTGATCGATGATTCAAGCTGTATGATATGGTCTTTGGTGCTTCTTCCCTTTCGAAATCCGCTCTGGTTCATTGAGATGAGATTTCTGTTTTCTAGAAACCAAAGTAACCGGGAGTTGACCATTCGCTCCATTAATTTACTGAAAGTCGAAGTGAGGGCTATTGGTCTGTAGGAGGTAGGTTTGGTGGCATCTTTCCCAGGTTTGACAATGGGGATTAGGATGGCGTCCTTCCATTGTTTTGGGCATTGGGAAGTGTGCCAAATCATATTGAAGATGATTAAGAGGTAATCTCGGATTTTTGTAAGAAGATGTTTAATGATGGAATTACTAACACCATCTTTACCAGGTGTGGTACATTTGGAGCTGTCAATAGCATGATTCAGTTCATCAATGTTGAAAGGCTCATTGATAACACCTTGGTCATAATCGGTCATAGTAAAGTCATTTTCGGCTTGGGTTTTGTTGTTAATAAATACGGGGTCATAGTTTTTCGTACTGCTAACGTCGGTGAAGCTATCAGCAAAAGCTTCAACTTTGTCAGCATCACTGACTGCATCGATGTTATTATGTTGAATGACTGGGATGGTATTGTGACTACGTGTTTTTTCTATGAGTTTGATCTTATTCCATATTAATTTAGTGTTGGTTTTAGGGTTAAGATCATTGCAAAAGTTTTCCCAGTTTTTCTTTTTTGCGTGTTTTATTGTTTTCCTGGCAATAGCACACATTTTTTTGTATACTATAAAGTCAGCTGGAAGACGGGTTTTTCTGAGCTGTTTTAGGGCATTCTTTTTATCATTAATGGCTGTTTGGCATTCATCATCCCACCAAGATGAGGGGGGTTTGGGATGGTTAGGGTTTGTTTTCGGAATGGAACTGGTCATAGAAACATCAAGCTGATCCATGAAACAACTGTAGACATTTTCGATGTCATTAGAAGTATCTGGCTCAGTGATGCGAGTATTACATGCATCTTGAAATTTCCCCAAATCTGCTCGCTTGAGTGACCACTTGGGTGTTGCATTGGTAGGATTGCGATAAAAAGGATGGTTTATTTCTATGGATATGGGGCAGTGATCGCTTCCCCACGTGTCATTAAGTACAGACCAGTTACATTTTGTGGCTATGCCAGGTGAAACAAAAGTAACATCGATGCAGGAAAATGAGTTCTGAGCTTTGTTAACTCGTGTACCCTCGCCAGAATTTACGCAAACCATTTGATTCTGGGAGAAGACATCTTCTATAATCTGTCCATTGTGGTCTGTTTTTGTGCTACCCAAGAGGGGATTGTGGCCATTAAAGTCTCCACAGAAGATACTCAACCTACAATTGATTTTCTTAAAAATGTTGTTAAGAGTGTTAAATTCTAGCGAGGTACAGGGGTTATAGACATTGACCAAGTTAATTTTATTTCTATTTGCGTCATAAATTTCGGCAATTTGATATTCTATGGTGTCCTCGGACGACCCCATGATATATTTAAAAGCAATACCGTGTTTTACTAGGAATGCACAACCTCCTCCAGTTTTCTTGGTAGTACTATTTCTATCATTACGATGAATGTCATAACCTGGAACTCTGAACATTTTCTCCTTATTAAGCCAAGTTTCTTGGACACAAATTATGTCAGGTTTTGGTGTCCATATATTGATAGCATCTTTAAATTCGTGGTTATGTGCAACTAGAGATTGTGCATTCCATTGTAGAATTAACAAACTTACCATAGCGAAAACAATCATGATTACGTTTTACTTGGTTTGGACTTGGGGGGTTGATTGGCACTTTGTTTAGTGGTGGTGGGTGGAGCCATTTTGGTTTGGGGTATTTTTTGGCTGGATGGGTCATTCTTCTTGGAAGTGGATGGTGATTGAGATGTCGTCCTAGGCTTGCTTTGTTTTTCTTTAGACTTGGTTTCTTTAGAGTGGCCAAGGTGATCGACAAGAGAACGGATGGCAGCAGTCCTTTCTTCTTTCTTCTTGATGGTGTCCCATATCTGCATTGCACCTGTGAGGATTTCTATGATGTTTTGTTGGTTAAACAGACATTGGTGTGTTTCTGTCTGCGTGGCTGTTGTCTGGTCGGTTTGAGTAGTGGCGTCTTTGGTAGTAACCTTGACCTCTCGGGTGGTGGCATTCTGGGCATTGTGTCGTGGTCTGGTGTCGCTTACGGGTAGAAATTGACTATTGTTGGTTGTCTTGGTGATTGTTGTGGTTGGGAGAGACGTACTCGGCAGGCTTGTGGCTATTGTCTTTGGCGTGGATTGGCTGAATGTGTCTGGTCGGATGGAGATGTCGGCTTTGATGGCTTTTGCTGCGTCAGCATAGGAGATGTTACAGGAGATCCTCAACCCCTGGATTTTCTTCTCCTGTTTGATGGTGTTGCAACCTCCATACGCTGAAGAGTGGTTTTCCCCGCAACGACAGCATTTGACTTGATCGCGTTGTTGGCATTCATCATACGTGTGGGCTCCACCACAGCGTACGCAGCGTGTTGAACTACGGCAATTTGATGCAGTATGGCCCAATCTTTGGCAGTTAAACAGCGGATAACAGGGGGGATGTAGGGCTTGACGGTGAAGAATTCATAGCCGAGTTGAATTTTAGCTGGGAGGGTTGGTGAACTAAAGGTCAAGCATATGGACACGCTTTTCTCCAACTGCCCATCTCTTCTGCGCATTAGGCGTCTTACGTCTAGGACCCTGTCTTTATCTAGGGCTTGGAGCAGGTCGTCATCGGTGATGTCAGTTGGAATACCGGTAATGACTCCCTTGCTCTGGGTCTCGGACTTGGCATATTCGGTGGTCACTGTCCATTGATCTAGTTGCGAGATCCCTTTAAGCTTCTTTGCTTGGGCTGACGTATGACATTTGACTGTCAGACCACCTTGGCTGTTTTTTGATACATTTTTAATTAAGTTGCCACCGATTTTGTTAAGTGCTTTAGCTATCTTGATGGGGCTAATTCTAGCAAGTTTGATGTCGGGGGAGTTAATTATGACCATAGTGGGTTGGTTAGGGGGGTTTTGTGTGTTACGACGTTTAGGGTTACTCTCTGGGTCATTATCAGAATCTGTGTAGATAGTCTCAGAAATGGAGTTAGAGTTAATGGATCGTTTTCTACTCGGTCTTTGTGATTGGGAGCTATCTTGTGCCTGGCTCATTAGTATGTCAAGTGTCGAGCGTGGTTGTTCATCATTATATTTAGGGGCTTGTGTATCCATGGGCATATTTTGGGAAAGCTGGTCCCATGTATCTGGTTCTTCACCATTATCGGCCATTTCCGACCGATTTCAGATCAAAACTATCATAAATTAAAATAGGACGGCCTCTTTGTTTCTTAATATTGCTTACCAAATTAGTTTCTTTGGAGGTTAGACTTGACGTAGTAATAGGTTCTGACTGTCAGGTAGTCTGTGACGCAGATACAATTAAAGTGTTCGCGCGCTCTAGAGCAACCAATAGACACGTCCGATCGGTTCTGAGTCTCAAGCTGGAATCCCCGACTAACTGTGCTATACGACTGGTATATAAACGCAAAAAAATACCTGACACTGCCGTTCACGGTGTCCAGCGGCGGTCCACCCCAATTATTTTATTTTCATAAAACTTGATAACTTTTCCAGATAGACCACACCTAATATCAAAATTTCCCGTTCAAATTTCGACAATAAAGTAAATACACTTCAGTTCCGTTATTCTTTTCGTCCACTTGACTGTCTTCTGAAGGGTTTAAGGTGATTACATCAAAGTGACACATCGCCGGCAACAATGATCAACCTAGTGTGGCCGGTGAAGACAACGCATGTGCCAAATAGCGGTCAGATTTATGCGCCAAGCTCATATCATATTTTGCACACCCGCAAACAATCGGAATAAAAGGCGCATTTGGAGCCCAAAAAAATCGTACGTGCATGGAAGACCCAAGAGTTGACGGGGAACCAGCCGCCTAGCCAAGATGTTTTTTTCACTGCCGGGGGCGGTGTCATGTTTTTTGTTTAGTGCTATGGGGCCCAGGGACATGTTTTAAGTCAATTTTCTTTCTTTCCCTATTTTTTCCCTTGCCCTTTTTTAGGGCACTACATGATGTATCTGGATTCGTTCCCCCCAGGAACCCCCAGCACCTCCATCCCGCCCCGCCCCCACCCACACCCCAGCTACGCCTGAGAGGGGATTACCAATTTGTGCATTTATGTGAACTTACAACTCTTAGACCGACTCTGTGGCTGGTTGACACCTTTGGGTCGACTAACTCACGAAATCCGTTTGACCGGGTATCAGTAATTAGTCGACACTTTTGGACTAACTCGCGAAACCTGTCTGATTAGGTCGCATGCTTCGGATTCCATCAATAAAAGAAAGGTGGGCCTATTTGGCCATGGAGCAGAGGAATACATTCCAAACGCTGCTGCTATTGGGTGCTGCCGACTCGAACTGCCCATTTTGGGGTGGTCCTGTTAAAAGTCAATTAGCCATTTAGAAGTATGGCGGAACAAATGGAGAGGGCGCAATTTTACTTGGTCACTAAAATCAAACTTGACAAGAAAACTGTTCATCTGAGATAGGGACCCAGTGGTGTACAAAAACTGGAACTCATGAGCGACCCGCCACATGCGGTACTCTGTTTATGGTCGTGCCCGAACTTGAATGGACTTGACTTTCCCCACCCTCTTGATCCGATGCATATCCGTTTTAGATCTTCAAGAAACCTTTATACACCCAGAAGCAGCAAGGGACGTGTACAGTCGGAGGATAGGACTCTTCCATCGAGCGCTGCGCTTCGGGACAGAACGTGGGTAGATTAGCTAGCTAGAGGGACCAAGCGGTACTCTGACTTGATTGCGACGATATACCCGCACGACCGACTAACTGTGCTATACGACTGGTATATAAACGCACGAAAATACCTGACACTGCCGTTCACGGTGTCCAGGGGCGGTACACCCCAATTATTTTATTTTCATAAAACTTGATAACTTTTCCAGATAGACCACACCTAATATCAAAATTCCCCGTTCATATTTCGACAATAAAGTCAATACACTTCAGTTCCACTTGACTGTCTTCTGAAGGGTTTAAGGTGATTGCATCAAAGTGACACATCGCTGGCAACAATGATCAACCCATGTGTGGCTAGCCTTGGTTAGGCGTTCATCGGGCTGCGTTCGGGCGTGTACTCGTGTTAATACGAGCAGTACTCCTGCGCACGCGAACGGCAAGATTAACGACACTCGGGTCAATGAGAGTATGCTCTAGCTACTCCCCAACAAATAGTAGTGTGCTCTTTAAGAGCCTGACGAGTGTCGTGTGATTTGTAAGAAGATGGCGGAATATGGGTTAGATTTTTTAGTGAATTAGCTCACCGTGTCAACTGGATAACTGAAACAACAACTCACTAAGCGTTTCTTTTAGACGGCATCAAAGGTTCTTACGACTTACGGTCTGTATTTTCTTGCCGGAGCAGTGAAACAGCGTTTTTTGACCATTCATAGCAAGAAACGGCCATTTTGCCAAGTTGACTGATGGCCCTTCGGGCAGGCGGACTGCGGAATTGCCGTTCGCGTAATGTGACCCGAGTGCATTGCGTACGCATTACTCCAGAGTCTAGTAGCGAGAACTGCACGCCCGAACGCAGCCTTGGTTTTAAACACAGATTTCTATTAGCAATTGTGGTTTTAAATGAAAGGCACAGGCCAAATTCGTGCCAAGAAATACGCAGCTCCATATTTTCTGCAAAAACACCAACATGCATTTGACATGGATACATAAATGCCCTTATAAACGATGAACCCAGAGCCATTTATTTTACACAACACACACCAAATTATTCTGAAATACGTGGGGGCTTTTCCAAATCTCGGCTTCGTCTCCGGCTCCATCTCCATGTGGTTTGCATGGAGCCGGAGCATGAGCCTGAGCCCAAGTCTAGATTTGGAAAAAGGCCCAATTATAAGTTTTAAATTTAAACACATGGTAGACTGGTGCTGAATATGAATAAATATAAAGACAAGTACGGTGCAAAATAATCTTAGTAATAGTATGGATTGTTCATTCAAAATACGTGTGACAGGTTCGTATAAAAATCGTATTCTTCATTCATGAATCAACATTTTTCGTGATGACTGTACGAAAACATAACAGACGAATCTTTATTAAATGTAATAATGAGGTTCAAACTATCAATACAGGCCAGATTTGCGAGATACCACATGTTAACATCGGATAAAATAACCCATGAAAATGTAGACTTGACTCAAATCGACCTCTTTGTTTGGTCCGTGGTCCGAAAATCATTCCCCGATAGAGCGCCCTCTTGCGTCAGTATTCTTTCATAGGGCAAACAGATTAGACAGGCCACTAGTCCAGAGGTCGCGCTGTACGCTCGAATTACAAACCAAACACGGGAAGTCAGACTTGGGCAAGTCTAAAATGCAAAAACTCAAATTGCCTTAATCGTGACTTGGCACGAGAACCTATAGAGCTTTTTTTTACCGGCGGCCATGACTGGGGGCAGGTTCTGATGTTTAAATTATGTGACAATAGATTCCCAAAGTGCCTACTCAGGCATGATACACGGTAACAATGTGACTGCCCCCGGTGTCATGGCCGCTCGTGCAAAAGGTCTATCGATGGCTAATTAAGTCTGTTACAAAATGACCTTTATCTTTGACTAATGAGACGCGTTTGGCAGATGCGTTTAAAACGCATGGTAACGACGTAAATGTCGACATAAAGTCGCTAGGTCCGGGAGGTCGTCTCCACCCTATTCATCATCCATTGTTCATCAATATTAGGCCGGGTGGCGAGGTCACGGACCTAGGCGACTATGCCGACACTTTAGTACGTTACATATATTGAGAGAGAAAAACTAACAATGTCATGTGATTTTCCCAACAGGCTCGTCAGCAATGCGCGCCCGCCAAATTCGTGCTCGAAACACGCAGCACCATGCCTTTGCTATGGAGCTGCGTATTGCGTGGCACACATTTGGCGGGCGCGCATTGCTGACGAGCCTTGCCTTTAATCGCATAACAACAATATTTTAGACCTACTATTTTCTTCTTTACACGACCAAAAATATTTAAATCAAAAATTTTTCAAATCATAGTGAACTGGACTGATGCAAAATTAAAAAGAAGCACTTTCGGTATATGGCACAACGCTAAAAACGAAATAAATTATTTAAACAGCTAGAATCCCCCCTTCCACATTTTTTGAGTTTTTCTGTTTATCATGGAGTTGTATGTGTCTACAACACCATCACAACTTGTTTTTCACAAAAAATCGACAGGCTTTTGCTTAAAACGTAAAGCAGTTTTGACCCTCTTCACCCGAAATTCTGAAACGCTCGAGGTCACTTGGTCTGTTTATCAACAGGGTTTTGACGTCATCCTGAGAAACATACAAAACGGTCTGTGCAGTATTGAATGGAAAATACACGAAGTGAATGTTTATCATGCCTGTTTTGTCCTTGTAAGTCAAAATACAAACGTGAAAAACACTTCATGTAATATGACAACAATCTACTATTACCTGTTTTGTGAAAAAACGGTGAAATTGTGGCTCACAATGAAGCTCTTTTGAAGTATAAATACTGGTGCATTGCGACGGGTGGTTTTGTCACGGAACGAACGGCATTCACAGCATTGAACCTTTCCCTGCGGGCCGTATAGTTCCCACGTGTTACATCGGCCGGTACAAGTTAGAATGAGCGACTAATTTTTCTCTCTCTTGGTAATAGAAAAGAAAATCTTTCTGCTCTTTTTTTTTCATAGTGTCTGGTAAAACATACAACCACGCAGCTACTGGGCATATTACTGGCTTTTTGGACCAACAAAATTCTTCAAAAAACACCATCTAACAGAGACGGTTTTCCAAGTTTTTTGCGTGTAAACGTATGGAGCCAACAATCGTGTTGACTTCTCTTTCTCAGGATTGCGTCACGGGGTCACGCCCATATCATGACATCCTGAGATCTCAGGGAATTTCCACTCTGCAAAGCGACGTGACAATACCCTGAGGAAATACACGCAAATCTGTGGAGCGAGCCGGCTGTTGTCTTGAGCCAACTCACGCCCGAGTCATTTTGATGTAATTTAATCAATTCGGTCATGTTATGCCGAAAAGAAACAATTTCTATACTTTCCAGAAATTGTATTGGGTTCCGTTCCTTATGACTGTCCCATTCCTACCAAACTTTCAAACGGCGAACCTTATTAACTCCGCAGTTTTTCAAATTAATAACAGGGATGCATGCTGACGAATGTAATGGAACGGATTCCCCAGTATGCTTTAAATAGCAGCCAATCGCCGACGCGGACAACGGCCAGCATTACCGAGTACATGTATCACATGCGTGCACGGTGTTTACAATCTGCGCGCGTGACATTTGAATGCTTGCAATCGTGCTACAATGCACTGCAAGCGTCCTGATTGGTCCAGCAGAGGCGACAAGATTTCTGTCGCTAGTCCCACCGCCAAATGGGGCCTTTTTCAACAGGGCCACTGTACGCAGGAGTTGGGGAGTGCGTTAAAGGGGCACTGTTGCAAGAGGATGATATCATGAATACCTAATGAGCGTTTCAGAAATCGCGAAAATCTCATTTTAGAAAAGCGCACTTTTGCTTGCAATTTATCCACTTAAAACCGACAATTAAAAAATAATAAAAATCCACGTCGGCAAGAGGGATGTTTGGACTATCGAAAAAAGCCTAAATGCTGGATTTTCGTCAAGGGGGATTCTTCCTCTTTAAATAGTTCCAATTTCACCCTCAGTCTTGACATTGTGGAAAAGACGTTTTCACGAATTCGATTATACGTTTGTTTGAATCGAATGATGTTATACCGAGTTTGTGTTTATTTTTTTAATTTTTACTTTGAATGAACAGTATCTAGCAAAATTGGCTGGAAAAGCCTATAGTTATATTATACATAATTTTTAATCTATATAACAACAAGTCATGTTCATAATCGGGTCCTTAAGTTCACAATTCCCTCACAAAACATGCCTATCTATTCTTTATCTTTGTTCGATTTGTGATGGACTTGACTTCAACATTAACACAGCAACAATAATTATACAAACGTGTTTGTCAAACTAAAGAATATATCTGTACAACTATTCCACAAAACAATATGTTTTACCACAACTGTAATTATTAGAATCGTATCAGATTTGTAGAAATTACACAATACACAGCACTTTGCACAAAATTACAAATTGTTTTTTTTATATAGTGTAGGCATAAAGGTGCGTAAGTCAAGTTTGAGTCATCGCATTACCTTTTGGGATATTTTTTGGGATAAATTTATTTGCTTAAAGGCCTATGTATCATTTGCAAGATAAAACTTTTTACAGATTCGTGAAATAAGAGTGTAGAATGTTGGTAAACTAGCCTGAAGAAATGTTAGCTCCTTAGATGTATCAATACTTCATAAAACCTTGAAAATCTATGGATTTTGTGTACAAAAGGTACAAGTGAATAGTAAAAACCACCTTCGGTTGTTTTTTTACTTTTTTTTTTACCCATAACTCCCCGGGACTTACCTTATGGGTCATGAGATTTTTATATCATAACATCCGTTATATTTTTCCGATTACGAAACTGAAACTCCCGCGCTTCTAGGCCGCATATTTCTGAGGATATCGTCGAAAATCCACCGATTATTTGTAAACTAATTTTCCAGTATCAACGTTTATCTGCTGAAAGCCGTCTCGATAGTTTTGTTCAATTTGTTACTGGAAATTGCGAATGTTTTCGGGTTTTTGGGACATGGGAGGTGTGTATGGGAGTTACTTGATAATATTGGTAAGTTACATCGAAAACTATTTTCCAGAAACTCTGGTCACGCTCCTTTAATTTCCAGCATGAAATACCATTTTGGACGGAAATAAATTCATGTGGTGTTTGTTACCATTGCTATCAACACTGGCGGTTTCCAATCGCGCGCATGCTTAAGCACGCCGCGGCCGTGAAATAGCCTTAACGTTAGCACAACTTTTCTGCTAAAGTAAGCACACGTTTTTAGCTAGCGCTTAAACAGCTCTATGAAATTTGGCCCTGGATATCCTCGCAAAAGTCCGCGATGCAATAACGTCAACCCGAACAAAAACACCTTGAAATTTTGAGTGATGATTTTAAAATCCAATTTAAAGCCTTTTGCATTGAGTAATTAACTATATGAAGGTCTTTTATATCATGTGTCATTAAAGGCAATGCTCGTCAGCAATGCGCGCGAGCCAAATTCGTGCCACGAAGCACGTAGCCCCATGGCAAAGGTATGGAGCTTCGTATTTCGTGGCACGAATTTGGCCTCACGCGCGCATTGTGCCTTTAAAGGGAACACCGGCTTACTGTTTACATAATGTAGCAATCTAGCATCCTTGAGAATAATTTTTTGATAGTCGTTGTGAAAAGAATATTATCAAAATATCACGTAATTAACTAGAAATGTTTAAAATTAACAAAAGAGACAAATGTTGGGCTATATATGCTTTACCAGCCGTCGCGATGTAGGCCTACCGTATTATGTATCATGTGTTTGTAAATAAAGGTGGCGTTCGATATGGGTCGACACGTGTTTAACCTCGATTCCTTGTTTTCCCTGACTCATCACACCTTGCATGATCCCCGAGGTCAGCGCTGACTCGAGGAAGCGACTCGAACGCAACGTTTTGGTGTCTTTATAGCGCCCTCAATAGGCATATATGCTTTTTTTTTTTTTCGGATATTATTTATCGCCGCGAACGCGAAGCTAAGAGACGAAAATCTGAGAGATTCTCTCGTCCATATCAACACCCAGAAAACCTCTAATGAAATCTGTTGGCAGATTTGTGTACAAATTGGAAAATACGGTATGTACGTAGTATTCGTAGGACATTATTTTCCAACAAGAAGAGAATCCAACCGCGAAAGCAACTCGCACTTTGCGCTGGTTTCTACGGCTGGAATTACAACTAACTCACAAGACCACGTGACTTTTCAGAACCATAATCTTGGCTGCTTTCGAGCGCGGCACCAGGTGCTCCATGGTGCTCCATGGTGCTCGCCCGAAAGCGTGTGTAAGCATGTGTGTGACGTAACGTTTCCACCACCTGGGAGCACCAGGGACGAGCGCTCGAAAGCAGCCCAAGTTCCGAAAAGTCACATGACCTTAAATTTGTGAAAAATGCTAAAAAACGGCCAAATTTGACGGCGTCTTTTTATGGGGCGCCGTTCGTCAACTAATTATTTAGGCGAATTATAGCATGTTTTTTCCATGGTTTATCTTAATTCTGTGTAAATAATGCATTTGTGTCAAAGGCCGTTTATGGTTTACAAACAACTCGATTCTTTACAAAACAGGAAATATACTTGTAGCTGTGCAAATTCATTATTTACAAATAATGAAAATTACCTCGGCGTTCCATACTTTATTAATGAAACCGACCAGTGTACATTTCAATGGTTTACAAACAAGAGAATTGTATCGTTCATAGACAATTCCATGGTTTATAAATAATGAATACTGCACATTGCTGCACGTTTTTCTGGTTTACAAATAATACAAAACTATCCAGTGCGCAATTACATGGTTTATAAACCAAGAAACTTGCACCGGGGTCTGATTTTCTATGGTTTATAAATAATGAAAATTGGTTAGTGGACGTACAATTCCATGGTTTATAAACAATCTAAACTGCGCCGTTCTAATCAATTTTGTGGATTCTGTGGTTTGTAAACAATTACAAATAGTCAATAGGCGTGCATTTTGATGGTTTGTAAATAATTGAAAGTGATCGTTGGCTCACAATTTCATGGTTTATAAATAATGAAAATGAACTAGTTAGTGTGTCGCAAAATTTCATGGTTTACAAACAGAAAAAAATAAAGCTTTATACACTTGTCTGTCGTTTGTAAAGGTTGACTATCGATAAAATAAGAAGTATTATGCACTCGGTACATCTCAAAATACGATCATTGACGAAAAATTGAAGGGTTTGTAAATAATGAAAATGGACTAGTTAGTGTGTCGCAAAATTTCATGGTTTACAAACAGAGAAAATTAAAGCTTTATACACGTTTCTGTCGTTTGTAAAGGTTGACTATCGATAAAATAAGAAGTATTATGCACTCGGTACATCTCAAAATACGATCATTGACGAAAAATTGAAGGGTTTGTAAACCATGAAAAACACGCTTCATAAACGTTTATTATAATCCAGTAACGTTGCGAGAGCAATGGGTGCGTTCAATTAGCTATCATCGAGTCATAGGGTGCTCGTTCATAGTGTGAACAGTCCGGCAGACCATGGCAACAAAGGTATTTATGTGTACAGCTCATCGAACGCCACGGCACAGCCTTCAGCGCGCGCGCGGGAAATTCCAGGTTCATTACCCGACTAAACCTAGCCGCGTATTGGGCCCAAAATCCAGCCGCGGTCTTAAAATCTCAAACGGATGTAGTAAAAGGTGATATAATCTTATTTTTTATTACACGAGTTCTGAGACTCTGGCAAAGAAATTGTTAAAATTCTCATAGAAATGTATTTCTTTTCACGGTGTTACCTAACTTAGTCATCTACCGGGCTGATTAAATTTTAAATGGTAATTTTAATTAATTAATTTTTAATTAATTTTAATTAATGAGGAGTCTCCATTTTTTACCCCAAAAGTGCCAACAACTTAAAAGAAAACGTACACCACATAGTTTTAAAAATTAGCATTTGTATTACATACTAGTAATCCATTTAATCCGTTCATGGGGCAGATCAAATTTTGGAGGAAGCCAAATCGGTACACTAATTAGTGCTTAATTAAAGGGATAATAAGGAGTCTGGTTTCCACTAAAAAAGTGCCGAAAACTTAATACTGCTGACAAAATGGTCCCTTTAAAATAAAATGTACACCACATAGTTTGAAAAATTTGCATTTTTATTACATAATCCGTTTGAAACTATGTAGTGTACATTTTCTTTTAAAGGGACCATTTTGTCGGAAGTATTAAGTTTTCGGCACTTTTGGGGTGGAAAATGGAGACTCCTCATTAATTAAAATTAATTAATTAAAATTACCATTTAAAATTTAATCAGCCCGGTAGATGACTGAGTTAGGTAACACCGTGAAAAGAAATACATTTCTATGAGAATTTTAACAATTTCTTTGCCAGAGTCTCAGAACTCGTGTAATAAAAAATAAGATTATATCACCTTTTACTACATCCGTTTGAGATTTTAAGACCGCGGCTGGATTTTGGGCCCAATACGCGGCTAGGTTTAGTCGGGTAATGAACCTGGAATTTCCCGCGCGCGCGCTGAAGGCTGTGCCGTGGCGTTCGATGAGCTGTACACATAAATACCTTTGTTGCCATGGTCTGCCGGACTGTTCACACTATGAACGAGCACCCTATGACTCGATGATAGCTAATTGAACGCACCCATTGCTCTCGCAACGTTACTGGATTATAATAAACGTTTATGAAGCGTGTTTTTCATGGTTTACAAACCCTTCAATTTTTCGTCAATGATCGTATTTTGAGATGTACCGAGTGCATAATACTTCTTATTTTATCGATAGTCAACCTTTACAAACGACAGAAACGTGTATAAAGCTTTAATTTTCTCTGTTTGTAAACCATGAAATTTTGCGACACACTAACTAGTCCATTTTCATTATTTACAAACCCTTCAATTTTTCGTCAATGATCGTATTTTGAGATGTACCGAGTGCATAATACTTCTTATTTTATCGATAGTCAACCTTTACAAACGACAGACAAGTGTATAAAGCTTTATTTTTTTCTGTTTGTAAACCATGAAATTTTGCGACACACTAACTAGTTCATTTTCATTATTTATAAACCATGAAATTGTGAGCCAACGATCACTTTCAATTATTTACAAACCATCAAAATGCACGCCTATTGACTATTTGTAATTGTTTACAAACCACAGAATCCACAAAATTGATTAGAACGGCGCAGTTTAGATTGTTTATAAACCATGGAATTGTACGTCCACTAACCAATTTTCATTATTTATAAACCATAGAAAATCAGACCCCGGTGCAAGTTTCTTGGTTTATAAACCATGTAATTGCGCACTGGATAGTTTTGTATTATTTGTAAACCAGAAAAACGTGCAGCAATGTGCAGTATTCATTATTTATAAACCATGGAATTGTCTATGAACGATACAATTCTCTTGTTTGTAAACCATTGAAATGTACACTGGTCGGTTTCATTAATAAAGTATGGAACGCCGAGGTAATTTTCATTATTTGTAAATAATGAATTTGCACAGCTACAAGTAGCCTATATTTCCTGTTTTGTAAAGAATCGAGTTGTTTGTAAACCATAAACGGCCTTTGACACAAATGCATTATTTACACAGAATTAAGATAAACCATGGAAAAAACATGCTATAATTCGCCTAAATAATTAGTTGACGAACGGCGCCCCATATCTTTTCAGGATATATCTAATTTACTCTGGAAAGCGCTTGCAGAATAATGTATGGGTCTATTTCGAGCCCAAAATTGCCCAACATAGCCAGTGTGTTCCTTTACGCTGTTAATATTCTCCTAAGCAATTTGCTTCATTTTCATGCTGCATTGTTTCATTGAATTGGTATATTTCCAGGAATACCAGAATATACCGGGCTCATCCTTTTGAGGATAATATTGGCCATTCAGATGACAGTATGCACATGCAGTGAACCACCATGCACCCTCAAAAACCACTGCACAATTTGTTGACACCGAAGCATCATTATCGTGATCCTTTGTTGTGAATTGTGTGTTATGGAGTGACAATGCATTGCCAGCTGTACTGCTAGCATTGTATGAGCCAACGTTGAGTGTATACTTCCTACCTGAGATGGCAAACTCACCATACCCGGCCCAAGCTCTGTTTCCTTCCCAGTCCCACAAGTCCACTCGCATCTGCCACTGTCCTGTCTGAGTGAGGTTGCGTACAGCTTCGTTTCCAAGCCAAAATTCACCAGACAGATTGCCAAAGCCTTGCTCGTAATCATTCCAGGTACGGTAGAAGTCAACAGAGCCGTCTTGACGCTTCTGAAAGACGATCCATCCTCCCCCACCAGTCTCCATGTCACAGTAGACCTGTAGGCCATTGGTCAGTCCAGCAGGATAGATGGTGTAGATGCCGTTCTCGCGGTAATAAGCCATGAGCTCCTGGCAGCTGCTGTACTGTATATCATTGCTACTTGAGAAGGAAAGTGTCGCCGCGTCCTTGTCAAAATAAGCTCCACCTTGGTGATAGACAAAGTCGCACGGATGTTGAATTATACTGGTATTACTCAGTTCACACAGCTTTGTCCCTTCGTAATAGTTGAATGATGCACAACTGAAGTCCATAGCACAGTCACGCGCGCAAATTACAGCGGATTTGAATTTCTTTGTCTCTTGAAAAATGTGATTCTGAAAAACGTGATTGTTTGCCAAATAAAAGTTTGATGTCATTTGAGCAGCAGGACATTCACTCTGGGTCTTTCCAATCACCAGGTACAGGAATGTGTACACAGTTGCTAAGGTCAATATCATCTTGGGACCAGTAAGGAAACCAAAATTAGTGTTAAGAGTTTGAAAATGTAAAGAATGTATAGTATTCATGTATTTACTCTTGCTACTGTCGGTTGTTTCAGGCATTTAAACTCGGTGTATGATAAAGTAAAGGTTCATTGAGCGGTTATGCAAGGATGTTCGAGTCTTTAAAAGTTCCACACTCGTGAAGATTCTTTAGAGTTCAAGCTTTGGTTCCCATGCACGTATGTTCCTCTTTGCGGGCTTTACCACGGCATAAAATGCCATGTCGTGGGCGTTTGTGGTGTCGTGGTTCCGCGCTTGTCTTTATCCGTGCCGTGCTTGATTCACACGTACGTGCCGTTATCGCTGTGCCTGTGGTCAAGATCATCTATAACCATAGACAGACGGGGAGAGACTGCCTGTTGAATGTTTGGCTTTAATCAGTTATCAGTTGCTTTTTACTTTGTTTGCATTTTACTGTAATTTTGCATCAACTCCACCTGCAGACTGGTATTGCAGCAGAAGGTTCAGTTTTTACGCGTGCGGTTTTCACTGTGAAAAAATGCCTTAAACTCGATTTCACTTCAAGTTTCAATTTGAATTGATTGAAGTAGTACATACATATGCGAAGCCTTTACGAGAAGCCAGTGGAAGTGTGTATCGTCTGTTTGTGTATTAGACGGCCAAGTTACACTTTACGTTGGTGTCTTCTCATTCAGCCTGCTTCCATGCGTTCCATTCACCGTCTTCCTGAGTGTGTCGTTTTTAGCCTTAAACAAGCCATTAATGCATTTGGTGGTACATGTGGTTACGGTCGCACACAATCAGTGTATTTTGCGTCCTCGGTAAGTGCGTACTTGTGGCGTTTTCAGTTTTGTTGTCAACACTGAACGAAACGCCTTTACACCTTGGTGAAAATCGGATGGCAAAACAGAAATATCTTTGGGTTTAGCTCAACGTATAGCCGTGATCGCTATACCGTACACGCCCAAACCTCGCTATTTGATTGGCGGATAAAGTCTATTTGGACGGATGGGGACGGCCATCTCAAGATGACGAACGTAGCTGATTTTGCACTTTGCCACCTAGGTCATGCACACTATACAGCAAATTTAACTTAATTTTAGAATCGCGATCCGAAAAACTATAATCAGGTTAAAAGTCAAATGGTTCAAGGTAATTCTGTTGCAGTTAATTACTTCATACAGCTACCACGGTCATGGCCTGGTGCTTTTACGGTGTTACGTTGATTGCTAGCCACCGTGACCTGTCATAGAGGTCCATGTGAAGTCTTTGTTATCAATATATGAAATGGGCTCCTAATTTTGAGTGAGAAAGTTTTAAAGCATTGAATTGACCAGTTTCAAATTAGCTCTGAAAGCCTCGTTTTAGATGCTGAGCCATTGTATGACGTCACGCGTTTAGCATTTGCCAATTTTATCGCAAAGGAAAGCACAGAGACCCCTTGTTTCGATGACAATTATAGGTAAATGTGTTTGGGGTGGTGCGTATGGGAAGGGAAAGTTCCTTAAAATTCCGTCAAAAATCCCCCCACTGGAAATATGGCAAGCGGAGAAAAATATGGTGGCATTGTTTTCCCCATAGAACTTTCATTGTTTATTGGTTATTTTATTTTATTTATATTTTATTTTTAAAATAATTTCCAAGAAAACTGTATAAAGTGTTGTTTCTCTGGTGTAAAGTACGATGGTGTGAATGTAATGTGTACAAAATTGAAAAGGAATCCTGGGTGGGGTGGGGTGCATGGGGGGTTAAGAGCCCAGACAGCAAGCATACGTCGCACCGACGTCGGCATAGGTCGGCGAACGTCGCCCGTCGGTGTACAACGTCGGTACGACGTCGGTACGACGTCAGATATGGGCCGGCGATTTCCGTATTTGCTATACGTTGGCATTAAGTTAGACATTTGGTCAATATGATTTGGTCAATATTTGACGTCAATAAGGTGTCATATATAACGTCGGTAAGACGTCATTTAAAGGTTATCACATTACGTCAGTACGTCGTCAACACACTGCGTCGAATTAACGTGGGTTCAGGGACAACAATTTACGTCATGCTTGCGTCGCTATTCTGACGGCAACCGGACGTTAACGGCACGACGTGTTAAAGACGACGTGTTAAAGACGTCTTTTTTTAGTCGTTTTCGAGTCGTGCGTCATAAAGTGGTCGTGACCAGATTTACCGTGTAAAAAAGCTAATTTGCTTCAGTTTTGGCAGTTGTTTTGATTCTTGTAAATGATTTGTTGCTTGATAATAGGCAAATTGGCAATTGTCGGGGATGAACAAACTCAAAGTGGCGAGTGATTAGAATTAAATTTGGTATTCGATAGTAGGTGTGTGCCAACCATGGGTTACAGGGTACAGGTTTTTGTGGAGCATAAATAGAAGTCGCGCATAATGGTAGTGTATGAGTAGTGTATGAGTAGTGTATCAGTATCAATGAATATGTATAAGTAATGTATAAGTATCAATGAATATGTATAAGTAATGTATAAGTAATGTATAGGGGACGTCAGAAAAATACGTCTTTTTGCTTTGCATACGACCCCACAAAGACGTTGATAAGACGTCAATAAGACGTTTGTCCAACGTTAACGCCAACTTATAAACAACGTTGTGCCAACGTTATTCGGAAGTGCAAGTTTACGTTGGAACAACGTCACAAGGCTAACGTTGGTCCAACGTTTCTTCGTCAATTACTGACGTTGATCCAACGTTGGGCTAACGTAAGTTTGCTGTCTGGGAGGGCACCAGCGTTCGCTCACATATGGAGAGATCTCCCAGCTACGCTGCTGATTTAAACCAGCGACCTATGGATATCATCTGAGTGAGGTTGCGTATAGAGCTTTGTTCCCAAGCCAAAACTCACCAGACAGGTTGCCAAAGCCTTGCTTATGTACCATCCCAGGTACAGTAGACGTCAACCGAGCCATCTGGACGCCTCTGAACGTCAGTCTACGTGCACAGTAGACATGTAAGACATTGGTCAGTCCAGCTAGAAGATGATGTAGATGTGTCTGATACAAAACAGGCTTTCCCCAATGTTTCGAGTGGTGCGTTAAGATGGACAGCCCCTTACAATCCCGCCAAAATGGAATGTTTTCTTCGAGCTGGATCTGAACCAGCGACCTGCGAATATCAGCTTAACTATATAGTCCACCGCTCGAACAGCTGAGCTGTTAGGGGAAACTGTCAAAAAGGTGTTGCCATTGGGAGAAATTTGTAAATATCGTCTGATATAGAGTGGAGCACCAAACTTAATCTGAAGGTCGATGGTTTAAGTCCACAGATTGAACTATTGTAAAATGTACTATTCAGGGCTGATGTCTGGGTCTGGGCGGGCCTCTTTCACTGGCACACCAATCTGTTCCACCCCAAGTCTAACGGTGTAGTGGAGAGATTCAATTGCACAATGAAAAACAGAGCTATAACATTTTTGCAAGAGAGAAACACAGCGACTTAATCGATGTGCACACGTTACCGCCAAAAGGTTTAAATCTACAAAGTAGGTATAATACCTTTCTCCAAGAAATATATTAAAATGTACACAAATGTACGGATGCTGCCTTCTTTTCTTTTGTTAAAATGAAAACTTTCGTCGTAAGCCGTTCGAGACTATGACAGAATTGAACATTTCAACCACGGACTCGGTTAATTTTCTTTCAGATGAGTTCGCAAACTTCACTAAAGCTGAACAATACTGTAAAAGAGCGGCATCTGGGATGCAGCCTGCAGATTTTCCCGCAAGACTTCACTCTCCGAATCGTAGTTGGCCTTATATCACGGGAGCACCCTCGTCGACCGAGCAGCGTGTTGCGCTGGTGCTTGCCCCGGGTAGAAATCTCACAGAGCACAGTGACTGCCCGGGCTTGGCAAACCGAGTAGCGTACGTGGTTGCCAACAAGGTGAGTCATTCCACTTACCATGAGCAGCTGCCCAAATGTCTGCACAGTGTTCTATTAATTTATAGTTATCAGGTTGACCAGCAAGCCAGTTGTCATCGGGCAGATTGACACAAGACCACACACCCCCAGACTCCAAAACATCACAGCCGATCCACAGGCCCCACCCTCTCGGATCAGACGTTGCCTTGAGGTGGACAAGGAAGATTACCCACAAGAAGTCCTGCTCGCTTTGTGTGTCTGGCCATGCAATATAGACTGCCGAAGTGAATACGTCATCTTTTGTTGGTTGCCTAGGCAATTGCCTTTACACTAAAAATCACCGAACCGTGTCCCTGTGCTTTTGCAATGGTACTTTTCCGACGGCCATGTTAGTTTAGAGCCAATTGCCATGGCAATACGTCACACTTCGGCTGTCTATTTGCATTTAACCCCTCGCAGTATAGTAGGACATCGCGGCTTGATACGTCATGCGTTATGGTTCAAGATGTGACACGTATAGTATCTCCAACTTGAATCCACCCATTGGGGCAGTATCCAGTCATTGCAGCAACGGCGTACTCATCGAAACCACCAAAGCTATCAGAGCTAGAACTTGGTGCCATCGAGAATCCTATCCGCTGCTTCCACAGCTAGAAAACCAAAATTGTACTAGATTGGTTCCCGATCCCTATAGATTGGTTCGCTTATTGTGAAAATATAGGGATCGGTAAAGGGCAGCCATGACGGGCAGAATTCTGCCCGTCACGTGGTTATTATTATTTTTTTAAAATTAGTAAGTGCGCAGATTTTGCATTGATATTTGTAACTTGGCCGTGCGTGTCGAACATATCCAATTATGTAAATAAAGTACATTGCCTAAAGCAAAGGGCTTGGCCAATGTTTAAATATAAAAAACACAATGCGCACGCGCAAAGACGACCAATTGCAGATCAAGATGAAACGCCCTTTACCTGTCCTTATATTCTCCTGTGTGGAATATGTGGACGGGAACCAGTCTAAAATTGTACTATAGTTCCGTAAAGGCTGTACAAATCGCGGTAAACGCGAACGCCTGTGGAGATATATTGTATCAGTTTTTGAGCCGGCTAATTACTTGTTGCAAAAATATGGCGGGATAATTTAGAGTTGCAATGGACAACCGTTCGGTTTATCACTGCTCAGTCTAATATTTATGTTTCTCGTACACTAATTGTTAAGGGCGATAGTATCACGTATCTTAGTGCACTTCCATTCGTGGAGTAGAGGTAGCATGCATTACAGAAACTGATATAAAACTCTCCCTGATAAAAGCTCATGCGTACATGCAGGGGGGCGGGGAGGGGTCCAAGCCAATGCGTATATGTACGCAAACCGAAAATTTCCTTTTTAATCGGGAAAGGATGGAAAAGTTGACCAAGGCTTCAGACCTTATGTACAAAACATATTAGACAGGCCACACATTTTTTCTCACCGTGACATCCCACATTTTTCTCACTCCTCAATTTAGGTTTTTCCATTTAAATCTGCAGTTACTGATGCTTGATGTGTCATTTTAAGTTTTAAAAAACATGCAGAGGAAATCAATACATTTTGTCATTTATTTCTGACTTTGGAGACATGCGAATCGTACTATACATGTATTATTATTATTTCTTTCTGGTATTTATACCATGGTTTATACCAAGGAGCGTGAGAAAACCCATGAAGAATTAGAAATGGCCAGAGACACCGCGGGGAATCCCCTTGCTCTTCACGAAAGATTGCTCGGGATTGCCGTTGCCTGGGGCTTTTCCAAATCTTGGCTTCGTCTCCATGTGGTTTACATGGAGCCGGAGCCTGAGCCTGAGCCCAAGTCGAGATTTGGGAAAAAGGCCTGTAATAAGAAGAAATCGCCCGAACTCGACCATTGATTGTGAATAGCGCCCTCAAAGGTGACCAGCTCCCATGATTCAGTGCGGCTAGCCATTTTGGCCATGTTTACAATTTACACGTGCTCGGCTCGGCGAGGTGATTTCGTGAATTGGAGAAAAAAGTAAGGAATGTACGCAAGTTTGGTGGAGCTCTAGACCGATTGAGAGTAAACGACCACTGCGGTATGTACATGTAGAACGTGTAGACATTTTGATTTTACCCAAAAATTGCAGTTTCCGGTAAAAAGACTTGGTTAATAAAGATTCCGTTTTGGAGCCACGGTAAATTGATGGGAATTTTTTTTAGGTCGACTGAAAGTGAAAGTCCCAGTGCAGAACACTCTTTTCACAGTTTCAGCCAATTCAGGGTTGTACGCGTGCGAATAAACCTTATCGACGTTCTCAAGTCAAGGCAACATGGGATAAACCTTATCGACGTTCGCAATGCATCATTGTATTGGATGACAAACTGAGGCGGACGCGAACTCAAAAAGAGTTCAAGAACCAACCTCCCACTACTCATGGAGGTAGGCACTACTTAAACAGCTAGAATCCCCCCTTCCACATTTTTTTAGTTTTTCTGTTTATCATGGAGGTGTATGTGTCTACAACAACACCATCACAACTTGTTTTTTACAAATAATCGACAGACTTTTGCTTAAAACGTAAAGCAGTTCCGACCCTCTTCACCCAAATTCTAAAACGCTCGAGGTCAGTCGGCTTGTTTATCAACAGGGTGTTGACGTCATCCTGAGAAACATACAAAACGGTCTGTGCAGTATTGAATGGAAAATACACGAAGTGAATGTTTATCATGCCTATTTTGTCCTTGTAATTCAAAATACAAACGTGAAAAACACTTCATGTAAGGCAAAATAAAAAAAAATACATGTTTCTCGTCCCCTCCCGCTTCCTTTTTTGAGGCCGCCTGGATTTATTTTTTATTTTTTATTTCCAAAAAATGAGACAAAAATATTAAAAACTACAACAAATCTGTCGGAAAATAAATACTTGCGAGTTCGAAGTCTTCTATGTAGACTCTCTCGGTGACTTTCTACATCGTGTAGCTACTGTATCATCGCTAAATATGTCTTCGCACGAGTCTATTTACCTGCAACGGCCTAGAAATCTCTAATGGCAGTCATCTTGAAAAATAAAAATTAAAAAATAAAAAGCCCCTCTTCCTCCTTTTTTTTGAAAACCCGGACGAGAAACATGTTTTATTTTTTACTCGGCCTAATATGACAGCAATCTACTATTACCTGTTTTGTGAAAAAACGATGAAATTGTGGATCACAGTGACTCTCTTTTGAAGTAAATACTGGTGCATTGCGACCGGTGGTTTTGTCACGGAACGAAGGGCATTCACAGCGGTCTGTGTACGCCGTCCACTGCGGCGTAGTTTCCACGTGTTTGGACATCGGCCGTACAAGTTATAGAATGAGCGACTCATTTTTTCATAGTGTCTGGTAAAACATGCAACCACGCAGCTACTGGGCATATCTCTGGCTTTTTGGAACAACAACATTTCTTTAAAAAACACCATCTAAAAGAGACGGTTTTCTAAGTTTTTTGCGTGTAAACGTATGGAGCTAACTATCGTGTTGACTTCTCTTTCTCAGCATTGCGTCACGGGGTCACGCGCATATCATGAATACCTAATGAGCGTTTCAGAAATCGCGAAAATCTCATTTTCGAAAAGCGCACTTTTGCTTGCAATTTATCCACTTAAAACCGACAATTAAAAAATAATAAAAATCCACGTCGGCAAGAGGGATGTTTGGACTATCGAAAAAAGCCGAAATGCTGGATTTTCGTCAAGGGGGGATTCTAGCTGTTTAACAAACATACTGACAAACATGTTCCGAAACAGAAATGTTCTGAAGGGGAGAAATCTTCGGGGATTCTCTTTGTTAACACGGACTCGGAGTGCAGAACACTCAATCCAACCACGCCATGGCTATACGGCGCGTGTTGCATTGCGCATACCGAGCTGCGAGCACAGTACACGGACTCCCCCACCATTCCCACTACGAAGGAAATTCCCGATTTTGTTTCGGGACATGTTTGTCAGTATGTTTGATAAAGATAAAGTGATGGGAGGTTGGTTCCTGAACTCTTTTTGGTTTTCGTGAAAATTAGCAAAACAGTTGCCGAGTTCGCATTCCTCGGCTGCAGGCATTCCTTGGATACGTCTCGAACGTCATTGACTAGACAGATTTTCTTGAACGTCACATTTTTTTTCATACAAAAGTATGCCAAAGTCACACCATTAAACTTAACTATATCTTCTCTTTATCAGTTTCTTAAACTTTAAGATATGCACGGAGGTCGGAGGTAACCCGGAGGTAGAATTTGTTGTGACCTAACTACACGTTAGCAAAACAAATCTACCTCCGGGTACCTTTGGGTACCTCCGACCACCTCCGACCTCCGGGTTTTATAAATTTCCAAATCATTCTGAGAGCACCTTTAAAAAATGGATTCAGAAGTAGCAAAGTGGTCCACCATTTGAAAAACATGCCTTATGTAAATTAGGCGAACAGCGCCGCTCATTTACTGACGTCATGAACATTCGCATATGCCGCGTGTGTTGAAGCTTGCGGCAAAATCTCCACTGACCCGTTTCCGAAGCTCATGTTTCCACTGAAAATTTTGTCCTGTTTTGGCTCGAAACTCATGCGCACCAGTGATATGATAATCACAGAATATGGCCCTTTTGATGGCAACAAAAAACATGGAAATAGTTTAAGTTTTCAGTGAGTTCTTCCATTTCAAAAGACCTGTGTCGCATTTTTGTTTTCACGATCATAAATTTAACCTAAATGTTTTTTTTCTTCTTTATTTTTCAAAATTGGGTCTGAATTCAAGCAAATGAGTTTTGAATAGTTCAATGTTTGGACCGTTTAGCTGTATGAGCCACATTGAAGGCCGGATTGAAAGTTCGATGGCCGCGAGCAATATGCAAGGCCTTTTTCACCAGAGAATACCAAAAATTTTGCCTTGACGGATTCCCGCGCAGTCTACGCATAACCTACGCATGCATAGCACACGGTTAACACAGGCCTAAACATAAGTGGGTTAATGGATAAGCGCTGCACGCACGGTTCAAAACAGGTGCCTGGGATTTGGGGCAGCTCATTTGCATACCTGGACTTGGACTCGCATCTGAAAGGTGATTGGGCGTGGCATAAAGAGCGGGAAATTTGAAAAACGCAGACTCGGGAAAAAGCACACAGCGATAGGGACAAGTTTTCTTGTGGAACACTCTTTCGAAGTATGGCGGAACAAAAGGAGAGGGCGCAATTTCATTTGGGTATGAATTTTTTTATAAATTGTATTTCTTTGCAAAAACTTGATTTACATGTTGTAATTATAATACATAGACAGAATTATAAATAAAATTAATAATTGTAAAGTGAAAAACTGAGTTATTTTGCATTTTAGTCGATTTTATACCCACTGCAAAGTGCGCCCTCCTATTGTGTCCGCCATACCGGTACTTCAAAAAGGCTAATTGTATCATTTGCAATGACCCAATTTTGTTTTTCATGAGTTGACAAGAAAAACCGTACTTAAAGTGTTGATAGCAATTGTAAAAAAGAACACATGATTTTATTTTCGTCCAAAATGGTACTTCATGCTGGAAATTAACAACCGAAAGTGGTTTTCTAAAAAAGCCCCGTGCACAGGACTTTTTTACCATTTACTTGTACACAAAATCCATATACATGTATAGATTTTCAAGGTTTTCTGAAGCATTTATGCATCTAAGAGCAAGTTCGGGGGGGCGACTATAGTTTAAAACTAGACTAACCTACCTGAGGGGCTTGGTTCCTCTAGTCAGACTAGCTAGTCAAACCACGCAGCTTTCGGGTGACATCTAGATCGACTATAGTTATAGTCTAGTTAACTATAGTCGCCCGCCTGAACTTGCTCCAGGTAGCTACAATTTCTTGATCTTCAGGCTAGTTTAGCAACATTCTTCCTTACATGTACATGTACATATGTAGATATACATGTACATGTAGATGTACATGTACATGTATGTATGTTGCACTCTTATTCCACGAATCTGTAAAAATGATACATGTACAGTACATAGGGCCTTTAAAGATAGTACATGTAGACATGATTGGTAAACTGTTACAAATAGTTTTATCCCCCTGTGTGATTGAAGATGATTAAAACCAACCTAAGCAAAAACCAGCTCCGTACTTCGTCTAACTTTTGAGAAAACAGTCAAAAAAGGGTTTGCAGTCATTTCGCCCCAAAACATTTCGCCCTGAACCTCAGCCTGTGCACGAAGTGGTTTGGGGGCAAAGTAGCATTTGGGTGATGTAGTGTTTGTATGAAGTGATTTGGGGTGAAATGGCACTCGGGCAAAGTGGTTTGGGAGCGAAATGGCACTTGGGCGAAATGGTTTTGGGGTGAATTGAATTTTCGTCTCATGAGACGAAAACTAATTGTTTTACTCATTTCTCAAAGACTATATATTACTTCAGACAAAACCATTTCAGGGGAAGTTTTCTACGGTCATCATGTTTATATTGTGTAAGTTGGGCGTAAATCTGTGAACATTTCTGATTTTCGAGATACCAATCATGTATACTGCCTTTAAAGCCAAATACATCTTTTGCAGTTACCCAATACATGTACATGTATTTTACACCGGGTGACTGTATTTCACGAAATGACAAGAAAAAAGAAAAAAGGTCTGCAGACAACTTTACTATTCATTCATGCACAAAAACCATGCAAGGCAGTTTATCAACACCTTATTCATGCTGTTCTTCCTGTTTTTAAAAGTTTTCCAATTATGTAATCTGTCTTTCAACCTTTAACCACAACTGTAAAGAAGGTGTACTGTACATGATGAGTTGGACACACAAAAAAAATTTAAAATAGAGTAAAATAAAATAAAATCACAAAAAGATGTTTCTTCAATTTCTCGACAAAGCTTCACTGATTCGCATCTATCTCTACATATACACACTGTACATGTATCCATGATCGCTCTGGTGAACATGTGAATGCAGTTTCTTATGAAAAGACTCCAAATTTATTATTTTTCATCCGGTGTCTTATTTCTGGGAGGGAGTGGGGGGGGTGGGGGGGGGGGGGGGGGGGGGGGGGGGGGGAGGCAAGGGTGTAATTGGAGATTACCAGAGCATGACTGGACACGGACTGGGGAGCCCATCTCCTCCTGGACCCTAATGAGAAAGCGCCGAGTGATGCGCGATGCGTGGCGTCGTGGCGACGTGCGGGACCATTTATAGGATGCGAAGACCATACATGTATGCATGCGTGATAGCATGCTAATTATGAGCAATGCATGCACTGGCTTCTGCTAATCCCATCCCATTGCATGCTGTAATTTTGTCATACTCATTCTACCTTGAACATTGTTATTAAAAATGCAAGTTCGCACCTTTAGAACAAATTTTGTAGAGATTTGATTCTTAAAAATTCATTTATCAGAAAGAGATGACAAAATATTTACTCAAGATAAAACAAGATTTAGTAATAAAAAAAGATGAAAGTGCATGCACTAAATACGTATTCCACAGTAAAGGGGGCATTTTGGCAACACAGACCATATTTTCGAGGAAATACCTTTGTCTGGTCTCAAAATAAAAGAAATAAGTTTCAGTTGTTCTGAAGAGATAACTTAGGCCCAAAAAGGGCTACATAGTGTGACAACATGCCTTTCTAAAATCCCTGTGTACAAATTTCCAATATACGCTCGTAACCGGGACGGATACTTGTGTTGCATTTTAGGCCGTCCCGGTTACGAACGTATATTGGACATTTTTACACAGGGTTTTTAGAAAGGCATGCTGTCACACTATTTGTGACCCTTTTTGGGCCTAAGTTATCTCTTCAGAACAACTGAAACTTATTGCCTTTATTTTGAGACCAGACAAAGATATTTTTTGGGAAAATATGGTCTGGACAAACGCCCCCTTTACTGTGGAAAGACTCTAGTGGAACCTTAATAACAGCACTATTAATACAACATTCTACTTTATGTATCAAGCAACCAAAGAAATGCAAAATTTTAGTTGAAGCAAAATTTGATCATTTTATTTGTATAATTACGTTGAAATCAAAATATGAATTCACATAACAGCTTTTTAAAAGCATGACTGCAAAAGCCGTGTCAGCATTTGACTTGTTTTTCGGAAGGTTTTACCGAGACGATGGTAAAATGAAAAATGGTGAACATGGTATTGATTCTGTAGTTCACACCCTCTGCGAGTACCACATAGCAACAAAGATTGAGTATGGTCAAGTGGATACTAAGTGTGCGTACACCAGATGCTATTTACGTGAAACCTACAAAAGACTAACGCATAGTTCCGATTTTGCCCAGTTAACCCCGCCCCCTTGGACATTGTTGCTATGGCTCACACGCTATCGTCAAAAATGGCGACACACAACGCACAAAGCAATGGGACTTTCAACGGAAAGCACAGATTCATTGAAGAAAACTCAAAGGTATTCATGTTTCAGGGTCGACAGTTATCTTAGAACACACTGAGTAAAGGGCCAGTAATACAGGGATATCATATCATCACGAAATATAGCTTTTGTACCTTTGAACAACGAAACCACCGGCCTTGAAACCAAAAATTTACCCGGATCGTCGCATACAACACTGTACAAATTGTATGGGGCAGACAGCTATTACGATCCCGGACGGTGCAGGCTCATTGGTTTACGTACGTACATACATGTACAAACAAACACACATACACGCGCGAGTGATTTGAATTGATACTGTTCGCTGTAGAGCGCGCCTGCACCCTCACCGATCGTAAGAGCTCGGGCAAGGTATGGAGCGTGGTGAATTTCGTGGCACGAATTACATGTAGCTCGTCGTGCATTGACGAGCATTGACTAATGCAACTATGTGCTGCGCCATATTTGAAATTTCGAAAGAGATGATGACGTCAACCATGCAATGATTGCATGGATGACGTCAAAATTGTTGCCTTGTTTCCCGACTCTTATACGCCATGAAGTATGTAAAAATCTGTTGTGTCCTGACTCACGCCCTCTCAAGTCCGAGCGCCAAACTGCAAAAGATGGCGACTTACATGAAGCGTACAGAGTTAGGCAACCCTTTGCAAGTGTTGTCCCTTCCTTTAAGCCGGGATTTGTCAGAGGCCACTCACCGGTAAATGAAATTTTTATCTTTTAATTCCATGACAAGGAATTGTTTTAATTGTAAAAAAAAACCCATCTAAGCCCAAGTTAATTGGCAGCTGTTCAGTAGTAGTTTTTAGTTAACAAAATGCGAATATGAGTTTCCAAATGGGTATGCAGTGTGCATTGAATGTGTACTCTTGGGTTGGGACTTCAATGGATTAAAAAAAATTGAATGGATAAAAAACAGCATTAATATATTTTCGTGGGTGGTTTGTTTTGGGGTCACCCTGTATAAACAGGCATTACTTTGTTTAGAGCTGACTGTTATTATCTGCTTTGTCAAAAATTGTTTTATGGGTAATTCCCTAAAATTCCCTAATTTGTGACATGCTTTTAAAGATTTTTCAAGTGATTGAAAGTGGTTTTCCAGTAGAAAATATTTATTTTAATTTCCATAAATGCCACTTAAATTTAACGTTTGTGTGTGAATAAGGCACCAAGGTTAATGCAAACTCATTCCACAGCTAATTTTCATTGGCGTAGGTAACCCAGGACACCAAATTCCTATTCAATATAATGGAACAAATTGTGAGCCTTTATGGTCTTTTGTATCAAATATTTGTCAGTAAACAAAATATTCAAGAAATTGTGCTGTCCGCTATAAATAACAGGCCACAGTCTATTACTGAGAATTTGTGATCATGAGTGATGATTTTTGAAGCACAGGGTGTCGTACATAACTGGGACACAAAAGTTTTGGACCCCTAATTTTGGGAATTACTGTCATTTGAAGATTGCAGAATATTTGTTTGAAATGCTGTATAAGTGGTAAATGACACTTTTCCAATAAGAAACTTTAAACTAAAAATTAGATGCAGAATGTTCATCTCAAGAAAATGTTTTGAGTGAACCCCACAGTTAAAAGTAGAACACATGATTGGTAAACCGTTACAAATAGTCTTAGCTCCCTGTGTGATTGAAGATATGAATGATTAAAACCAACCTGAGTAAAAGTCAGCTCCGTACTTCGTCTAACGTTTGAGAAAACAGTCAATTAAAAAAACTTTCCAGTCACTTAGCCCCAAAACCACTTCACCCTGAACCACGGCTATTGGGTGAAGTGGCGTTTGGGCGAAGTGGCTTTTGCGCGAAGTGGTGCAGGGCGAAATGGTTTTGGGGCGAAGTGAATTTTCGTCTCATGAGACGAAAAATAATTGTTTTACTCATTTCTCAAAAACTACCGGTATAGCACTTTTAATAGACAAAACCATTTCGGGAAATGTTTTCTACCGTCATCGTGTTTATATTGTGTAAGTTGTGTGTAAATCTGTGAACATTTCTGATTTTCGAGATATCAATCATGTTTTCTACCGTTAGCTATTCATGTATTAATTTGTATTTTAATTTTTTTCCCCTCAACTTTTTACAGGTTGGATCCTGAAGTGAAGTGACCTACCCGGTACATACGTCTATTGAAAGAGAAATTTCAAAGGTAACAATGATCAGATTTGTTGTAATGAGTAGATTAAGCACTGTTTGTATCCGATTTCCACGTGCATCGTAAAAACCCTAAATTAAAGTTTTGCTGACAATTTTGTATTTAGCGTGTGGGAGAGTGTGACACCGCGCCCCCACCCCAATATTTATTTTATTCTGCAAATTCATGGTACCTTCGGCAAATTCATTGTGCTGTCCGAATTAGTTGTCGCGCGAGGGCGCTTATCCATTCACCAGCCCTCCTCCCTCCTCCCCGCTCCCCTCGCCCCCCTCCCCGCTCCCCTCCCCCGCTCCCCTCCCCCGCTCCCCTCCCCCACCCCTCTCCCCGCTCTCCTCCCCCGCTCCCCTCCCCCACCCCCCTCCCCGCTCCCCTCCCGCTGATCGACTACGCAAAGGCCCGGCAGCAGTTGGCAAAATTTGGTCACACCCCCACAATCAAAATGGTTTAGCTACGCCCCTGGTTGGACCAAATGTTCAGCCTCCTAGGCCTTCGTCAGGGTTGTAGATCTGGAAGGCCTGACGAAGGCCTGACGAAGGCCTAGAGAGGCCGAAAATTTGGTCCACCCTCGTAAGTTGAGCACTAGTTTAAATTTTGCACTTTGCACTCTAGTTTTACAGTTTATTAGTGCTACATGTATGCAGCTCCCATTGCTTATACGGTAAATACTGTTAGGTCATGGAAAAAGCACTTGTTTTTTAAACCTACATGTATGCATTGGATGTGTTCTGACTAGAGCACCTTTCAAGAAACTTTCTAAAGTTGGCCTGCACATTTTTTTTTCAAGTGAAATTACATATTATGATAGTAATATTATTATTATTATTTATTCGGCCAATACATACAAAAACAAGCACACACAAATTACATGCTGTGAACAATTTAAACAAAAGTTACATAAGAAAGTGCAATTTACGATGTAATACTGAATAATGCAGAGAAAAATAGACAGAAGTGAACTAGGACAAAACGGTCCAAGCCGGCCAGGGTAAGCAAAAGTGAACCTAAACACTGTAGCCCTAAAGCCTGCTTACCCAAGCTTGAACTGTTCACATAAAGGATAAACAAATATAAATATTATGTAAATTAAATAAAACATTACAGAAAAAAAAAATATATATATATATAAAACGGCAGATTAACTTGTGAATAAAATAAGGTGTTACAGAAAAATGCAATTAAAATTATATTCAGTACGAAAAAAAAAAATCAAAGTGATAATATGTGTGTGGTCAGGCAATGCGCAAAACTGCCCTCTATTGAAGCATAGCAGACTCTCTAGTGTCAACAAACTCTCTTTCAGCTTTCTTTTTGGTATTATTTCCTGCTCACCTCTCCAATTCCCATTTCTGAATGGGAACATTCCGGTATTCGCGCCACCTGGAAGGGACCCTCGTGCGTCACACCCCCATAACCCAATAAGCTCAAAAGGGAATTCTTCAAAAGGGTGTCGGGAAGCCGCTTTTTTTAAGTTGACCTTTATTTCATACAGAAAGCATCTAGCTGTTCTCTGTTGCATGCTTTGGTACCCTACATAAAGGAATTATTGATGTTACTTGGTGAGGAGGTATGAATGAAGTGCAGCTTACCACAAACCAAGGTTACCCCACTTTGGGAAAAAAGAACATTTGTATGATCCCTGGCATGCAGTGCACTTGACACTTCACAGCGGGAAAGCTGTTGGCATTCCATATAATGTTCTGGCTCAATTTATTGTGCAGTTTATAGGCTTTAGAATTGAGGACTGCATATTTGCTTTCGGAAGTGATGATGAAAATTTTCTTCATCAGTTACGGTACCCAAAATTGTACTTTTAAAACGAGTTGACAAGAAAAATGTTGATAGCAATGGTAACAAACACCACATGATTGTTTAATTGCGTACGTGTAAATAGGTAGCATTGTGGGAGAACTACATGTAGAACATTTTGTTACGTTACAACACAAAAACCATTCATGGATTTTTCAGGCTTTCTGAAGTATTACTGCATCAACATGTAGCCGCCTACCGGTATGTGGCTGAACTTTCTACAAGGCAGTTTATCAACATTATTCTTTTATAGTTATTGTAATGCCGTTGTTCCTGTTTTTAAAAGTTTTTCAATCATATACCAGTAATCTGTCCTTAATGGTGCTTGTTACAGGGGTGTGAAAGCAGCGGGCAACCAAACCGATTTTACTGGCCGCTCTCGCTTGCCTGTCTTTAACGACCGATGTTGCCTAGATTCTTTTTAATATTATCCACACTTGTACAGGGTACCGATACATTGTAAATATTTAAAACCAAACTGGTTCTTGTGATAGTTAAAACGTTTTTTTAACATTGCACAATGTTGGTAAACGATCTCAAAAGTTGAAGCATTCGTAGTCTGTGATGCCACTCCCCGCCCCCTCCCCCAAGAAAGCCACGCCCCCTTTCGATTTTTAAAAACAAATTCGCTCACACCCCTGTTGTTAAAGCAGTGTTTGTAGTGTTGTCCGGTATGGTCTAAATTTCTACGGTATTGAGTAAAATGTGTGTGAAGTTTGCCTCAAAAGTTAAATTTCACTAAGAAAAAAAAGAGATCTTTTAGAATATAAAAATTGGGTACATGGTAATCATTGCAAGAAAAAAAAATGAAAAGATAACTTCCTCAATTATGTATGTTTGCTGCATCTGCGGATATTACAAATTTGTACATGTAGGCCTGCAGGTTCCACATAATAGGGATCGACAATTTGGTAGCTCCAACTAACGATATTGGGCTGTTCTGTACTTTTGTGCGCACTGGGAAAACGCCTTCTCCAAAACATGTGAAATAACGTTCAAATTTGTTTGCTTCATCTTTACAGGTAGTTCTAGTGTACTGAACTAACACCAACAGCATCTTCAAATTGAAAGAAGAAGTAAAAGGTACATTGTAAATACCATTTATAACAGTATGCTTTATTATAAATTTTTAAAAATACGGTATGAAATTTTTGTAAACTTCGATTCCTCATTCAAAAAATGTTGGATCGGCTGATATTCACAATAGCTGTCAATATAATTAGGTTTTTTAAATTTTTTTTCTTTCTGTGGCCAAAAATGTCTCCATTGCCTTTTAAAAAATCTTTTTCCTCTAGGCTTATGTGTATTTTTTCCCTCCAACTATCAAATTTCCATTATGATGGTTGTGTATACCGGTATTAGCATAAACCCCTCTAAAAAGGTTTGGAAGTTTGTTTTCAGTCACCTATATCTTGGTTATTTGTGACCTGGGGCCAATTTCATGGCGCTGCTTATTGCACTAACTGAAAATGCATGCTTACTGTAGCAGAAAAGTTGTGCTAACTTTAAGGCTATTTCACGGCCGCGTGCTTGGAAACGGGCATTGTTGCGTCACTAGTGTTTAGCAAATTTGCCTCCGAAGCTACTGTAGCAAACGTTTGCCAGTGCTTAAGGGTACGGTCTCCATGAAATAGCCGGAGCCTCCGTTAGCACAAAATCGGCTGCTAAACAGCTCCATGAAGTTGGCCCCTGTTCATAATGTTGCATTTAAATAGGCCTACATCACATAAGATTTCGGCTGGCAACCCATTTTTGCAATAAAGCAAAGAAATTCTGTGCTTCCAAGCAAATTTTTGTGCTTATAACACCACCATGAAATTGGCCCCAGATGCAATAAAAACAAGTAGGCCTACATGTGTACAGTGCACACACGTACACTAGTACCCGCTCACTGTTCCATTTGCTTCCAGCCACCCACATTGCAGATGGAGAATTCGCCTGTGTGCCCCACACCGTACCGTACTGTAGATTGACCAGCTCTTGTCCTGCTGGCACTGTGCCAACAAAATTCCTGGGATGCATTTTTGTGTGGTGTGTTTGTTCATTCGTTGTATATGTACGCTTGCTCCCTGATTGGGCAGCCTTATCATAAGAGCGTGGCCAAACGGCCATGAGTGGGTGCCGAAGAGAGGGTGAAAAATGGGAGGAAAAAAATTGCTTGAACATGGAGATTAGACCCAGTATCCCAGAGGATGTTTGTACACATGCCTTGTTCTCGTCATTTTATGCATGCAAAATGTAGGCCTACTTGTGTACGAGGCTTGTTGTAGTTTGTACATGTACAATGTACATGTGTATCGTCCACCCAAGCCAAATTTTGTGGGGGCACGCGTGGCCAGCTATGGATAGTGCACACAGTGTGGTGCCTAACACAAAGAGAGCATGCAGTATTTTGCCTACACATACAGCATCATGCATGCATGCTGCCAGAAATTGCCTTTGTGTCCTGGGACGGCCGGGCTGGCCAACCATGTAGGGGTTTTGTTTTTGGCCCTGCAGAGCTTCAGTGAGCCATGAGCGAAGATGCCTGGAACTCCAGGGGAGAGATGACAATATACGTGTCCGTAATTTTTCTTTCTAAGTTTCGGAAGGTCAGTATAATTAAAATCTACAACTACGCAAAATATTGTCTTGTTGTAGTATAGCATAACATTAACAGGGTCTGCTTGCCCATGTCATGTATTGTACATTGTGTGTATAGGCTTGATTATTTTGTGGTCAGTGTTGTGGGTTATCGTAGTGCGAAAAGCTTGTGTTGTGTACTTTGTATCTCTATCAATTTATTGACTTTGGTGTGGAGCTTCCGGATCCATGCCATTTATAGTGATTGGAATTCTGATAGTATTTAATCTGCATGCTTTGTCATTATTACTACGTGAAATGAAATCTGACAATTAGTGTCTCGTTGGAATGAGAACGAAATTTTGGCCTTGACCAACTTTCATCGTTCATGGTACTTTAATTTTCTGCCTGAAATTGGGTAATTGTTGACATTAAAAAACTGCAAAAATGCTGCAAGATATGAAAAGATAGTTCAAAAGTACAATAGAATTAGGATGATTCAGGGAGAAAAAAAACAAGATGGACATCACCTATAGCCATGTCCGCATTGGACTTGTTTTTCGGGAGGTTTTACCGAGACGATGGTAAAATGAAAAATGGCTAAATTTTACTGCTGTCCGCATTTGTACTTTTTCGACGCGGGAAAATTTTACCGAGACCGTTGGGAGAGCATGTGCAGTGTCCCTTTGCAGTATGACCTTCATGACCCGGATGTACACTTCCAGAGCACAGTTGGCCAGGAAAAGTAACTGCTGGACTCGGGGGATTCGCATTGGACTTAAAATGTCCGCATTGGACTTAAAATGTCCGCATTGGACTTAAAATGGGAAAAGTAACCATCGTCTCAATAAGTTTTCCCAAAAAAGTCCAATGCGGACAGGGCTTAAGGCCCTATGTGGGCACACATTTTTTTTTTACAAGAGTGCTCTCTTGTTAACAAAACCAGGCCCTTGTATTGCTCCGTTTTCCATGCAGCGTATAGTCAAGAAACCAGCCTAAATAGGACGGCGGATTTGCACAATTTCTTGAAGCATGGACATAGTTTTTCATTTTTTTCTCCAGCTGACTTAAACACATGCTTAATCACAAATGTAACAGTTTTCCAATCTTATAATACATTTTTAACGTCAATCTCCGCATCTCATGTTGCCAATCGTTATTTCTCCCATGCATGGCTCTGGCAGTTACAGCATGACTTCGGTACGGCAAAAGTCCCAACAGCACGGTGCAGGGCCAATTTCTAGTGGATTGTATTTTCAATTGTAAGTTTACAGTTGACTTAAAACTAACAGCATGTACATGTCATACACGTACATCTTGTTTTTAACATTTCCAGTTATTTCTGAACAAAATGTTCTGTACCTTTAAAATTTGATGATGCTGTTGTGTGGTGATTATTTTTCAAGATGGCAGCACATCTGTGAATATTGTTAGTTCCATCTCCCACATTTCTATTTCTAAGATACATGTATTTGACTTGGATTTTTGTTTTCCGATGTGGTCCAAATTGTTTACAACTTTCAAACTTGTATTTGCAGCTAGGAGCAAATGAATTTCGAATATTTCCAGAAATTGTGCATGTGATATCGGTTCGTTATGTAAATGTTTACTTATTACTTTTAAGTACTTTGTAATGTGCAGTCTGTGCAAGTATTTAAAGGTAGTAAACCGTTGCAAATGGTTTTATCTCCCTGTGTGATTGAAGATATGCATAAGGCCAAACAAAATAAATGGTGCGTTTACGGTAACGGCCCAAAACAAATCCAGGTACCGGTAGGTACATACATGTAGGTAGGAACATAATTTTATTTTGTCATTTTTTTTTACATTTTAGTTCATGCATTTGCGTGTTGTTTTGCAATGTTTGAAACTCACTATTAACACTATTAACCATGTTCATGTACAAGCGTAGAAAATGTTATGTTCGTTGGAAATTATTGCAAATAGTGCTCATTTAAAATTATCAACTTGAAAATTGGCAATAAAAAGTTTGAGGTCGGTAATTTGGCCTAAAAAATTCCACGTAGGTCGGGTTACTGTAAACACACCATTTATTTTGATTGGCCTAATTAAAACCAACCTGAGCAAAAACCAGCTCCGTCTAACTTTGGAAAAAACAGTAAAAAAATCGCCCATTTTTCAGATTAAAAATAGAGCATACACAAACATTTCTCACCTACCTACATGTATAAATCCTAAATTGTCTTTTTGAGGTAAGGTAATTAAACACAGCTTTTTGGGTTGTTTTTTTGTTGTTGTTGTTGTTGTTGGCCTAAACAGCATTACATTGTACAGAGAAACCTGCTCTTAGGGCCACCTCTATAAAGAGGCCACCTGTCTAAAGTGGCCATGTTTGTTCGGTCCCAAATTAGTTTGTACACAAACATATGGGATGAAACCTTGATATTACTATTATTAGGGCCCCTCTCTAACGCGGCCATACCAGTGCCCAGGGCACTTGGATTCCTGTGTGTACAATCCTATGGCAGTTAAACCTGGATAATCTGGCCACGCACAGTAAATTGCCTCAATTAATCAAGCTACTCTGGAAAATGTTATGAAGAGCTTAAAAAAATTATTCAAAACTAAAACATTTTCAACTTTTTAATGAGCAAACCTTTCATACACTTCACTTTTAGCAGTTTTTTCATCTATAGACATGCACTGTGGTATGTTTTATGATGTTTGGATATTCCTGTACGTACGTGTACGCTAAACCTCTATATAATAGCCACCTGCGTATTCTGGCCACATTTCGTCGGTCCCTTGGGTGGCCACTATATACAAGTTTCACTGTACTTTGATTGATTGTAAAACTAGCCCAAAATGGCACGTGATTACTGTACACGTATACATTGTACAATATGAACCGCTCAATACAATGTGTACCTTTCTTGGTACATGCTGCAGCTTATAACCAGCATGACAAGTTTCATTATGTACATGTAGTGTACAATAGTATCTCATGTTTTACATTCTTCTACACTCTTAATAATAAATATTGGACTTGCTATGCATTCCTTCCTAGGTCAAACTCGGCTTAGAAATATTTGTTTCCCTGGATGTGATGTTGATTGATTTCTCGTAAAACACACATGGGCTTTGCTGCAGGGCCAAGTACATACATGTATGTATGTTGGTGGCTGTTTCATTTCTCTGCAACTTTCTTGGGTCATAGGGGAGACTGGGGTAATTATGGCCTCTTGGCATTGAATGTAATATAACACTTTTTTTCTGAGAGCTTCAGTTACCCATAGCTATGGTATGTGAAAGGGCAATATAGGCCCGTTTACACTCGATTCGCCTTTGCCGAATCGAACTCCGCAATTTCCAAAAAGGCGAGTTAAAGCCGGGTAGGCGATAAGTGTAAATGCAAAAGGTGAATTTAAAAAGGCGGATCAGACCCGGGTCTGATTCGCCTTTTTAAGGTCACCTTTGGGGTAGAACCCCCGCAATTGTCAAGGTCGCTTGTAGTGTAAACGCTACCCAAATACAGATTCGGCAATTTTAGTGTGATTGGGGCGGTGCCCGCCGTGTGGTAGATTTTATTTAAACCAATCTCGCAGCAGTTCCGCAACAGCTCACGCATGTGCTGCAGTTACAATTAGTGGTGACTTTTGTGGTTTCTGAAGGTGAGTTGAAGCTGTATCGAGGTGTAGTGTAAACCGGCAAATGTTCAGTTTTGTGGTCCCAATAAAAATGCTGGGTCTGTTTCCACCTTTGCCTGTAAACACAGTGTATCTGATCTACAAAATGCAACAACCACCACATTATACATGTAGGCCAAGGCATTATGTCCCAGGAGGATCCGTTTTGTAAGTGCATAGCTCAAAATCGGCTTTGAAAAAGCAGTATGGCCACTTAAAAAACCACCAATGTTTTGTATTAAAGGCACAGGCTTGTCAGCAATGCGCGCGCCAAATTTGTGCTACGAAATACGCAGCTCCATAGCAAAGGCATTGAGCTGCGTATTTCGTGGCACGAATTTGGCGCGCGCCCATTGCTGACGAGCCTGTGCCTTTAAACTAATTTAATTCATCCGTTCCATAAAGCAGTGCCGTGATCACACCACTTACCTTTTTGCTTCGACATCCAAATTTCTTGTTTTCTTCCCTTGAATAGTATTTTGGGGATCGGTTTTTATGATTGGTAGGTTAAATAATGTAAATTTTCTTGAAAAAATCTGAACAGGCTCCTTTAAAAAGACAACGAAAAAGACAGACCATCTGGAAAGAAAGTTGATGGTTAAGAAATGCATCACTAAGCAGTGTGAAGCAGCACTAATAATGAGTTATCCCATCCGCAGCGGCGCGCCGGCAACATCAATCTTTGTCATCTTGCAAGTATTGGTTTTCAGAAGCCCAGGAATATTGCAGATTTTCTCATTCCTATCCAGGTCCTTCATTCTCACTGGACCGCGGTCCTTCTTAATGAAGTGCCGGCTGTATGCACTGCTGCGTACATACGTGTACACTGTTCAGCATCAGATTTTGTTTGGTGATAACTGTGCTTTTTAACTTAGTTCTGGTTGCACATTATGTACAGATACGGTAGATCACTCTATGGTGCACAAAATACAGCATGGTCCGTGTAAAACCTGTATAAGTTGTATTGTCACTCATTAAAATTTGCTCGTATTCAAATTGTTTTGCATTGAATATAGTATAGTGTCCTGCTATATTCTTTTATGTTTTCATTGGCCGATCTCGCATTGATAATGAGAATGAGATTCTTATTTTACTTTAAAGGCAGTATACATACATGATTGGTATCTCGAAAATCAGAAATGTTCACAGATTTACGCCTAACTTACACAATATAAACATGATGACGGTAGTAAACTTCCCCTGAAATGGTTTTGTCTGAAGTGCTATAGTTTTTGAGAAATGAGCAAAACAATTTTTTTTCGTCTCGCGAGACGTAAATTAATTCAAAGCCATTTCGCCCCAAAACCACTTCGTCCAAACACTAACTCGTCCAAATGCCACTTCGCCCCAAAACAACTTCGTGCACAGGCCGTGGTTCAGGGCGAAGTGGTTTTAGGGCGAAGTGACTTTTTGCTCAGCTGATTTTTGCTCAGCTGATTTTTGCTCAGGTTGGTTTTAAACATGCATACCTTTAATCACACAGCGGGATAAAACTATTTGTAACAGTTTACCAATCATGTATACTGCCCTTATTACAGTAAAATGTCATTAAATCGCTTCTCAAAGGACCGAACTAAGGCCGAGTAAAAAATAAAACATGTTTCTCGTCCGGGTTTTCAAAAAAAAGGAGGAAGAGGGGCTTTTTATTTTTTATTTTTTATTTTTCAAGATGGCCGCCATTAGAGATTTCCGGCAATCCCTGGTGTATTCACTATAAATAAAATGTTACAAATAAAAGGGACAATTGTTAGCCACACAAGAACTGAACATATTTCCATTGTTTTAAAGCATTTCTGATGGACCTCTACATCGCCACAACGCTGAAGCAAACTAGCTCCCAACGTAGAAAGTAGAACAACGACAATGAATGTACGACTACCGATGCCAAGTCACCATGATCCTTCTGCAAAATATACTTTGCAGGACCCAGAGGAACGAGTGGCTTTAGACCCTGGGCATCTGTATTTTCCAATCCGTTGACACCATATTTCGAGTGACACACCCACGGTGAAAAGCAGTCCCCAGAAAAGGCGAATCTGAAATAAAATAAAAAAATAAAAAAATAAAAAATAGGTCACAAGAAAAATGCACCTTGAATAGCAATTTTGGGTATAGGTTTCCCCCTCTCGGCACTGGCCAGCAAATTGATTAATGCACGACACGTCATCCGATGAAGGAAAACCTGTCGCCATGATCAACCACAAAGGATATTTAAAAAAAAAAATAATAATAATTTTTTTTTTATTATTATTATAAATAATAATTAGGCCTAACAAAATTCAAATGAATAGCCTGCATTAATCACATATTTTTTTAGGTATTAAGCTTCCATTCATTAAGGTATGTTTTGTTTTTGTATACCAACTAAGTTTCGCGTCGCCTCACGCCCCCGCCCCTGAATCGACCGATCATGCTTTATCCATTCCGCATATCGCATAGGCGCAGGCCTATATGCATAAAGTTGGCTTGCGCTGAAATGTGCGACCACTACAGCGACCAAAGTCAACTTTTTAAACCTTTTTAACGATCGTACTTTCCATTTATGACATGCTTTTCGACATTCCTAAACCCCCTATACCTTAAAAATTGATTTAAAGTTACTTACCTTTTGCAAAAACAGCGATTTTCAATCAGCTTCTGAGGAATTTTCTTGATCAATTGTTTTCTTTTTCGAACGCAAAAAATTACGACTGCTCAAATATCATCTCTTCTACTGGCCTAGAGAGGGCGCAATCACAATAGAAGCTATAGCAGGAAGATAAGAGCACCCATCGCGCGCGCGCGATCGCATCGAGCGATTTTTTGCGACGCGCCCGAAACGAAGGTTTTGTGCATGGAAGTGTCGGATGCGCAGTAGGGAAAAAAGATGCGCAGAAGCGCCGCGTGCGGTCCCTAACTGGAGAATTAGAAGACTTCGAACTCGCAAGTATTTTTTTTCCGACGGATTTGTTGTAGTTTTTAATATTTTTTTCTCATTTTTTTGAAATAAAAAATAAAAAATAAATCCAGGCGGCCTCAAAAAAGGAAGCGGGCGGGGACGCGAAACATGTTTGTTTTTTTATTTCGCCTAATGCAAACCTTGCATGTACAAGTAGCAGTAACCACTGCGATTTCACAGAACTCTTATGTTAGGATCGATCCTACATTGTAGTATTGATATCAAGACGAGTAACCCTTTTTAAAGATAAATCTTAACGTTTTGTGAAATCGACAGCAGGACTTTAAAAAAAAAACTATGTTTTAGCGTTAGCATGCGCGTCACTTTCAACCTTGCGCGTCAAAGTGTTTTTTTTACTTAGACACGCACCGTCTGTTGAGTGTTTCGATCAAAAACATGCCTTTATTGCTTGGAATCCACTCACTGAAAAAAAAAAAAGAAGCCGCATCACCGCATCATTTTGGGAGACTTCAACTTATGCTAAACATAGTTGGTTTTTTTTGGCCTAAGGTAGAAAACAGAACTTCATATCAAAACTTTATCCTGAGTTTGAGGGTGTGCAAAAAGGTCTATTGGCCGGATGCAAGGATCTTCCCAAGCAAATATGTTTTGGGTTTCTGAAAGAAGACGGGCAAATACATACTGTACGTGTACAAGTCTGGAGTATGGAGAAAAGCAAAGTTTAATTTCAGGTTTTATAGTGAATTGAAAAGCAAGATTGTTTGGTTTTTGTTCATCCAATTAATGCATAGTTCCGAGTTTGCCTAGTTAGCCCCGCCCCCGTGGATATTGTTGCTATAGCTCACACGCTATCGTCAAAATGGCGACACGCAACGCACAAAGCAATGGGACTTTCAACGGAAAGCACAGATTCATCAGAGAAAACCAAAAGGCATTCATGTTTCAGGGTTGACAGTTATCTTAGATCACACCGAGTAAAGGGCCAGTAATACAGGGATGTCATATCATGAAATACGTGCTTTCGTACCTTTGAACAACGAAACGACCGGCCTTGAAACCAAAAATTCACCCGGATCATCGCATACAACACTACAAATTTTATGGGGCCGGCAGAACATATCGCGTGATCATGTTGTTGTGAGACAGTGCACTTTGACCTATGTCGGTGATATCTGCTAGCTCTGTTGTGATTGGTCGGCGGGTTCGGTTGATTGACAGGTCGGAACTATGCATTGCCATGACACAAAATAAAACGGGTATGGTTTATGCCACTATATGCGTACTCACGTTTCCGAGTATCGGCGCCACCATGTTGTATACATGTACATGTACATGTACCTGAGATATTGAGTCTGGTCAGACCGGAGTATGATGCATGGGATTATGTTTGCTACGTATACAAAAAATAGTCTTGCTGCAATAAAGTAAGGTGTCGGTTGCATATGGTTAGACAAAACTACATGTATGATATTGCATTTTGCGTCATCGGTATGTGGGTCTTTCCACAGTAAAGGGGGGCATTTTGGCAACACAGACCATATTTTCGAGGAAATACCTTTGTCTGGTCTCAAAATAAAATAAATAAGTTTAAGTTGTTCTGAAGAGATAACTTAGGCCCAAGAAGGGTTACAAATAGTGTGACAACATGCTTTTCTAAAAACCCTGTGTACAAATTTCCAATATACGTTCGTAACCAGGACGGCCTAAAATGTAACACAAGTGTTCGTCCCGGTTACGAGCGTATATTGGAAATTTGTACACAGGGTTTTTAGAAAGTTATTCTTTTATTTTGAGACCAGACGAAGGTATTTTCTGGAAAATATGGTCTGTGTTGCCAAAATTCCCCCTTTACCGCGGAAAGACTCGCGTATACATGTGGCATAATTTACAAAAATCTTTTCAGTATAGTTTTGTTGCCAACACTTCTACACCCAGGTGAAAACGGGAGAGTAAAAGAAAAATATTTTGGAGTTTAGCTAAACATAGCCGTGATCACGCCGAAACCTCAACATTATTATTTCGTATGTACATTTAACAAACTGGTACAAATATTTTGCACTGAGGTTGCTTTGCTTTGAAAGTGTGACACCGGTTTAGAAGTACTGTCATCATGACTATGCAGATATAGTCTGTTTTTGAGTTGAACTCTACACAAGACCAGTTATCATTGACCTATTTTTCTGCTAAAAAAGTACAAGAATAAAACCGATAAACTTTGACCCTTTAGTGCACGTGTTGGTACACGAACATGGGCGATGACAAATTACTGCGCACTTCATGATAACAGGATACCAGCTTATTTAAATCCAGCGAGCATTGGCCTGAAATTTTACTTCACGAGTTGACAAGAAAAACCTGAATAAAAGTGTTGATACCAGTGGTAACAAACACCATAGGATTTTTTTTCCATGTAAAAAGGTACCTTTGTGGAAGAAATTGCCAACTGATAGGTCGTTCAGACGATGGGCTATCTCTGGAGCTAGCTAGCTCCACCCCTAACTCCCGTCATTAGAATGCAATTTAGCTCCACCTCTGGGGCTGGCTCCAGGGCGAGCCCTCCCCAAATTTAGCCCCCAAAATTTGTGGGGCTAGCCCCACTTTCAGCACAGTGGCATTGTTTTATGACTTAGCTCCACCGTTATTTACTGCAGTGTACGCAACTGACCTCACTCTGTGGCATCTGACCTGTGTTAATATGCTATCAAATTTGACTACATTTTAGCTCCTCTGAAACTGTAGCTCTGGAGTTATCATCACCGTTTGATTGGGAGGGCATTTTGGACTAAATCACTTTACCTCCAGCGAACCCCCCCCCCCCCCCCCCCCCCCCCCCCGCTAAGTCTGTTAATTGAATTGGGGCTAAAAAACAAGTAACCCTCCGTCTGAACATACCCTGAAGGTGCTTTATAAAAAATTGTCTGCAGACAATCTTTTTTTACTATTGTTCAACACAAAAACGATGCATGGATTTTTCAGGTTTTCTGAAGTATTACTGCATCTATGTGGCTGAAATTTCTACAAGGCAGTTTATCAACATTATTCTTTGGTTACATGTAATGCTGTTGTTCCTGTTTTTAAAAGTTTATCGATCATGTAATCTGTCTTTAAAGTCACCTTGGTGTTTTGAGAATAAGGTTCTTGAAAGAGGATGTTGGTTTTAAGGAGGTGCAATGCTTGCTTAACCTATTTTGCTCTTGTCTGTGTTAAAAGAATCTTTGTGTTCCTCCCTTCCGTCTACATGTACCTGAAAAAATATTAGTTTGGATATCAGGGGGTTGTGTTCATATTTTTCCAGAAAATGGATTTCGTTTTATTAAACCTAAGAATCATATAAAATACCTGCCCAAATACTGTCCATGGGGTGAAAACAGGAAATTCGCAATCGCCATTTTGGATGTGGAAGCAAAACAGTTCGCAATGGCCTCCATGACCTCCGTGAATTTCCAGCTCTATATACAGCACTGATACTTAATATTTGACAATTTTGATTTAAGTCTGAATACTAGAATGTTCGAAACGACCGTGCAATTTTGTATTTATTATCATTTTTATTTGTTTTTCAATGTTGTATCGCGCTTTGAGATATTTTATATGTAAAGCGTGTGTTATTTAAAACTTTATTATTATTATTATTATAGAACGTTTACAGCAGAGTCACTTTGATCTCTGTGGTCATGGAAGTAAAAATCCATGTGGGAAAATGCAAGATGGATGTTGCGCGGTAACATTCCACATCCACTTGGGAACATAATTTTATCTTCCCATGCTCTAGGGTGAAGGACATGTTAAGACATGCTTTCAATTAGGAACATTGTACAGCAACATGTCCAGGGTATTAGGAGTTGTATTGGGGATTTCCCCTATCCCAGATTAGTATGAACTGTAATTGTACTTTGTATTAACCTGTCGCTCAATTCCATGAAATTGAGACAAAGTGCGATGACATTTCTTCATTTTCACAAAAGGGTCAATAAGGTAAAAGTACAAGAAACATTAAAGGCAGGACATATGATTGGTAAACCGTTACAAATGGTTTTATCTCCCTGTGTGATTAAAGATATTAAGGGCACAGGCTCATCAGCATTACGCGCGTGCCACATTCGTGCCACTTAATCTGCAGCTCAATAGCAAAGGCATGGAGCTGCGTATTTCGTGGCACGAATTTGGCGCGCGCGTAATGCTGACGAGCCTGTGCTTTTTAATGATTAAAACCAACCTGAGTAAAAGTCAACTCCGTACTTTGTCTAACTTTTGAGACGAAGTGCTCTGCATGCACGAAGTGTTTTGGGGCGAAGTGGCATTCGGACGAAGTGGTTTTGGGGCAAGGTGACTTTTGAGGCGAAGTTGTTTCGGGAGAAGTGGTACAGGGCGAAATGGTTTTGGGGCTCATTTCTCAAAACTATAGCACTTCAGACAAAACCATTTCGTTTACTACCATTATCATGTTTATATTGTGTAAGTTATGTGTAAATATCTGTGAACAGTTCTGATTTTCGAGATTACTGTACCAATGTGTTCTAACTTTAATTTTGTTCTAAGGAGTACTCTTCAAGTTATTCTTAAGAGTACTGTACAAAAAAAATACAGTATTTTGTGTGCAAATTACCGTAGGATTTTGTCCAAGAAAAATGTGCGTGTTGCTGCAGAACAGTATTGTCTTTCTTGTCCAGTTTTCTGACAAAATGACAGTGCTAAAAAAAAAAAAGGTCCTACTTCTGATCTTAAATAACTTTTTCATTTTCCAACGGAATTAAACAAAATGTTCACATCATGTAAACAAGGGCTGACAAATTTTGTTGAGTGAGTTTCATCAGTTTTGGACAAGAGGGTGAGATTTAAAAGCCACACAAAACAACACACATAAATTTCGGATTTTGCCACTTCCTCCATTGTCAAGGCAATTGCTGTCTATGTCTGAGGTCCCTTTGCACCTCTTGTTGAGTTGCGAGAAACAATCAAGATGGTTTGCAATAACATAAGGGATGATCCTGCATTTCCTCAGAAGCTTTTGGTTGCAGCATGCACATTCCACCAGTCTCCAGTGTATCGACATTGGAGGAGGCCAAGTCGAAAGTGGCGAATTATGAAATTGACCCTTTTTTCGTATGGCTATAAAATCTCACTCTCTTGGTCAAAACTGATGAAACTCACTCAATAAAATTTGTAAAGCCTTATTTGCATGAAGTGAAATTTTGGTTAAAATCCGTTTGGAAATGATAAAGTTATTTAAAATCAAAAGTACATGTAGGACAGGTTTTTTGACACGTAGTACGACGACGCTTTGCTGCAATTGCCAAGCTTGTGTCATCAGTGGGTCATATTTTTCTTTTTATAATAATTTCTGGAATTTCTGGCACCACGCTCGAGATCAACTACAGATGTAAACGCGGCACTCGGGATAATTGCGGTTAACACAGACGCATTCTTATCGGGGGGTCAATCTTGATCCGAGCTCGGGACCAGTGTAAACACGGTCATATAGACCCTTGGCATGGACGGCCATGACAAGGGGTAGTCACATTCACCGCGTTTACACTCGAATCGGCAAAGGTGGATACAGATCCAGCATTTTTATTGCGACCACAAAACTGAACATTTGCCGCGTTTACACTACACCCCAAATCGCTTCAACTCGCTTCAGAAACCGCAAAAGTCACCACTAAATGTAACTGCAGCGCATGCGTGAGCTGTTAGGTGTTGCTACACTAGTGCCAGATTGGTCAATTAAATCTACTACACTGCGGGCACCGCCCCAAGGACACTCAAATTGCCGAATCTGTATTCGGGTAGCGTTTACACTACAAGCGACCTTGACGATTGCAGGGTTCAACCCCGCAATTGCGGGGTTCAACCCCACCCCAAAGGTGACTTGAAAAAGGCGAATCAGACCCGGGTCTGATCCGCCTTTTTCAATTCACCTTTTGCGTTTACAATTAGTGCCTACCCGGCGAATCGAGTGTAAACGGGGTGTTTGTCACCATGTGTCATGCACGAGTAGGCACTTTGTGGATATGTTGTCACATTTTATCAAAAACCTGCCCTCCTGTCATGGCTGCCGGTGCAAAGGGTCTATACCAGCACCAGAGAACTTTAGGCCGTGCCCTCTCACAAAGCCATGTTTTTCATGTCCCTGGATGACCTATGGCGAAAAATGGCGAAAGGGAAAAATTGCAATGTCTATCCCACATGCCCACTTCTTGAGACACCTGCACTTCCACCCACATGCTAAAAACAGGAAAATAACCCCAAGAAATCACTGGATTTGGAAGGTCACTGACTTTGTGTTTTTTTAAAAGTACAGCAGTAATCAGCTTGTTTTTAACCGAGGGTGGCAAATAAGACACTCGTAAGATGATAGAGGCATGGGTGTGTGCATCCTGGAGGGCAGAGAAACCAACTCGTTTATTATCTCTGTTGTTTCTATTTATAGATTATGGTGTCTTCTAAAGTTCAGTATTTTTGCAGTGAATTTTTATTTGGCCATTTTTATTCAAAGGTGTTGACCAGATCATTTTAGCGGGGTTCCCATTGGACTATTTTTGGTAAAACTCCTGTGGTTGTGCAGGAGAGTAACAATTTAGTCCAATGGGGACGCACAGAGAATTAGCGTCCCTGTAAAGTTACCGCGACCACGATGTAAAACTTACAGGGAGAGAGAGGCCGCGGAAACTCTGCTCATCTGCGGGAGTTTTACAGGGCCCTCGAAAAGTCCAATGGGAACAGTTTCGAACGTAAAATGAACACTGCATTAAACTACATGTATGGGCCTACACGACAAAAGTTTACTGCAAGGTCGCGGTAGCTTTCCGAATGGGCACTAAAAGCAAGTGCAAATGGGAACGCATGGGAAGATTACACGAAGGAATGTTACCAAAGGTCGCAGTAACTTTCCGCGAGGCAGCGGAAAAGAAAGTCCAATGGGAACGTGCCTTTACAGTACACATGTACCTCATGGGTGATGAGATTTTAATACCATATATCATTGTGTCATATTTTTCTCATTACCATCCTGAAATTTTGTGCTCTCATTATCTGTATATTTTTAAGGATTTCGTCAGGAAACCACCGATGTTTAGTAAACTAATTTATCTGGTTGCATAAAGCAGTGCAGTGATTACACCAACTTTTTTGCTTCCACATCCAAATTGGCAATTGCAAATTCCCTGTTTTCTTCCCATGGATAGTATTTTGGGAGGTCTTTTATATGATTGTTAGGTAACTTATAACGAAATCCAGTTTCTGGAAATATCTGGACAAGCTCCTAAGAGTTGATATGTGTAAATGTTTTTACGTTGTCAGGGATGTCAGATTTACGTTGTCAGGGATGTCAGAGTTCAGGCTTTTTCATTTTGTTCATCTGTACATAACTTCATATGTTTATACACATTTCAGGCAAAAGTTCCTGAGATTTCAGGCAAAATTTTGACTGCCAACTGACATCCCTACGTTGTCCCAAAATGTCCTTTCTGGCAGACTTAATTGTGAAGTCAAGTCATATTTTTCAATGACTCGAGTCCAAGTCAAGTCATTTGAGGTTAGAGACACGTGTCAAATCAGTAAAAATTGTGACTCGAGTTGACTGGAGTCCCGAGTCTTGAATCCCAGTCATTAGAAAACTGTTGGTACATGATTGTACATTATTGAAACTTGTCACAAATAACCCCTAACACTAACTTGAAAGGTGGCTAAATGAGCAGTTCCCATCAACTGTTATTTCATCATAAGACAAATGTTAGTGACCCCAGGGTTTCCGTGCTTATATCTTTGCCAGTTCAAGCCCACTGGTAACAATTTCCTGGGGGGAAACCCCTAATTTCCTTTGGGATTGGCAAAATAAGCGCGAAAGCGTGAAACAGGACAAGCAAAACTTCCTTAAGCAATTTGTCTTGAATGAAGATGCTTTGTGTGTCGCTGATGAAGTGTTCTATTTTTCTTTACTAAAAAATGTGGTTAATTGATTGAAAATTTGAGTGGCAGCAACAGGTGTTATTGAAATTTATACAGCTTACATTGTAAATGGGTCTTTCCACAGTAAAGGGGGCATTTTGGCAACACAGACCATATTTTCCAGAAAATACCTTTGTCTGGTCTCAAAATAAAATAAATACGTTTTAGTTGTTCTGAAGAGATAACTTAGGCCCAAAAAGTGTTACAAATAGTGTGACAACATGCATTTCTAAAAACCCTGTGTACAAATTTCCAATATACGCTAGTAACCGGGACGACCTAAAATGTAACACAAGTGTCCGTCCCTGTTACGAGCGTATATTGGAAATTTGTACACAGGGTTTTTAGAAAGGCATGTTGTCACACTATTTGTAACCCTTTTGGGTCCTACATATAAGTTATCTCTTCAGAACAACTTAAACTTATTTATTTTATTTTGAGACCAGACAAAGGTATTTCCTCGAATATACATACAAATGTATGGTCAGTGTTGCCAAAATGCCCCCTTCAGGCAGAGTGGCACACCCTGTCTTGGCACCTCTTATGGAGGCTGGTGCAACCGGCCTTACATTACAGACAAATAAATTGCATTTAAAGATAGAGTACACAATTGGTAAACTGGTAAAAAGTGCATTATTTCTACTCATCATTAAAAGCATACGGGTCATTCCATGTCAAATCAACCAAATTTCAGAAAAGTTCCCAACTGACCCTCTCAGATTTTCATGAAACTTTGTCAAACTGTTCCACTATGGCAAAAATGAACACGCACCAAAAATTAATTTCATACTCCATACCGTTTCCGAGATACGGCCTCGTGAAATTTGCTCAAACCTCCCCTTTTTTAAATCCGCCCCTGCGTCGCGTTGCGAAAACGCGTCGCTGTGCTATTTTTCCAACTTTAAGAGCAAATAATTTGAAAACGATACCAGCTATAAGACTGAAAATTTGTATGCCTACTAACTTTTGGCCCTAGATTCATAATATGGCCTTAAATAATAGATATCTCATCTAACTTTTAAGTTAATTGCCCCCAAAGTAGGCACTTTATTCAACCAAGAGTGACTTTTGATGATTTTCGGGGTCACCCTGTGACCACATCAGGGGTCACACTGATAAAAAATCTCAGATAAATCATCTTTAGGTATATCTCTATCACCAAAATCAAATCTGAGCTAAATAAACTATTTATATAGGATTGGCACTCCACCAAAGTTGGGTTCAGGTGAGAACAAATCCAAAAACACCCCCTCCGTCATACGCGTGGACCCCCCTGTGGACAGTTAATTTTTAATTTTTTTTTTTTAATTAGCTGAACATGTATATTAGGTCTACCTATATACCAAGTTTCAGCTTTGGTACTCATTTCCTTCATGGTCAGGTTGCATTTTGAAAATTACACAATTTTGCACATGTTTGGTGACCTAAATTTGACTTAGATGGGCATTTATAAACAAAATTACCATGCATTTACTCCAGGGACTAGCTTCCAGAATACTCAGTTGCAGTAGTTTACTTGAAAAATGCTGGTAGTTTGGCTTGAATGATATTGAAGTCTGTTTTAGATAACTTGTATTGACGGCCCCCTTGTCCCTGCAGTTCTGGAGCACTGATGGTACATACATGTATCACATCCTCAAATGGTATCCAACACTCATTGCGGGAGCCGTGTGGCCAGGACAGTGTATTTGAGCTCTTTGATCTTCCCATGAACTTCACATAGACATCATTTTGTTCTTCTGACCTCTCAACAATTGTGCCAATGTACCATTCATTGTCATACATGCAAGCAATGTATTGACCTGGTTGGTACTCTGTTGCGTCAGTACTTTGATCAGTTTCTGCATGATCTCCAATAGAAACAATCGTATAAACATCGTCGTCAGAGAGTCGCCGCATATTAATTTTCATCTTTCCATCACCCTCAGGTACAAAACTATGATGTGATCGAGTACCCGATATACATGTAGTCTTTGATGAGGAGAATCGATCAGCTAACTTGTACTTTTCTTCATTAGCTTTGACATCATCATTACTGACATAAAAGAACTTGATGCCATTGATGTTTTTATCGGCCCATGTAAACATCTGCAGTGGTGTCAGAATCTGTTCATTCTTGATAGCCTGCATATACTGCTTTTATCAAGAAGCAGCTTCCAAGCAAAGGCAAGTTAGTATTTTTCAGTGATGGGGCAGCCAGCCAATACAAAAATCACAAGAACTTATCGAACCTTTGCTACCATGTACATGTATCTGACCATGGACTTGAAGCCGAATGGCATTTTTTTGCCACCAACCATGGGAAGAGTCCATGTGATGGGTTGGGTGGCACCAAGAGGCTGGTGGCAAGAGCCAGTTTGCAGGCTACCAAGAATGAACAGATTCTGACACCACTGCAGATGTTTACATGGGCCGATAAAAACATCAATGGCATCAAGTTCTTTTATGTCAGTAATGATGATGTCAAAGCTAATGAAGAAAAGTACAAGTTAGCTGATCGATTCTCCTCATCGAAGAGTAAGACTATATCAGGTACTCGATCACATCATAGTTTTAGTTTTGTACCTGAGGGTGATGGAAAGATGAAAATTAATATGCGGCGACTCTCTGACGACAACGTTTATACGATTGTTTCTATTGGAGATCATGCAGAAACTGATCAAAGTACTGACGCAACAGAGTACCAACCAGGTCAATACATTGCTTGCATGTATGACAATAAATGGTACATTGGCACAATTGTTGAGAGGTTAGAAGAACAAATAGATGTCTATGTGAAGTTCATGGGAAGATCAAAGAGCTAAAATACACTATCCTGGCCCCACACGGCTCCCGCAATGAGTGTTGGATACCATTTGAGGATGTGATACATGTATACATGTACCATCAGTGCTCCAGAACTGCAGGGACAAGGGGGCCTTCAATACAAGTTATCTAAAACAGACTTTAATATCATTCAAGCCAAACTACCAGCATTTATCAAGTAAACTACTGCAACTGAGTATTCTGGAAGCTATAGTCCCTGGAGTAAATGCATGTTAATTTTGTTAAATGCCCATCTAAGTCAAATTTAGGTCACTAAACATGTTCAAAATTGTGTAATTTTCAAAATGCAACCTGACCATGAAGGAAATGGAGTACCAAAGCTGAAACTTGGTATATAGGTAGACCTAATGTACATGTTCAGCTAATTAACAAAAAAAAATTAAAAATTAACTGTCCACAGGGGGGTCCACGCGTATGACGGAGGGGGTGTTTTTGGATTTGTTCTCACCTGAACCCAACTTTGGTGGAGTGCCAATCCTATATAAATAGTTTATTTAGCTCATATTTGATTTTGGTGATAGAGATGCATCTATAGATGATTTATCTGAGATTTTTGATCCGTGTGACCCCTGATGTGGTCACAGGGTGACCCCGAAAATCATCAAAAGTCACTCTTGGTTGAATAAAGTGCCTACTTTGGGGGCAATTAACTTAAAAGTTAGATGAGATATCTATTATTTAAGGCTATATTATGAATCTAGGGCCAAAAGTTAGTAGGCATACAAATTTTCAGCCCTATAGCTGGTATCGTTATCAAATTATTTGCTCTTAAAGTTGGAAAAATAGCACGGCGACGCGTTTTTGCGACGCAGCGCGTGGGCGGAGTCCAAAAAAGGGGAGGTTTGAGCAAATTTCAAGAGGCCGTATCTCGGAAACGGTATGGAGTATGAAATTAATTTTTGTTGTGTGTTCATTTTTGCCATAGTGGGACAGTTTGACAAAGTTTTATGAAAATCTGAGAGGGTCAGTTGGGGTCCTCTGGTTGATTTGACATGGAATGACCCATACAGGTGTATGTCGAGAAAACTGCCTTGTAGAAATTTCAGCCACATACTGTAGATGCAGTAATACTTCGGAAAACCTTATAATCCATGCATGTTTTTGGTATTTTTTATGAATGATTGGTAAAAAAGTTGTCTACAGGCAAAACTTTTTAAAAAACCCACCTTCAGTTGGCAATTTCTCTCACAAAGATACCGTTTTACACGGGAAAAAAAATAATGTGGTGTTTGTTACCATTGTAATCAACAATGTCATTGTTTTCTTGTTAACTCGTGAAGTAAAATTTTGGATAATTGCAAATGATGTATTTGGGGTTTTAAAACAAGTTTATTGCAAATGGGCATATAAGGCATGTTCCCATTGGACTTTCTTTTCCGCTGCATCGCGGAAAGTTACTGTGACCTTCGGTAACATTCCTTCGTGTAATCTTCCCATGCGTTCTATTTGCAATTGCTTTCAGTGCCCATGCGGAAAGCTACCGCAACCTTGCAGTAAATTGTTGTTGTTTACTGCAGGGTCGTGTTCATTTTACAGGGCGAAACTGTTCCCATTGGACTTTTCGAGGGCCGTGTTACTCCCGTGGCTGAGCGGAAAGTTTCCGCGGCCTCTCTTTCCTGTAAATTTTACAAGGGACTTTACAGGGACGCTAATTCTCCGTGCGTCCCCATTGGACTTAATTTTGTTAATCTCTAGCACAACCACGGGATGTTTAGCTAAAACAAAATCCAATGGGAACACCACTAAAAACTTGAAAATCCTCCACTATTTTAAGACCATTGTATACCAGAAAGACTGGACCACGGTAACATGTATCACATGTAATTTCATCCGCTCTCCGTTTTTAATTACAGAGAGTGTATTTCACCTTCTGAAACCGGAGATTATTCTTGATGCATTCCACATTTCAAAGTTCTAGCTGCTTTTTAATAATAAGCATTCGGTTGATCCGGTCGAGGGCCCATTGTCCATATGGTAAAAATGACGTACATGTAGGTGATATTTCATATTCGCTCCACGGTTCGAAGGGCACATCTCCCTCCCTGCATGAGCTGTTTGGGAAAAAAACCACCAACATAGAAAGAAAAAAATGAGCGTAACAATTAAAAATTTGCCAGAAGAGTTGACCATATGTGCTCTCTAGTCTGAGTCATCTGCAATGAAAAATTGCAGGTACGTGTAATTTATCTTATATGTACTGGCCGTTGATCTGTTAATGGTGTAATATACGTGTAATGTTATGCAGGAGAAATTCAGGTTTAAAACCTCGCATAACCTGTGCAAAATTGTTGCCGTGTGTGAAGTTACTGAAATTTATAATGCTCCCTGAAGTACATCTACCGGTACCACAGAAATAAAATAACTAAATATGAGAGCCGAGGAGAGTATTTAGTCGTTCATTAAAATTTGAATCCGAGACCTCAGACAACTGGGCAGATGCTCTACCGGGGGGGTACCAGCTGAGCTACATGTACAGTGTCATACACCTTCAGTGCTATACTTGCTCAGTACTTTTCACACTGCCCACTTCCGACCTGGGTAACTTTCTACCCGGGTAGTTGCAAATAACCCGGGTTAAATTGAACCCGGAATTTCGTTTCACATGGCAGAGAAACACTTACCCTTTTCCCACTGCAGTTCTGCACGCGCACCTACCCGGGTACACCGGTTTGCGATCATACATGTAACAAGAAAAATATTTCTTAATTACGTTAACCCCGAGATTGGTGGGTTAACCCACCTCCCTACCAGGGCTAGAAGTTTCCCGGGTTAAGTGGCATTTTTGGCCAGTAAACCCCTCTTTAACAGAGGACATTATAACAAGAGTTTACTCTACATACCGGGTAGTGGGATTTAGTACATGTACGTAATGTTTCTTAATTATAAACAACTTATGCGTTGTAGTGATGCCACAAGACTTAGTTTGCGAAGGCAACTATTAGTGGCGTGGGAGGGTATGATGACATATTGAAGATGGCCAGTGCTCTTCCTCCATTTGTGAAAAGGGAAATTGACAAATGAGACGATAATCAAGCCCTTCTGTGAAGGTTGAGGCAGAGAGTTCAACTTGACTTCATAATTAATAACCTACCTCTGGTCTGCTCTCTTCGTACACAGGTCGTGTTGTTATGATGATTCGGTGCGTACGACACCTCGGCTCCACTTGGTGTCGGTGGCAGATGATGTCATCGTTGGCGGCAGCCAATCACCAGTCAGCTCGTCAGCGGTGCCCCGCCATCCCCGGTGCTCTGGGACTTGATAGAAACCAGTCGTACTTGGTCCGGCGAGCGAGATGGCTGTGTTCTGAAGCGGCTGCTACTCTTAGCGGGTCCCCTGGTGCTGTTGATAATGATGATGGGAATGGCAGAGGGGCAGACGTGGATGCAACCTGGATGTCGGATGGTCCAGGGGGATTGGCGGCCCAATCAGAGGAAAATGGGAACAGCTTGGATGACTTAGATATTGGGTAAGTAAAAAGAAAATCACTAAAACGAAAGTAGAATACAGTGTCCCCTGTGACATTGTTACCATTCTACGTTTACTTTTTTTTTTACAGTTCTGCACTGAGATATCCAGATATTCTGAGGTGACATGGTGTGAAAATAAATTAAAGGCCTATTATATGATTTGCGAGATGAAACCTTTTATGGATTCTTGAGAATAACATCTAAAGAAGAATTTTTTTTTTTCAGTCAATAAAATAGCACACATTAAAAAAACCCACCTCCAGTTGTTAATTTCCTCCAGAAATCATTGCCATCAACATTTTGAGTAATTTTTTTTGTTTTTGGTCAACTGCAAATGATACATGTATAATGGGCCTTCTCATTTAGGATAGTAGGAAGCTGCTTGGCCAAAACACACAACCAACAGGCTGGCACATGGGTCGATGAGGCAATTGAGATTTAGTGTCTTGTCCACGGTTAGTCATATAGTGGGACTCGATTGTGAGTCCAGCTTCATACATTTTGTACCTGGTTTAGAGGTCAATAACAAGATAAATCGTTATTGGCCGGATATATTTGAAACCTGCAGTTGGATGCCAGATAATTATGGTTTATGGTTTATGGTCTCTGAACATCTACATGTATACCTGGAAAAAAAAAAAAAAAGCAAGCCCTAATTAACCACAACCGGTGTAGTAATACGCAATATTTGATCCCCGAGTTCAACCCCGCATCAATTCACACTTGCTGTTCTAAAACTTGTCCCAGGGCAAACTCACCCCGGGGAAAACTCACCCCGGGGATCTGCACCTCGTCCCTCACTTGAACAAGTGAGAAACCACCCCTGCCTACTTTTAGAAGGCTAAAAGTGTTGTTTTGGACGTTTTATATTGGGACGTTATCATTTTCTATATACACTTTTAGCCCCTTAACATTTTAACCCCCTTCGATCGTGTAGACCGATCTTACACGCCCTCAAGAGGCCAGATACACATGTGTAAATCCTTACCGTAAATTCCAAATCAGACATTTAAAAGCACACCATGAAGGTCCTTGTAATCTCAAGACTTCTGTACCCTTGTCGTTCATTGTCCATGATGACTCAAACATCAAAAAAGGATAAAAGGAAGCAAAATCTGGAGTAAAATCGAAAATTTTCAGCCAGCGCGGTACACAGACTTCATGCTGAGACGCGTCAAAAGGAAAGTAGTCCCACCAACGCGGATAGATTTTGTTTAGCCTAGACTGGACCCCTGTCCACATATTTACTTCCCCACGCGTTGTATATGAGCGAGAGCAGCGTAGCGCACATAGACAGGGTGCAGATCTAGGCTAAACAAATTCCATCTGCGTGGGTGGGACTACTTTCCTTTTGATGCGATCACGTGGGTAGCGAAGTCAGCATGCATGACATGGTCAAGTCTCCCGTCTGTCCAAATTTTCGATTTTACTCCAGATTTTGCATCCTTTTTTGATGTTTGAGTCATCATGGACAATGAACGACAAGGGTACAGAAGTCTTGAGATTACAAGGACCTTCATGGTGTGCTTTTAAATGTCTGATTTGGAATTTACGGTAAGGATTTACACATGTGTATCTGGCCTCTTGAGGGCGTGTAAGATCGGTCTACACGATCGAAGGGGGTTAAAATGTTAAGGGGCTAAAAGTGTATATAGAAAATGATAACGTCCCAATATAAAACGTCCAAAACAACACTTTTAGCCTTCTAAAAGTAACCCCTGCCCTGTTTCACACTGTTCTCAAAATCTTCCACCTTGGTCATGAGTAGGGATGAACTCGCCCCAGGGAAAGAGCAATCTTGGGAGTGTCTTAGGGGTGAGAATTTCAAGTAGGAATCACGGCTGATTTTTACCCCTGTGTCGCCCTGGGGCCACCCCTGAGATTGATCTAATGGGAAAAGGCCTTATTATGGTTAAAATACTCGTAAGGTTAGTTACCGGTAGTTTATTAGGAAAAAAGAGAAAGATCTTTAACCTATAATCGACCTTTCATCATAAACATGTGCTGAGATGCCATATTACGTGCCTTATTATTTAAAGTGAACTCCACCACCAAATAATTAGCCATAAAAAAAAAAGAAAAAAAAGATAGCACTCCCCTGTCATCCCAGGGACGTCTTCCTATTTACCCCCTTGTATCTGATTAACCCTCTTCCTACCGATGAGCCCCTCATCTCCTGTTATGCTGACAATCAGCGATTTCAGCATCCCCTGCTATTGCGAGAAATCTGTGTCACTCCCAAACTATTTTTAAGCAGTGCAAGGTCAATTTATATGGATCCATTCATTTTATATGTAATTGGTGGACAAATTATACGTACCCCGTGGGGCTTGCACACAAATCAATTAAGGTGATTTTTGCAGTTTTGCAATTTCAACTTAGTAAAGTGCATGATATTCCATGAAAACAGGACATGGTGGCCTCCTTATGTCGTGAGGCTTCTGGAGTCACATGTACATATGTATGTGTACTACATACCGGTTGGCCTAACTTTATTTTTACAAATAATAGGCATCAGAGAACCTAACCGACAGTATATGGCCACGTGATTCGAGCAACACCTTTACCTGTTGATATTACCCCAAAGTAATGAAAACAACTTAACTCAATTTAACTCATGGACATTTGTCCACATTTCTATCGAATTAATTCATCCTGGTGTTCCCTGGTTCATTATCCTTAGGGAATAAAAGTGGGTTTGGCCAGTCTTAAACATACTTGTACACGTACGTTTAAAACCGGCTAGTAGCCTGGACGAGTGATAATGGCTTGAGGGGGGCTCACTGCCCCACACTTTCAAAAGTGGGTGGGGGTGCAAAGATGTCAATTTTCCCCCACCACCCTCACCTTTTTGCCCCCCATAATGATTTTCATATTTTGTCGGCAAAATCATGGTGCTGTCGGCAAAAATAAAAAAGTTAATGAAACTAATATAACACCGCTGATAAAACGCCACGTCAATGGCAATGCTATTATATTATATTACATATAATGAGTACGGTAGTTTTGTTTGTTTATACGCGGTGACACATCTCGGCCTCTGGATTTGGATCTACGACAAAACAAAAAGTATGCTCGTTGTTTCTATGTACATGTATGTACAAAAAATGGCAATATAGGCCTATACACTTACAGTATGCACTCTCCATCAATTTAAAAAATGCTGCAATCTCACAAGACCACGGATTGTGGCACTGATATCTAAGTACATCATCAGTATTGTTTACTACTGAGACACATTCTTGCCCTAGATTCAACATACATTGTACGTACATGTAGGGTACCATCATGTGTATAGTCTCCCCTATGGTATACCAGTAGCTTTTTCTAGATTACTGTACATGTAAGTATACATCATTGGTAATCTCAAAAATTAGAAATGTTTACAGATTTACGCCTAACTTACACAATATTAACATGATGACTGTAGAAAACTTCCCCTGAAATGGTTTTGTCTGAAGTGCTATAGTCTTTGAGAAATGAGTAAAACAATTAGTTTTCGTCTCATGAGACAAATTCAATTTGCCCCAAAACCTTTACGCCCAAGTGCCATTTGGCCCCCAAACCACTTCGCCCGATCGCATTTCGCCCCAAATCACTTCGTCCAAACACTACATCGCCCAAATGCTACTTCGCCCCAAAACCAATTCGTGCACATGCCGTGGTTCATGGCGAAATGGTTCAGGGCGAAGTGGTTTTGGGGCGAAATGACTGCAAACCCTTTTTTGACTGTTTTCTCAAAAGTTAGACGAGGTACGGAGCTGGTTTTTGCTCAGGTTGGTTTTAATCATGCGTATCTTCAATCACACAGGGGGATAAAACTATTTGTAACAGTTTACCAATCATGTATACTATTTTTAAAACTTTGTTTGTTTTCCCTTTGGGGATTTGATTTTGGGGCAAGTGGGGCAGGGGTGGTTTATCTCATTGAAGGGTTTATGATTTCCCCTACATGTAGGGCTTGTTAAGCTCACATGATAGCCAATCCCAATCCCAATCCCAGCTGCAATACCATGTTTCGAAACCGCCAGTTGGCTTCATACATACATGTACATGTAGCTCAAATGGTACCGGTAGGGCGTCTGAACGTTAAGCAGAAGGTCCGCGGTTCGAATCCCGGTGGAGCCAAGTTGTTTTTCACTACATCTAGATTTTCTAATTTCATATCATGGACATTTGTCCACATTTCTATTGAATTATTTCACCTCTGCGGTCCCTGGGTCATACATATTGTGAGACAAAATAAAGGTATTTTATAAAAATATGGCAGTTTGCTAAATTGACGCATGGTCATTTACAATATGTACCGGTACATAGGCCTACATGTACATGTACAGTACATGTACCAGCATATTCTGTATAAATATGCAGATTCATTACCTCAAAGATATACAAGAACCATTTATAAGCAGCAGATAATTGAAAAATTTTAATTACAAAGATTGCAAGGCATGTCACGGAATGATATCAGAACACATGCACATACATTGTTTGCATTTCATGTGTATTTGTTTACAATCTGCCAAATACCTGTGCAGTTATTACATGTACTGGTACATGATATGGGCCCCACTTGTCAAAGCCTGCAAAATATGAACATGTAGCAATACCTATTACATGTACATGTACATGTACATGTAGGTCACTCTAGTCTATAGTATTGGCTAGTACATTTGTCTACAGTACATGTACATGTATGTACATGTAGCCCTAGGCCAATTAGCCTTCAAATGGGTTATAATCATCGATATATATACACTGGATGAGGCAACGACGTCTAAAATTGAAGCCACCGTCCGCCATTGTACCCCGCCAAATACAATGCCTTGCCTAGACTGGTCATACTGTCTTCACTAATCTACATCATGGTCTACATGTGTTAAGTGGAATACAAGCGATCGCATGGACCAGGGAGCAGTCTAGGCCAAGCATTATTCGTGGGGTACAATGGCGGCCGGCGCGTGGCTTCAATTCTCGTATAGCCAACTGCTATTGCATACTTCATCCAGTGTATTATATCGATGGTTATAATCAGTGATGGCTTGACCAGTCTAATCCTGCATTTTCACACAGCCCAAGCCTAGAAGTCTAGTATAGATTGTTGTGTTGTACAATGTAAATCCCTATTTGATTAAATTAAATGGCACCTCAAGCAGTGTTTCACAAAATTATACAGCATATCTATGTGAACTTCCAGAAACAAAACTGAAAACATCCTGCTGAGATTTTAGTTTTGAAACTACATGTATGTACGGTACATCATGGAGGAAGAAATGTGTTTCTTCCTCCATGGGTACATGCACCTCTACATGTACATAAAAACTGTCTAGGCCTGTATATAGCCTACTGTCAGACACATGTACGGTACATGTATGTATGTAGCTGAGTTCCTGAAAGGTGTCCAGAATGTTTGGTGTTCCTTTATATCTGACAATTTGGGCATTAAAAGTGTTGGAAAAAATATTAAAAATAATTTTGGGGATAGTTGGTATAAAATCCTACATTTTCATTATAATAACAGCAAATACACATTGTGTTTGTATTTATTTAATGCAGTTTTTTGTGTCCCATGCAGTTATGTCGGAAATGGGCAGTTTGGATTAATATACATGTGGGCCCTATATGTAATTGCTGTGAAATGAGCAGATATCCGGGGCGGATTGCAATAAAATCGACTTATAGCCTCCGGTCTACTACCAGTGCACACACATTTTGTAAAACCACTTTCAGTTGTTAATTTCCTACAAAAAGTACCCATTTTAGAAAAGAAATAAACATATGCCGTGCTTGTTAACGTGCTTGTTAACGTTGCTACATATGTATGAACACTTTAAGTATGGTGAGGTCAACTCGTTAAGTAAAACTTTGGGTCATTGCAAATGCATGGTTGCGTTCAAAACAGGCTTTCCTGGCATACGTCATAAGTCAACGTCACAGCAACCGACATGGTAAAGAGGGAGTCATTGTTCATGCAAGGAAAGCCTCACTGTTTTGCCAATATGACGTTTCCGTGCAAGTGATGAATGGGCCTTTAAAACTGTTTACAGTCTTGGCCAAACAGTTAATTGCACAGAAATGAATTCAACCCATGTTTTGAAGACAGATAACATGATTGGAAAACTTGTAAAAACAAGAACAGCATTACACAACTAAAGTACATGTACACTCAACCAAAAAAGTTCTGTCACCAGTAAGACATTTGTAGATATTTATTATGAAATTGGATTTAATGTAGGAAAATAATATATCAAATTTTAGCTGAACATATCCCTCAAAGGAATAGGAATACAACAAAGGAGTGTGGGGTCAGAATGAAAAACACAAAAAAACAACGATGTCAACTTAATTGCACTCGATCAAGCAAGGGGAGCTACAGTTCAGTATTTTGCTTCCACCATACCTAATGCAATGGCACGATTCAGATTGGACAATTTAACCATTTTGATTTGGATGTTTTTGACAAGACATTGATAAATCCAAACTCACCTAATAATTTCCTAATTGTCTACACACAAATTGCCCAAATCATAAGTTGCATTGTTCCTTGGTGTTTTTCATTCTGACCCCACACTCCTTTGTTGCATTCCTGTTCAGTGAAGCTTGCCATCATGATCTCACTTGAGCTCTATTCCTTTGAGGGATATGTTCAGCTAAAATTTGATATATTATTTTCCTACATTAAATCCAATTTAATAATAAATATCTATAAATGTCTTACTGGTGACAGAACTTTTTTGGTCGAGTGTATATTGTTGATAAACTGCCTTGTATCCACATAAGGTAGATGCAGTAATACTTCAGAAAACCTTAAAAATCCATGCATGGTTTTTGTGAATGAATGGTTAAAAAGTTGGCTGCAGACAGCTTTTTAACCTTTAGTTGGCAATTTCTCCCACAAAGGTACCATTTTAGTTTTTTTTACACAGGGAAAAAAATAATGTTGTGTTTGTTACCATTGCTATCAACACCTTCAGTAGGGTTTTTCTTGTCAACTCGTGAAGTAACATTTTTGGTAACTGCAAATGATGTACTGGGGCTTTAAGCGAAGTTTGAATGCAGAGGCTTGTCAGCAATGCGTGCCCGCCAAATTCGTGCCACGAAATACGCAGTTCAATGGCTTTGCTATGAAGCTGCATATTTCGTGGCACGAATTTGGCGCGCGTGCATTGCTAAAGTGCCTTTAAACAAAATCTGAATGATGCTTTAGAAGCAAGATTTGCAAACAATCCAGATGAATTACAGATTAGGCAACATTCCGATCTCCAGCATTTATAGACAGTTCCTATTCCCTGCAATTTGCACTCTGGGCATTTTGGTCTCTCAGCAGCCCAACCTCTCACATGCATGCCACACAACCTGAAGAATGAAAACATACCCAATTCCCATCAGTCTTAGATTTCCTTGACATTGGCTGACCTTAGAAAGTGTGCTGCTCCATCTTAAAGGGCCTGTGACATGCTAAACAACTTTGTGCCTAAGCTTTGCTTCATAATGACAGATTACTTGTTCAGCAAGACATACTATTGTTCATTTAGATGTAAAATCAATAAAAGGTGGCCTTTTTCAACTTTGAAGATTTCATTGCAATAAATCACAGACAGAGGGCGTTATTTTGGTGCATCACATAAGGAAGACAGAAGGGAAAAGTTAAGAAAAAACATAAGACTTCAAGTTGGACTTGTGGCAAATTGCTGCAGATTCTACCCCCAGTTTTGTCATGGCTTACAACAGGGAACGTGTAAAACAAACTCAAACAGCCATGGATTACAAAAGTTTCATGAAAATTGAGAAAAAAGTGGAATCTTTTGTGCACAGTTGAATGTGATTTTCCTGAGTTTGCCTCTTGTGACATCGTGACCTTGGTCATGAATATGCATATTTTCATTAGCATAAAAACTAAAAACCTTTGTTTTTATGACTTTAACTGAGTAGAGTGGTTTTAAAGCATAGATTTCATTGATAAAAATCCTAAATAAGGGCCCTTTAAACAAAACCTTTAAAATGAGGAGTCTCTTATTGCCAGAGGGTTCTGGGAACTAGTTATTGTGGATTTTCTTCAGTAAAATTTCACTCGTTTTTGATATACTTGATAAAATTGTGGCCATATAAACAATCTTCAACTTTTGAGTGCCTCTAAAACAACACTTGGCATTTACTCACACTGATGTACAGTAATTAAGTTAATTGGTTGATTCTGTGTATGAAGTATCCCTTTACTGATGAATTGTTCGACATGAAACATTTCTTGATACTGTTTTTGTCTCCCAAAGAAATAGTAGGTTTAAAAACTGGTCATCATTTGCATGCACAAATTTATCACACAGTGCGCCCTAAATATTGCAGCTCTAATGTCTAATGTATGTAATAAAGGAAACTTGATTATCAAACACATTGCACTGTTTGCGGCAGTGTAAATCCCATTTCGATTTGTCCACGAACTTGGGTCAAATTTTTTGCGTACATGTACCATTTTCCTAAAAAACTGTCTCATTCCAGGCAAGCTACATGTACTCTTAAGCCGTGTCCGCATTGGACTTGTTTTTTGGGAGGTTTTACCAAGACAATGGTAAAATGAAAAATGGCTAAATTTTACTGCTGTCCGCATTTGGACTTTCTGACACAGTAACATTTTACCGAGACTGTGGGAGAGCATGCGCAGTGTCCCTTCGCAGTTTGACCTTCACAGCCCGGACGTACGCTTCCAGAGCGCTTTTACCGACTCGCTGTGTCCGCATTGGACTTTTCGTCTCGGGGAAAAGTTCCCTGGTCAATTTTCCTGGGCAGAAGTTGGCCAGGAAAAGTAACCGCGCTGGACTCAGGAAAGGTTACTGAGAGGAAAACGTCCTAGGCTGTCCGCATTGGACTTAAAATGGGAAAAGTACCCATCGTCTTGATACGTTTTCCCAAAAAAAGTCCAATGCGGACAGCTACGCAGGTTGTTTTTATCACATACAATGTACATGGGGATTTACACCATTTGTAACAGTTTTCCAATACTGTAACCTGTTTTTAAATAGTGCCCCTTATGAATGCATATATGTACTGGTACATGTACAATTGTACATAGCTGGCCTTGCATTCAACAAAGATCTATGAGAAGGCTTAAAGTGCTTTGCATTTACAATGTAGCCCTTTCTGCATACATGTATAGGTGTAGTCAGTGCTTCAACCATAAGCCTCTGGTATAAAGTGAGTATTGGGCGCATTTAGGTCAAATGCCTTAGATGACCTTTGCCTTGACTTGGGCTCAGGGTCAGCATTAAAGTGCAGTGAACAACTACAAAAAACTGTGTCAAGCAAGTTGTATTGGCCTACAGATTGCATCCGGGTGGATTACAATATAGGCCTAGGGGGCCTAAACCGCCTCAAGCCTTGGCATTGGACTAGTTTTTGTAATTTGTAAAAGGTTTCTGTGAGCCACTGTTTACATTGCATCGTGGTATTACTTCCTTGAGTCTGCACTTGGATTTTTTTAGCCCACAAAATGTCCTTGGACATGCAAAATCTTGGTAAAACTTACAGTAAAATCCATACAGATGTTGCATGACCACAACATGCGTTTTATCATGGTTTTATGAAGTACCCATGATCTGCATGGGACTTTCCAGCAATGTAAAATGGAGAATGTAATTTTTCTGTGACCCTGCATGCAGCTCTCCCTGTAAAACCTACAGCAACGGAGCACAATGGACAGTCAACTCCTAACATTTTTGGGTGTTTTCTGGATGTCCACATTGGACTAAATTTGGTAAAATTTACAAAGATCTCCATAGGTTTTACAACAAAAAAAGTCCCATGCGAACATGGATTAGGACACCTCATACCAGTGCATGTTGTAACTGAATTGTTCACGTTACCTTCCGGTATGATGCATTGACAAATGTGTTGCAATATATCAAAAAGTTAAAAAGTCTTACAAACGTATCATGTCTTTAAGTTGTTTTTTTTAACGGCGTAAGCGGCGGTACGTGTACATGAACAGTAGGCCCTATACCATAATACAATGTAATGCATTGTACGAAATTGAAATCCAATTTTGTTACAATGAATTATTGGTGTGATTGTGTTGGCGTTGCCTCATTACTGCAGGCTATACAAAAAGTCGAAGCAAAGACTCATTGTACGTATGCTGCGAGCACGTACGGTAGGTACAATTTAATGTACAGTATACTGTGTGTACCTGTACATGCTTTGAACCATGATGGCTTGACCTACATGTGTATATATACAACTGAAAACTCAATGCCCTAGTTGTTTGGGTGAGGTGTTAACGGAAATTTCAAAAAAAACAAAAATAAATAAATTTTTCAAGCGTGATTGCCAAAGAGGAAAAATTTCTTTTTGACTTTAGTCCAAAATGTGTGAGCTCATATATGTAGCTTTAAGTGGCAGTGAGATTTGAAATCTTTTAAACCCAACTGAACAGGCTTAAAGTTAGAACACATCATTGGTAATCTCGATAATCAGAAATGTTCACAGATTTACACATAACTTACACAATATAAACATGATGACGGGGGTAAACTTCCCCTGAAATGGTTTTGTCTAAAGTGCTATAGTTTTTGAGAAATGAGTAAAATAATTAATTTTCATCTCATGAGACGAAAATTCACTTAGCCCCAAAACCATTTCGCCCTGCACTACTTAGCCCTCAACCACTTCGCCCCAGAAGCCACCTTGCCCCAGAATCACTTCACCCTTACACCACTTCGTCCGAATGCCACTTCGCCCCAAAACACTTCGTGCACAGGCCGTGGTTTAGGGCGAAGTGGTTCGGGGCGAAGTGACCGTAAAGCCATTTTTGACTGTTTTCTCAAATGTTAGACAAAGTACAGAGCTGATTTTTGCTCAGGTTGGTTTTAATCATTCATATCTTCAATCACAAAGGGAGATAAAACCTTTTGTAACGGTTTACCAATCATGTGTTCTGCCTTTAAAGACAGATTGCATGATTGGAAAACTTTTAAAAACAGGCACATCAGCATGCATTACATTGATAAACTGCCTTGTAGAATTTTCAGCCACAAAATACATGTAGATCATGTACATCATACATGTAGTGATACTTCAAAAAATCTTAAAAATCAATTCATAGTCGTTGTGTTGAATGAATGGTGAACAAATCATCTACGTACGACAGATGATTTTTTTTTTTAAGGTAGAGGACATCATTTGCAGTGACCCCATTTTTTTTTTCACGAGTTGACAATTAAGAAAAACTTTACTAAAAATGTTAATAATAATGGTATCAAACACCACATGATTTTATTTCAGTCCAAAATGGTATTTTGTGTGAGAAATTAACAAGGTGAAGTTCTTCCAATTAACTGTTATTTAACATTTTCTGAAAGTACATGTAAAGTAAAACGTAAAAACCATGGATGGATTTTTCAGGTTTTCAGAAGTACTACACCTACATGTATGTGGCTGAAATTTCTACAGGGCAGTTTTATCAACATGAGCTTCTAATCACGAGTGGAAATAACGCCCCTTCTAACAGTTTACCAATCATGTGTTTTACCTGATTAAAAGACACCTTCAGTTGGCAGTTTCTCCCACAAAATCATGTGATGTTTGTTACAATTGCTATCAACACCAGTCAGGTTTTTCTCATCAACTTGTGAAATGAACATTTCGGGTAACTGCAAATGAAGTTCTTCTAACTGTTATTTAAAGGCACAGGCTCGTCAGCAATGCGCGCGCGCCAAATTCGTGCCACGAAATACGCAGCTCCATAGCAAAGGCATGGAGCTGCGTATTTCGTGGCACGAATTTGGCGCGCGCGCATTGCTGACGAGCCTGTGCCTAACATTTTCTGAAAGTACATGAAAGTAAAACGTAAAAATTGCAAACTTTTGAAATACATACAAAATACTGGGTACCGGGTACATTTGCACACATTTATATGTGGTACATGTACATGTAGGCCTAAGAATGATTTGTGTTCGGTACTTGTACATGTACGTAGTTTCAGATGCTCATTTATTAATTATCCCATAATAGTTTCCAGTAAATTAAAAGTGACAAGTTGATAGTAATGTAGGGCACTTGATCTATTGTCCTATAAATAGCTTGATCTTCACTGCATTACGCAAATTTTATCCACTTGGCATTTTGCCAGTGTATAGGCCTATTTGGTCCTCCCACACTATGGACGATAATCCTTCCCTATAAAGCTGGGTTTTTTACAGGAATGTTTAACCCAGTTAGTTGGAGTTGACTGTGTAGAAATGAGGAAGATACAAAATATACCAGGTCTACTGGTACATTGTACTGTTGCAGACTGAATAATCTCAATAGGATATTTAGATCAAGATGATGTGACATTGTTTTGGCCAAGAGTGAGACTGATCAAGTACAGTACATGTATGTCTGTATGTTGGCTATGGTACCAGTACATGTGTTACCAGTATAGCAGTGCATAGATGGCATGGATGGTAAGTTAGTGTGGTATGCATGAGGAGGACAGCTAGTAGGCCTATTGATTGTTTTCGATGACGTAGAACATCCGGGAATGTGTGGTGGGCAACAGTCTCGCGAGTACACGCGCGTGCCAATAGACGCACATGAACACGCGTAAAAATACTCACCAGCGTATTTTCATTCGAAGATGCCCCACGCGAGCGTTGTGATATGTTCAAATTATTGAGCATCACTCGGCTTGTAAAAACGAAAGTGCTTTTAGTTGATCGCGATTTTTAGGCGGAAGAAATGCGTTTTTATCTTTCTCGATACAACAGCCATGGCGCAACAACATAAAGCAAGGTCAAGCAACAGAGGTAAGTGCAAGCGCTTTTCTTGCTCTTTTTGCCGGTTATTACTCGAGCCACGTGGGTCATGAAAAATGCCCACCAAAATGGTGGATGGAAGGGGTGACGTCACCGGAAAGCAATCAATAGGGTTGCACACAAGTAAATATGGCTCCCATAGGAACCAATGCTAAATGCCCAATTTTCAAAAATCATTTAAAAATACTCACAACTCTCAGGACAACAACCAAAATACTCATTGAAGTCTCATCTTTTCAATTCTGTTCAATTTTATGGGGGTTATTAGCCGTCACTTTTATTCCCTAATTTCAACTAATGAAACAAAACTAACCCTGCAACAGTGAAAATTGCTAAACAGACCAGCATCCATTTTGGAACAAAGGCACATACGCTACTGGGCAAAATAGGGCCACTTTTAGGAGCTACATTGTCCAAAATGTTTATAGTTGGAAGAAAAAATACCCCACATCACGGCGATGGCCATATATTCTACACAAGACCACACTCGTTCAGCTCGCAACTCTCTATAATAAAGACGAATTTGAGGGCACACCAAATATTCATGAGCTCGGCGCAAGAATCTCTGCCTATTTACTTGGGTGCACCTGGCCATAGACCGTGCAACATTTGTTCACAATATCTACATCTAAAGCGCCCTCTATTCAAATCGTTCCTGCCGTTGTGTGCACATGGCATGCTTTGCATATATTTGATGAGGTAATGATGTCAAAGGTCACACAATTCAAAACCGATCTGGACAGCCACTTCATTCCTTATCCAAATTTATGCACAGCATGATGCGTCCGCACAGCGATAGCAACACCCCCAATGTTTTGATACCTGCAGTGACGTCAGAGAACTGTCAGTGTCTTGGATTATATACATTGTATGTACCAGTATATACATTGTATGTACCAGTATGTTAGATTTTCATCACAGATTTTCATTAGCCTATAAGCTAGATAAGCATTGGCTGTGTTGTTGAATAACACAGTACCGTAACCAGTTTTGGTCGATTTAAATGGTTTGCGTGTTCGTTTGAACATATACAATGTACTGCGCTGTTATTGCTTCGTGGTGCACCCCATTGCCTAGCAACCAACAGTCTGGTTGCTTTATGCCATTCTCCCCCACAGTGAACACAATATTGATTCAGTACTTCACACTTGCTGCGTGCACCACATAGCAACAAAACATTAGTCTGATCAAGTGGATACTAAGTGTATGTGAAAGGAGGTACTTCAGTACACCAGGGGCGGTATTCAATTTAATACTTAAATTAAGTAAAAACTTTACTTAGTATTTGGCTTGGCTAATAAAATTACCTATCTCGTATTCAAAGCCTTCTAAGAATTTTACATTAGTAAGTAAAATACTTAGATAAATTGTGACGTTACAAATGAACGCAGAACGCAGAACTCCCTAAACAGCCAATCGAATACAGCGTGGGACGCGCCACGAACCGCGACTTCTCATAAGCGTTTTTCTCACGCAAAACGCACTGCACAACACGTGCACCAAAACAAAACCGGTCTAAACCGGTTGCAGTATATGTGTGATGTATGTAAAAAAAAATGCGTGCTTTCCTGCCTTCTCAAATTTAAGTAAAATACTTTCCCAAAAAAAACCATTTGAATATCAAATGTTCTAAGTATTTTTCTAAAGTAAAAAACTTAGCCACTTGCGAATTGAATACCGATGTTGGCTAAGTATTTTACTTTACTTATTAAATATTTGGCTTAAGTACTGAATTGAATACCGGCCCAGATGCTATTCATGCGAAACACGCAAAACGCTAATTGGAAATAAAGTAGATTGAATGATTGTCCTTAAAAATTGTTAGTGGAATTTGGGGGTTGGGGGATGGGTGGCTTTCGGGCATAAACAGTTTTGGATTTGGGTATTCCGATTACGCCAGATTAAAACTAATTTTAATGGACTCCAGTGCTAATTCTTCCAAGCCAGCAGCGTAGGGTTCTCTCCATAGGGGGGCGACTGGGGGTGCTGGACGATTCTGTGGGAGGGCGGCAGTGGAGTACCTAAACATGTCGCCAGTCCATGCGATCGCAGACGTTGCTCTTCAACCCCTTCACCACCACCCATTTCTTTTTCAGTTTGGTATATATTTCAATCATAACATCGCACATTACACCAGAGAAACAGCACTTTATATAGTTTTCTTGAAAACAAATTTTCTTGAAGTACAAATTGTTAAAAAGAAAACTTAATAAAATAAAATATATAAAATTAAAGTTCGATGGGGGATACCATGGCAACATCTTTTTCTTCTTTCGCCAAATTTCCGTGGGGCATGATGATTTGTCCACGCCCCTCTCCCCCTAGCTAGCCGCTGTTCCAAGCATATTAAATTATATCTCTTTTCCCTTCTTAATGGCGTTGCGATGGCCTTGATTACAGTAGTTTGTACGGTATGGCTATGACACGCACTTCCAGTTCTAATGTTGCCTACGTACATGTACATGTGGACCTGTCATGCCTGTGTGCATGGGTCAGGGGGCACCGTAACCAAGATTGCTTAAGCAGAGGCCATAGCTTCTTGGAATATTTGAGTTTCTCCCGGAGGATTCACAGATGACCAAAAGGTCATGGGAATGAAGGAAAGCTTCCACCGCTACACAGCTGCCCTAGTTGTGTTGATAGTTATGAATTTGTGAATTCGTCGTTATTAAAGGTTGGATTCCCTAGAATGTTTGTGTTAAATTTTTCTTGAATTTCTAACGAACGCAATATTTTGCATGGCACTCAATCACCGCCGAAATGGAACAACCAAAGTTAGGCGCCATGCAAAATATTATGTTTGTTACTTTGCTCATTTGCGCTCCCATGCAACACCAAGAGAAAACTTGGGTTCATTGGGAAAACCTGAGGGAGTATACCACTATTCCTTAAAAAGCTCAGCTGGGCCCGTATGCATGAAGGTGTAAATAGGTTCCCGAATAGTGCCAATCCTAGGGAATAAATGCGTGCAATCGGTACATGCATGAAGGTTGGAATAGACTATCCGACCCCAGCTTTTGTGGATTAAGTTATACCTGGGTCCGGGTAGGAATAAGGCGCGCTGTCCGGAAATACTGTAGAAGTCAAAATAGAAAGTAAGCCAAAATGGTGGGCATTTTTGTCTTGGAATGGAGACAGCAACGTTTTTTGCGCCGAAATAGGCTTTTTATAGGGACAAACGGGATGCATCCGTTTAAAGTCTTAGATGAGTGTGAAGTCTTAGACGAGTGTGAACTCTACCGCAAGTTCCGTTTTCACTGAGAGGACATCGTTCGTTTAATTCGAAGCCTCACGCTTTTTATCGAAGCCTCGCGCTCCCCGCTGGTGTCAAAGGTTAATTGAGCTCATGAATACTCATTTGACGTTTGCATGTAATGTCGACGCAGAAATTGACACACTGTGTTTTGTGCTCTCTGCGGAATAGCTTTTCGAGTTTTCGACACTGATTAGAGTGCCATGCATGAAATTCGGATAGAGTCTAACCGGGATAAGTGCCGGGATAACTAAACATGGATATACGACTATTCCCGAATAGCCTATATCTGCGCCTTCATGCATACAGGCCCTGGTAGAGCATAACTACCCTGGAGTGCCATGGCTGAGTGCTCTAGTGGCTCGTACTCAACACTGTGGTTCGTGTTCGTATGTGTGTGTGTGTGCCCTTGGGCAAGGCACTTTGCCATGGCAACACATACCATATTTTCGTGGAAATACCTTTGTCTCGTCTCAAAATAAAATAAATAAGTTTCACTTGTTCTGAAGAGATAACTTAATTAGGCCCAAAAAGGGTTACAAATAGTGTGACAACATGCCTTCCTAAAAACCCTGTGTACATGTACAAATTTCAAATATACGCTCGTAACCGGGACGGACACTTGTGTTACATTTTAAAGGCCGCCCCGGTTACGAGCGTATATTGGAAATTTACGTAAAGTAGGTACCGGTAATTCCAATTATGTGTTACACTTGCATGCTACATGTACTTACCTGCAACTTTCAAATTTTCAAACTTTTAATGGTCCGCAATTGAAACAACGATTTATTTTCTCTTATGTTTAAGTGTGTACACTCAAGTGTTTAACATTATTCGTTAAATTTGTTTTAGTTTAATTGAGTCATTAGCTACATACATTAGTCAAGAGAAACAAGCTTTAAATACAGACTTGTTTTGACCATTTGGTATCAGTAAAAACTCTGTAAAAAAAATGTTCATTTAAATTGTATTACTAGTGTTAAATGAGTCCTACAGGTAACTACGTAGTATGAAAATCAAATTTTGTGTTTTTTTACAAAAACAAAAAGTACTGTAATATTGAATTTTAAGCAGTTATCCATGTTACTTATTTAAGGATTATACAGCATGACAGATGGTCTGGTTTATATTATGGGCCTACGCCATAAATTATGGATAAAGCCTTTGTAGGAGCATACATTCACCAGTACAGTAATAGCGCACGTAGGCGGATGGAAATTAAATACTACCCAAAGACCCGTGTATACGCTGTTTATCTCTTGATAATTCTGAACCATATGGAGATGTTTTATTTTAATTTTTGAACATTTTGGCAAATTTATATTGCACTTTTGCTGGGAAAAGATGTTGAGTTTTAAAAAGAATCTCATCTTTTCAGCTGATTTCCTTTTTTTTTGTAGATTTAGGACTTTTTTCCCAATGTCTCTTTCATTGTGTGAAAAAGTGTGGGATGTTTCCTCTTTCTTTTTGTATGTGGGTGGATTCCTAAATAGTTTCCTTTTTCTTTCATTGTTCACTGCTCGTGTCCTCTGCTACATGTACATGCTATGTACATGTATATTTACGCACAATATGGAAGTGTTTGTTTGTTTTGTTTGTTTGTTTTAATTTTAAATACATGTACACGTACGTCATTGTGAAGCCCCATTCCCACTTTCACAAATCGTCAAGTTCTAGGCCTATAGCCGGATAGTCTGGTTCCCAGACCAAAATATCCCGACTATTCTGAGATGATATTTAGGTCCGGCAACCGCCAATATACATACACATGTTAGTCCAAGATATTGAAACAGGAGGAATTCGATCCTCCTGTTCCCGCAGTTACCCGAATGCACGTCCGGACGTTATCGTTAATCGTCGGGTACGATTCGTCAGTGTTTCGCCGCGTGTTTATTTTACGATGATGCAGACAAGGTTTGAATTTGATTTTTGATGCTATAATGGGCATGTGTTTTATTGGCCAAATATGGAATAATTGTTATACACTCGTGCCGTAGTGCGCAGTGTGCTTTGAAAATTAACGATTATGCGCTCCAAAAAATAAATGCATGACGTAATGCTTAGTGCTATTTTAAACACTATGGTAGCCGGTCCTCATATTCAGTCGTTGTATGTGGAATATGTGGAGCGGGAACCAGTCTAATAAGCCGGACTGCCACAAACTGGTGGTTCTTGGCCTTTCGGCTGAAAAAGTGCCCCGCCACCATGTGGTCACGACACATTATGAAATCACTACGCCACCGCTACGACATCGCAGAAGTGTCGCAAAACACCGCCACGATCTCATGAAGACTTGACAATACACCACCAAGAATCGCCAAGAATTGTCACGGTCTATCACATGGTCAATACGAAAAGTCACTAATAAGTCACGGTGCTGGTACAACATGCCACACAATGGTTTCTTGACGGTTGGCTTCGTGACACATTTTGCTACATGTAGTTCTTGGCATTCGTTTCCTCACGAATGGTCACGAGTAGACCGTATCGAATAGCCCCCATTTCATGGGGCAGTTTCTTTGTCCCTTTAGGACATGCATGGTTGCACATATTGTGCTTCCATTGTTGAACGGTTTAAGTAACAAAAGGTGCCCCACGAAATGGCGGCTATTCGATACGGTCTATACTCGAGAATCTGCCAGCTGCCGTCACAAAATCGCCAAAACATCGACAAGACTGGACCAAGACAACATCAAGACATGACAAAACACGTAAAGATGGCTAACAATTTTTGGAAATTTGTTCAGCACGAAGTGGGCCCTCCTGACCCATGACCGCACATCAAGACAAGCCAAGACGTCATTTCTAACTGTCAGCAAAATTGTTGTCTACAGGATTCACCAAAACATGTGTCATGTTACAGATCGTGAATGTGGGAACATAAAATGTAGCTTTAAAATGTTATGACAGTAGGATAGGCCGTTTGTGTTCAAATGTAAGATGCATTAAGCGCAGTTATGGGATACCAGTACATGGTAGGCCTACATGTACTTGGATTAAGAGATAAACAATTGAAAGCCTTTCTGCGTCATCAGTGATAATGCTTTGAAAGGAAATGCGTAACTTGAAATGGGAGGAAAACGTCCATCATATCACAAACCTTTACGTCATCCCAGAAATGGATGACCATTTAGCAGATGCTTGTTATGAACTATAGTAATGAGGGAAGGTGGTTTTTATAGCTTGTTGGTAAGAATGAATGTTGAATAGGGTTTGTTTTGCCCTTACCCGATTCACCCTGTATAGTCCTACTTAGTGCCTCCCCAAGACATGAGAAAAACTCTATAGCGTGCTCCGGTGGAACTCAAACCATCCTGCACACTAGGCAGATGTTTTAGAGATATATTGTCTGTGCGTTTTTGGGTGTGGCACCTTAAAAAAAAAAAAAAAATTGATTGATATTTTTTTCTGGAAACATAAGTTATTCGCTTCTAAATGAGACGTCAACGAAAAAAAAAAATCGACCAACGTTTAGTTATCGGACAATTACTGTCAATATTTTGAATTATTGGCGGTCCGCCAATAGTTCAACTCTTGCTAAGGCATAGACTTGCCCAAGTCTGACTTCCCACATTCGGTCTGTGGTGTGCAGCATTCGGCGCGCCCTTTCGACTGGTGGCCTGTCTAATCTCTTTTTATTCTGTTTCTTCTGTCTCGGAAAGTATTCTGTGACAGAAAGAGGAAGATTTGACGGGCTGCTGGTCCGGAGGGCACGCTGTGCGCGGGAGGACAGACTTGGGCAAGTCTAGGCAAAGCGCAAAAACGGCTGTATATAAAACTGCCGTTTTTTTTTACAGGGTTGCTGATGTCTAAAATACAAAGTATGATATTTTTTCGTTAAAATAAAGTAAAAAATTCGTTCGGAGAAAGAATTTGCTGAGAACCACGGACAATATAACTTTAACCACTAGACCACCGAGCAGCAATGCTTCAGAAAACCTTTAAAATCTATCCATGGAAGTGAATGGTAAAAATTGTGTGAATAATAATAACACATGCATTTGTAAAGCGCCATCTATCTATGTAAACATATTCCGAGGCGGCTGTTGCCATTATTACCGCTGCCATCAGGAAATCACCAGAACCATTTCGCTTCAACTAGGTGTGCAACCCGGCCAAGGCGCACAATCCTATCAGCAGTTAGATTGTGGCATTCCCCATAACAGCTTCCCATATATCGCTTGGGTTGACGAGGCAACTGGGATTAAGTGCCTTGCCCAGGGACACAGACATGTTGGTCGAAGTGGGGCTCGAGTCCCCAGTCAGTGAACACATGTTTTTAAAACCACCTTCATCAGTTTCATTAATTTCTTACAAAAAGTATCATCTTAATTGGACAAAGATAAATTCATGTACTGTGGTGTTTGTTACAACTGCAATCAACACTTTCAGTAATTTTTCTTGTCAACTCATAAAGTAAAATTTTGGGTCAACTACATGTACATGTAAGTGGCTGCTTTTCTAGATATACCAGTAAAAACCGAAGCTCCTTGATATCCTTGTTTACAAGTAGAGCCATATATCCGCATTGGACATATTCCAGAAAGATTTTATCCAGATAATTCATGGGTAATTGTTTTTCCATTGTACACACTTGGATGTGGCACAGTTTAAAAAAAGATTACATGGTTAAAAAACCGGGCAGGGGTTTGGGGCGTATCTTAAGTGATCTCTGGGAGGGGTGGTTATTTCTCTGTAGGGCTTGCTAAGCTCACATGATAGCCAATCCCAATTGGTGAAGAACAACTGCACTATCGTGATTGGAGACCACCAGTTGGCTTCATACTCAATTGGTAGGGCGTCTGCACATTAAGCAGAAGGTCTGTGGTTCGAATCCCGGTGGAGCCAAGTTGCTTTTCACTGCATTTCCCAAACCTCATATGGACACTTTTAAGAACGGGAACAACAGCATATCTAAAGAGTAATGTTGATAAACTGCCTTGTAGAAATTTCAGCCACATACATGCAGTAATACTTAAAGGCACAGGCTTGTCAGCAATGCGCGCCCGCCAAATTCGTGCTCGAAACACACAGCTCCATGCCTTTGCTATGGAGCTGCGTATTGCGTGGCACACATTTGGCGGGCGCGCATTGCTGACGAGCCTGTGCCTTTAAGAAAACCATAAAAATCCATACATGGTTTTGAATGGAATGGTAAAGCACCTTCAGTTGGCAATATCTCCCACAAAGTTACCATTTTACACTGGGGAAAATATCGCATGGTGTTGGTTACCATTGCTATCAACACTTTTAATCTTGGAGTAACATTTTGGGTCACTGCAAATGATGTAATGGGGTTCTAAAATATACAAATCTCTTTTAATTTTTGTTTCCAACAGGAAGACCTACATTCCTCCCGAGTCGACAGACACGCTGGTTTTCGGGGGAATCCCCTTCTACGAGCTTCCGATTATCCACATCAAGGCCACGTACAACAATACCCACATCAACATTACAGATCACACCGGACGTAAGTTAAAGATGATTTCAAAGTCAATGCCATTACTTCCTCGTATATTAAAAAATTTCCTGGTTTATTTCCTAATTTGTTTGGAAGATTTGACTAAAGTGGGACAAATGTATTTTCATGATTAAAGGAGAAGTATACACAAGAAACAAAGGACGTTGTTCTATTTCAACGTGTACATTATTATACACCTATAAAAAAAGTATACAATCATAAAATTGCAGATAAAATGGAAATTGTATTATATTTAGAAAATTGGCTCAAACATATCGTTAGACATCGGTTTCATGTTTTCATTAACACCGGCATCATGTTGGGAATTTCACGTCTGGCTGAACAGGGGCTAGTTTTGTAAACAAAGCTAAGATTAATTTGCACCAAAAAATGGAAGATGCAAAACAGGATCAAGGAGCATGAGAGGTCAATCTGACATGTCCTTTCTTTGCTATCAGCTTTTCGGAGAGTTTGGCTAACCCCTTCCGTCCTCCACGTGACCATCTTTTTCTGCACTAAAATTTGCACGCTCAGCTTAACACCAAAGGCACGCCTGATCACTGCTCTGTTCTGTCTGAGATGGACCACTTTGGTTGTTATTCGTCTCTCCAGGTCATCTAGTTCCACGGGCAGTAACAAAAACGTGGACTTCAGATGTCCCATTACAAGTCCAGTGATGTTAGGTCTGGTAAATTTGTGAAATGGACTTGGGATTAGCCCCCTTAAAATCACCAGACCTTACACCACTGGTCTTGGTTTTTCTTGTGGGAACATCTCAAGTTTTTGTTAATGTCCGTGGAACTGGATGAACTGGAGAGACGAATAAGAATCAAAGTTGCCCTTCTCAGGCTGAACAGAGCTGTATCAGGCGTGCATTTGGTGTTATGCTGAGCGCGCAAATTTTAGTGCAGAAAAAGACGTTCACGTGGAGGACGGAAGGGGCTGGCTAAACCTTCCAAAAAGCTGATAGCAAAGAAAGGACATGTCAAATTGACCTCTCATGCTCCTTGATCCTGTTTTGCATCTTCCATTTTTTGGCGCAAGTTAATTTTAGCTTTGTTTAAAAACTAGCCCCTGTTCACTCAGGCGTGAAATTCCCAACTTGATGACGAGGACGTTAATAAAAACATGAAACTTATGTCTACCGATATTTTTGATTCAATTTTCTAAATATGTACTTTTTTTGATACACCCTGTATACTAGGCAACAAAAGAAATTCAAAGATTTTCTTCAATTTTCGTGAAAAAGCAATCAATCTGAGAGTGAGAATAATTATTTTCAGCACAGAACATTCATGCAGTCATTCATGATGAAGCTGTTATGTGAATATTTTGATGACAACTTAATTACAAAAGAAATGTTCACTGAAAATTGCAATTTGCAATTTGCAAGTGGATACAAACTTCACACGAATGGAAATTAGAGAAGTCTTGTAGTAGCCTATAGACGCCGCCGTTTTGTTCGAAAATGAGGCAACGAAATAATGGCGTTATTACGTACTTCTTTTGTACATTTGTTTGGCAGTACAGGAAAAAGTTGCATGCAGAAATGTCATTCATTGTCCAGTTTTCAGGCAAAATGGCAGTACCCATAGTGCAAGGTATCGCTACAATAGACCGATCCAGTAAGCTCCGCCCATTTTGGAATTGACCAATCACAGCCTCAGGTTGAGGTAACCAAAAAGTAGATCTCCATTTTGGTTACCTAGGTCCTCAAAATTTTGTGCACAGAGCTACGGCGAAATGCAGCACGAGTGACACAAAAACACCATAAACATCCTTTTTATCAGCGCAGAGGACCCTTGCCGGTTTAAAACGGATTGTATAAGACTATCCAAACCTACTTTTAATCCCTTCATCAATGTGTTTTTTTGTAAACGGGAAAAACTCACCAAAATTAGCTTGTCATTTTGCTATGTTGTGCATTCACTGCGTTCTAGATGTGTGCCAAGATGTTTTTGTTCGATCGCCCGCGTTACGCGTATTGCAGGCGTGTTGTACGTGCACGCACACGACCGGATACTTAAGTGCGCATTTTGCTTTCGAGCGTGCAGTTTCTGTGTGCATGTGCATGTGCGTGTTTCAATACGCGCTGACCAGGACGCTGACGCACGGCGCGGCCACGCGACTCTACTGCACACGTGCCTTACATGTGCGGCATGTTGCTAGGCAATTTCTAAATGGGCGGAGCTTACTGGGTCGGTCTATTGCCATTCTTTGCGAAGTTTGTATGCGCTTTTCAGTGAGTCAAATTTCTCGTTCTTTGTGTGGCAATTATGTTCAAGATGCACTTTGTAGGGCAAGACAAGCCCCATTTAATATTCATTCTCTCTGACCAAGCTAAATCGCATTCTGTCAAGATGCATTTGTTCAGCACAATGTCTTTTGTCTCTTGGGTACATGTATATTTCTCCTTTAAAGGTGCATTGTGCCTAAGTTTTAGTTCTATAAATAAAAGCGTAGAATGCACACAAAAAAGTCAAGAAGGAGAATAAACCCTTTGTACAGCAGCCATCCTAGGAGGCAAACTCTAAGTGTTTCCATTGTTACATCGTTTAAATAAGAAAACCTGCCCAGCACCAAAATGGCTGCCGATGCAAAGGGTCCCTTGGGTGATTCGCAACTGTTTAGGTAATAATTTGAAATGCCTAGTTTGCCTGTAATTTTTGTACGGATAATTTTTCCTGTTTTTAACAACATTAGCACTGCATGCAGCCTCATTTCGGATGCTGATCCATTGTATTATATAATTACATCATAAGTTTTTTCATTTGCAAATTTTATCACAAAAGAAAACACTGAGACCCTCATTTTCAAAGACAAGTGAGTCTTTCCATTTTGGCAACACAGACCATATTTTCCAGAAAATACCTTTGTCTGGTCTCAAAATAAAAGAAATAAGTTTAAGTTGTTCTGAAGAGATAACTTGGCCCCAAAGAGGTTACAAATAGTGTGACAACATGCCTTTCTAAATCCCTGTCTACAAATTTCCAATATACGCTCGTAACCGGGACAGCCTAAAATGTAACACAAGTGTCCATCCCGGTTACGAGCATATATTGGAAATTTGTACACAGGGTTTTTAGAAAGGCATGTTGTCACACTATCTGTAACCCTTTTTGGGCCTAAGTTATCTCTTCAGAACAACTTAAACTTATTTCTTTTATTTTGAGACCTGACAAAGGTACCGGTATTTCCTCAAAAATATGGTCTGTGTTGCCAAAATGCCCCCTTTACTGTGGAAAGACCCAATTTAAAATTCCTGTAATACATGTAGGCCTACATGTAATCTCCTAAAAGAAAAGTTGAAAATTTGATGGCACTGTTTGTCATGTTATTGGAATGTCTGTTTATTTACCTTTACAATGTTGACCTATTTTTAATGATCATGGAAAATGCAGCACAAAAAAAAGTACATGTACTGGTACGTCTTGTTTATTCCTCGTTAGTGATTGAAGCTTCATTGTTCGGTTGGACACATGTAGGCCTAATGACATGTTTGGCAAATTCTGTTTGAAACAGAGTTGCTGGACCCTCAAACAAGTAACTGTCACAAATGTGGTGTCGTTGTGAAAGGCAATTGATGAGCTTTCCATTGATATGCAACATGATATGTACAGGTCACAAATAGCACTGTGTTTACACTCAACCGGCAAAGGTGGATACAGACCCAGCATTTTTATTACGACCACAAAACTGAACATTTGCCGTGTTTACACTACACCTTGATTTGGCTTCAACTCGCCTTCAGAAACTGCAAAAGTCACCACTAATTGTAACTGCAGTGCATGCGTGAGCTGTTAGGTGTTGCGGAACTGGTGCCAGATTGGTCAATTAAGTCTACCACACGGCGGGCACCATCCTAAGGACACTCAAATTGCTGAATCTGTATCCGGGTAGCGTCTACACTACAAGCGACCTCGACAATTGGGGGGTTGAACCCCACAATTGCGGGGTTCAACCCTACCCCAAAGGTGACTTGAAAAAGGCGAATCAGACCTTTTTCAAGTCGCCTTTTGCGTTTACACTTAGCGCCTACCCAGCTTCAACTCGCCTTTTTGGAAATTGCGGAGTTTGATTCGGCAAAGGCAAATCGAGTGTAAACAGGCCTTAACTGAGATATAGGTGATGAAAAACAACTTTCCAAACTTTTTTGAAGAGTTTATTTCTGGATGGTCACTGCTATTGGCCGATATAGGCCTACAGAGGACTGGATTGGTGTTTATATTAAAAACGACCAGAGTTGAGCGGGATTTGAAAAACATGTTCTGACAAGGATATTTGGGTCAAACATTCAGCGTGTCACAGAACATACAGCACATTATACCAGACTGGAATGCAGTATCACGACTTTGATACACGAGTTTACCATGCAACAGTTTCCACCTGTCTTGAATTTCTTCGTTTTTCCTCCCCTTTTTGACCCTCTTCTCTGCCTCTCATCCCCTGGGTTTTCACCCCTGGGCCCCTCACAGGAAAGAGCTTTTCCAGAACAACATGTGTGAGTATTAGTATGGCTACTTTGTTTTAATCCAGTTTATCCTAAGAAGGTATAACATTTTTCAGATTTTTGGGGGGTGAAAAGCTACTCGACCACAAAGGGGTACAGTAGTGGCTAAAAGGTTTTACCAGATACTAGAACAGAGGGATACATTGTATTTTTTATTAGAACATTTTAAAAACATATATTTTTGCAGTGTTTGACTTTTTGACAGTAAACATTTACCGAGACCGTAGGAGAGCATGCGCAGTGTCCCTTCGCAGTTTGACCTTCACCGCCGGCCCAGATGTACGCTTTGAGAGTGCTTTTACTGACTCGATTGTGTCCGCATTGGACTTCTCGTCTCGGGAAAAGTTCCCTAGTCAATTTTCCAGAAAAAGTAACCGCTGAACTCGCATTGGACTTAAAATGGGAAAAATACCCATCGTCTCAGTAAGTTTTCCCCCAAAAAAAATCCAATGTGGACAGGCCTTTAGACTTGAGAATCAGGACTTAAGTTGGCTCAAGTCCTTGTATTACTTGAAGAGTCCAACCTCAAATGACTTGGATTAGTATTTGAGTTGCTGAAAGGAAATACTTGACTTGACCCGGACTTAACATATTTTGACACAAGTCTGCCAAAAAGGACATTTATGATCTTTTTGTTAAATTGCAATGGAGTGTCTGATTTTTTTTACCTTTTTGGGGGTGACAAAATATTTCCGGAACAAAAATTTGAGCCTGGTGTAAAGCATGTCTGGCCTAAACAAAAACAAATGAATTCCCCTTAATAGCTGCAAGTGCAAAGGGCATTGTGTTTTTTAATTAGACTGAACTGAAGTTTAAACATATCATTTTTTTCAGAAAGATAATTAATCAGAAAAAAATCTGAAAATGGAAACCTGGGAAAGAAAATTAGAATCTTACTTCCGGGGGGAAAAACCTGCATGCAGTTGGCCAAAATCAGAAATTGGTAACTAAACTGCAATTTTTGAAACTTTAACGAGATGTGAAGGTTTGAACTTTAGCAAGCACAGATGCCTGAGGCCAAATAAACCACTTAAGGTTTTATTGTAGCACATGGATACATAACAAATTTGTTGCCAAATTTGAATTCGTTTATAATTGGCAGATATCGGTCTATACAAAAACTTGTTACTAAACTCAAAAATTCACCCAACCCAATTTGTCTCCTAAAAATGAAATCCATCATACATGTATTTTTTGGAAGAGTGCCGAGAGAGTTGAAATTTGTTTGCCTTCATCGAGTCAATTCATTTCGCACTCATTCACATTAAGCCAGCCAGCAAATTGGATTTTGCACTCCACCTTTTTATCAGAAACACAGGCGATATTAGTTTGTTTTTTTGACGAGAAGGGGGAAGGGGGAAGGTTGGGGAGCGTGTTGAAAGCACCTCTGCCTGAATAAAGGGGAAGAGAAAGCTAGCCATGGAAACCAAATGAGTCTAATGAGATCAACCGAACGAAGATCATTCCGCAAAGCAAATGCCAGTGGTTTGTTTTGATACGCAGGGCTTACACATCACTCGGTGCATGAAATATGCCATAAATAGCCGGCGCGCACCTAACAAATTGTGTTAGCGCCGTTCAAGAGGTAGCTGTCGGAGCTCGTAATGAGAACTAGATCCCCTGACCTAGTTAACGTAATTGGCTTCGCGGAGGCCCGTTAAGAGGCTAGAAGGGGACACTGAGAAAGACGAAACAGAATGCGACGTGACTTATGACACGCGGAATTATGACTTGTGTGTGGGCTGCGCCGGGCTTGTAATTGTATTGGATAGAGGATGTGTATTAAATTATTATAATGATATATACCGGGTATATAGGACTGAGGGGGTTTCAGCGTTTCAGAACCATACGCTGTGAAGATGGCGAGACAAAATGGCGCCGAATTTGATTTAGCCAATTTAAGAATTATCCTGATGGCACAGCTGGCTGCATTCAGATACATGTCTGCTCCCATATGGGTCTTTCCACAATACATTGTTTTAAGGAGATATATCCTATACAGGGTAACAAATAGTGCCACATGTTTTTCTAAAACTTCCTTGTATAAATTTCCCATATACTCGGCTCCTGAAGTGTCATTGAGTAAGGGGGAAACTGTCCTATTTTTAGGGACTGATATACATGCACGGTAGTGTATAGGGCCTACTTGTTCTGTCTGTATTTTTTTTAAATTTGATACAAATGTGGACAAATGTCCATGAATTTGGGAAATCTGGATGCAGTGAACACAACCTGGCTTCACCGGGATTCAAACCGAAGACCTTCTGTATTTGTTTAAACTCTAAAAAGACAAAATGTGGAAGACCACTCACGGCACGAAAACGTCTCATCAGCCCCTTTATTCCCAGTTGATTATTGCAAAAAAATAATAAAACAAAATTAAAACAAAAACCTTATTTGTTTTTACAATTAGGGAGCAGAAGGCTTTAAGAATGCCAAGAAAGGAACCAGCATAGCAGCTCAGACAGTCGGCATAGCAGCAGCCACTGTAAGTAAATTCTACTTCTATATCATCTTTCAGTCCCAGAGAGTTTAAATAAGCTGGTATCAAAATATATTACACCCTCTTTAAATTTTTTATCGATACCAGGATTTCTGCATGAGACCACCTATTAAGTATCCATCTATCACCTAAAGAAGTTTAAGTGAATAAATACTACCAGAAAACAGTTTTTAAGTGTTTTTCTAAAGCATACATGTACACGTACCTTCATGAAACTATGCTAATTTGGCTAAAACAATGGGAAAATCACCGATATTCCATGCTTATTTTCATTGAGGACTGCTATTCTTGTTCATTCTTGCTGAAACACCACACACACATGTTTTCCTATAGGTATAGGGCTTTTAGAGTCGGAATTTGCATGGTTGCTAAGGACTTTATGCCTTTAACAGAAGTACCTGTACAACCTTCTACACCATTTTTAAAGCGCTTCTTAAAAAATTGTGCTCTTGGTCATCACGGAAATGGTCATAACTACATGTAGGTCAATTTTTGACGGATTGACACAATGTTTGTAGTTTTGTGAAGCTTATAATATTAAGTCATTAGCTCCATTTTCCTTTTTTTTAATGCAAGAGCCTACTTTTGGTGGAGTGGCTCACATTTGTCATCGGCTATTTTAACCAACCCGCGAACCGGTTGCTTGTTGCCCGGGATGTTTTTGACTGAATTGACTAAATAATCAAATGCCGGGTGTCCACCGTTGCGCTGTATGCATGTGTCGAAAGCAAGGACAGCTCTTTCGGGTTGCATAGACTAAATGTACACGAACGCGCAGCAGAATACATCTCAGCGTGCCTTTTGTACTGCCAGTACACCTGGAAAATGTTATACTGATGTGTTCCCACTGCGAACCACCTCGAGCTGGTTAACGATGCATGGCAGCGATACCCAGCATCGCACTGAAAATTCGTCACTCCGTTTCTACTGGACCGGTGAACCGGTTCTACTCCGAATTACACCGCATTAACTGCTTCTCGGCAGAAACATGCTATTTTTCTTCAGATGTATCCAATATTCTATGTATATTTGTAATGGATGTCCAATGTAGGCCTACAGGTATGTGGTGTCAGTTTTCCATGATAGACAAACTGTTTATTAATTTTGGAAAGTAAGACATTTTAGCATTTCAGGTTACATGTATATTTGTATGCTTCCCAGTTGAAATGCTCAAAATATAAAGTTCTAAAAGTTCTAAAAATGCAAAATGCACATCCGAAACTGAAGTGGGAGCGTGTGTGGTCTAGTGGGTATGAAGCGGGACTCCCAATCAGAGGTTGGGGGTTCGAGCACCACTTCGACCAACGTGTCTGTGTCCCTGGGCAAGGCACTTAATCCCAGTTGCCTCGTCAACCCAAGCGATATATGGGAAGCTGTTAAGGGGAATGCCACAATCTAACTGCTTATAGGGTTGTGCGCCTGACCAGCAGCCACCTAGTTGAAGCGAAATGGTTCTGGTGATTCCCTGATGGCAGCGGTAATAATGGTAACGGCGCCTTGAGCACCCTGCAGGGTGGATATGTGCGCTATACAAATCTAATCATCATTATTATTATTATGTTTAAAAACTGGGTCTGTAGACCCTTTTCACCGGCGGCCATGACAGGGGGCGAGCTTTCATATTAAAATAATGCGACAATAGATCTGCAAATTGCCTACTTGTGCATGATGTACAGTGACAATGTGATTGCTTCCTATCATGGCCGCCCATGCAAAGGGTCTATTGGAGATGACCCCTGATGACGTTAGGATTCTATGGGAATTTGCTTCCTCATTTTGCTGCTGGCTTGTGTAGACCAATATAAGATTGTCTCGTTTTACTTTACAGAAAGCATTGGACAAGGGTCTGAAGACTGTTCGAGTTATGGTGAAAGGAATTGGCCCTGGAAGACAGGTGAGGCATGAATATAGACTGTATCGAATAGCTGCCATCTTGTAAGCACAATATGTGCAACCATGCATGTCCTCATGGAACAAAGAAACTGCCCCACAAGATGGCGGCTATTTGATACGGTCTATAGGGGCGTATTTGGGACCCCTTTTGCAAGAATGAGTCGGACGTCGCACAGGCTGCAGGGCCACGTTTTTTGCGACCGTCATTAGAAATCGGTGGCAGATCGAAGGTCAATGAAATACAAACACAATGGAAAAATGCTGGCTAAAATACAGTTTTGTTTTTATGGAAGTTTATTTTTTTAAATTTCGGTTTAGCAGGGTATACTGTAAAAAAAAAAATCATGCAAAATAAATCCCTGGCAAATCCATGGTTAGAGATATACCCAGCAAAATGGCAAATATTTTCAGACACTTTTTCAGGTGCAAATTATTTCAACTAGTGGAATGCAGTAAAATACCGGTATATAAGTTTAATGTAAAGCGCCTAAGAGCTTTTTTGGATTTTGGCGATATATAAGTAATGTATATTAATAATAATAATATTGACCTAAAATATGTGAGCACGTGCTCTCTTAACTACTTTTTTATCCAGATTACAGGATATATCGGTCTATTTTATTTGGATAAGAAGATAAAATGGGAAGTCCTGATGTCACAGGAAACTAGAGCAATTGGAAAAATTTCTATTTTCGTGGTTTTGTTATTGTTTCTGGTTCATTTTAGAGCACATGACAATACCACTATCAAAGTGATAAGTTATACAACCAGTTGTTTTGGTACAAATTCCAATTGCTATCATTATAGGCCCCTTTTGGACCGATGCCAAGAACTCCTGGCACAGGGCCAAACCATGGGTTATTACAGTGTGGCATGTGACACTGTGAGCGCGCGCATATGGTTATTTATAGCAGGCGCACTCTTTGCATCAAAGTAAATGTTTGGGTGCAAAGTCTGCAAAAAATGGAAACGTTTCCGGTCGGTCGCTAGTGGTAGTTTCTGCAGACATGCATTGTCCGCGTCTTTGTTGCATTTTTAGCAACGCACTTTCACTTATTGTTTTAAACTCCTAAAAAAAGTTCGGAAACTCAAGTTTGACTGACAATTTCTCTCTTGTTACCAAATAATTTTCCTTGAATTTTGTATCATTGGAAAGCCCTGTTATTCCTCTTTACAATGGTGTGTCATTTGTTATTATTAAGCAATGACAGCCGAAGTGTGACATGCGTTGTCATGGTAATTGGCTCTAAACTATCATGGCCGTCGGAAAAAGTATCCTTGCAAAAGCACAGGGACACGGTTTAGTGAGTTTTAGTTTAGAGCCAATTGCCTAGGTAACTAACAACAGATGACGTATTCACTTCGGCAGTCTATTGGGGGATATGCAGCACATTTATCGGGTGGGTGTAAAGTGAAATGTCACAAAATGCATTGCTATTGTCAAAAAGTGTATTGACACAAAGTGCATCGACACATTCCCATCCTCCAAGCAAAAGGAGAATGCACTGTATGACAATAGCAGTGAATTTTATGACATTTCACTTTACACCCACCCTCATGTTCAGCTGTGCTGCACATCCCCTAATTACTTAATCATAACAAATGACACATCATCAAGAGGAATAATGGGGCTTTCCAATGATACCAAATTCAAGGAAAATGACTTCGTACAAGAGAGAAATTGTTAGTGAAACTTGAGTTTCGGACCTTTTTTGAAGAGTTTAACACTGAGATTATTTGCTCAAGTACATGTACATTGAGGTCAAAATAGTAAAATGTTGAAAATTTCATTGCAAGTATTTTTTTAATCACATAAATAAGAATATGTTTCAACATAAAACACCAGAGCTAAACTTATTGGGATTTACTGTGATTTCTCCTTACAAGATATCGTTTAATTTATTAAAAATCATTGCCTGCAAATGGGTCTGTCCACAGTAATGGGGTACATTTGAAAAATAAGTCAATAATTCCTTTCAGATGTCTTTAGTTTATCTCAGAATTAAAGAAATGTCCTTGTTTTGTTCTCAGGAGATAACTTTTGCCCAAAAAAGTAAGAAATTGCTACCACATTGTGGACACAAAATTGTGGACACATCAGTTAGGCCCGGCGGAGCTTCCAACCTTCCCGGATTTTGGGAAGGACATCGGGGAAAACAGGTTCATTCCCAAGGTTGTTAATTGACAATCTAGGAGGGGTTTTATCCACGTCAGGACTCACAAAATTAGTAATTTTTCAAAGAATCTGTTGCAAAATCCGGGAGGGTTGGCAGCTCTGCCTAGGCATATATTTATAAAACCTAATTTTAAAAAACCCAGAAAGTTTTAAAATGTACAGTTTATGGGTAATTCCCAAAATTAGGGGTCCAAAACGTTTGGTGTCCCAGTTATGTACGGCACTCTGTGTATCAAAATCACCACTCATGATCACAGATTCTCAGTAATAGACTGTGGCCTGTGATTACAGGGGACAGCACCAATTTCTTGAATATTTTGTTCTGTGATTACTGACAAATATTTGAAACAAAAGACCACAAAGGCTCATAATGTGTTCCATTGAATTGAATAGGAATTTGGTGTCCCGGGTTACCTACGCCAATGAAAATTACATGTAGCTGTAGATTGAGTTTGCATTTAACCCTTGTGCCTTATCTACACACAAACGTTAAATTTAAGTGGCATTTATGGAAATAAAAATAAATATTTTCTACTGGAAAACCACTTTCAATCACTAAATGCACTTGAAAATCTTTAAAAGCATGTCACACTTTTGACACTAATTTTGGGAATTACCCATACATGTAGCCCTTTAATGACATTGTGAGAACCTCAAAAGTCCAAACCCATGTTTATCAGTTGCGCCATCTGTGAGAATCATTAGACACCTTTTGGGCATTTATTGCGCATACTGTCATGTCCTATTTTCTGTTTTTCTAATTTGAGCTGTGCGTATCCTTGGGGAAATTAAAACCGGTGTCTTTATTCCCAAGCATAACCAAGAAATAGTAGATGCATATTAGCTGAATCATGGAACACAAGAACAGCAATGGGTCAAATTTCCTTTGTTGTTCTAATGCTAGCAACATCTTGTCACACACCATCCACAGACAAAGCAATTAACTCACTGATGGCTGACATTATACAGGGCATCTGTATGGGTGCTTGATTTATTTGCGTTTGCCAGACAGGCAAAAAATGATCACTGAAAAGAAAAGGTTACATGGATCCTTGTCTAAATTATGTGCAAAGCAGTTGTAATTTATCACATGGAAAATTTAAATGAAACAAAAAAAATATGGACAAAGAAAATTGTGTAATAAAGGATTTTAAAGGCCCAGTCAGGCCATATATCATTTGCAAATAATGTTTTTAATCAATTTTACGGAATGAGGGAGACATTGGGCCATTTCTATAAAGTTGAGATACGACGTCCCCGTTACATCAGTGACCTTTGTTACCATATTATTAGACATGAATTTCATTAGCCAATAGTACACAGAAATACCAGCAGCTGGGTGAGATAAACTAAAAACCTCCATTATTTTTAACAAAATAGAGAAGCAACAGTCAACCAAATGGGATTTTGTGCAAATGCAGGTGTGTGACATTCAGTATTTTTAAACAGATTTTCTTCAACCACACACAAATTCACAGAATCCTCCAAATTTAGATTACAAGTGATTGTTTAGATCAAGAACTGTGTGCTAATGTCAAATTTAACAAGATCATTTTTAGGGACTGAGTAAAATGGGATAAATTGGCATGACGTCCCCATTACGTCAGTCACCATCATTTTGTCAAATAATTGCCAAAGTCTCTCAAGACCAAAGACTCAAAAATTATTACAGAACAGGCAAACCAACCATATCGTGCAACATCATTATATAAATGACGACTTGCTGTTCACTAATTGGCCATTTTGTGGAAATGAAGAAATGTCACACTTTCTGCCCCAACTTGGAATGACCCATATACTGTACCTTATATGTGATACACCACAACACATGAGGGGGAAAAAGGATTAGAGTATACATGTACAGTGTACCACTATGCATCATAGCTCAGCTGGTAGAGCACTGCGCATATCAGACATCATTGGTTCACCGATGAGTATCATGCGTGTATACATGACCCGACCGTGCGAAATGAGTTCGTTGTAGCACAGTCGGTGCCAAGTTTTCACGACCGTAACCAGAAATCGGCAGTAAATCTAGTCCCATTAAAATGCAAAAATGAACGCTGTGTTTACACTGGTCCCTAGATTGGTTCCCGATCCCTATAGATTGGTTCGCTTATTGCGAAAATATAGGGATCGGTAAAGGGCAGCCATGACAGGCAGAATTCTGCCCGTCACGTGGTTATTATTATTATTATTTTTTAGTAAGTGCGCAGATTTTGCATTGACATTTGTAACTTGGCCGTGCGTGTCGAACATATCCAATTATGTAAATAAAGTACATTGCCTAAAGCAAAGGGCTTGGCCCATTTTTAAATATAAAAAAACACAATGCGCACGCGCAAAGACGACCAATTACAGATCAAGATGAAGCGCCCTTTACCTGTCCTTATATTCTCTTGTGTGGAATATGTGGACGGGAACCAGTCTAACTGGTCCCGAGCTCGGATAAGAATGTGTCAGTGTTATACGCAATGATTCAGAGTGCTGCGTTTACATTATGTAGTTGATCTCGAGCGCAGTGCCAGAAGTTGCAGTCCAAAGTCATACTCCCTGTGTGTGTAATGTACAGAACAATGTTGTCATTTAATTTCGCGGGCTTTTCGCCCCGCAACGGCTGTGGAGTGGATGCGGTAAGATTAATTGCTTATCTAACCGCAAACTGATCCCGAGCTCGGGGTTCGACCCCTCCACCGACGCGAGACCAAAATCCCGGGGTCTTTTCCGGGGCCAATTTGGTCCCGAGAGCGTTTACACTCAGTTTGTGATCCGGAGCTGATCCCGAGCTCAGTGGTCGACCCCTGTAAACAGGCTGATAATGGTCACTCTGGGCAGTACCCAGGTACATGTCCCACCTGGAGTTTTCAGGTACTGCTTATATAATTTACATTGTATTTTCATATTTTGATGGACCTGGATCAGCTGCTGATTTCTAAAACTGGGCACAAAATCTCGGCCTAGACTCCATAGTCACATCAGATTTTTCTTTCATCCCAATTTGTGTTTGTCAATTAACAGTTGGGCTAAAACATAGTCTCTTTTGTACTCTTCCATTTTAAATACAGGCATCTATTAAGGGGCTGCAGATGGGAGGCCTTGACATAGTGTCCATCACAGATAACACACCGGTACCCCACAACGGCAACAGACCACGCAAAGCAAGGAGGTTATAATGCCTGTATGGAGGGGAGACACAAGGGATTTCCTCAGCACAAAGTCTCCTGTCAGACAAAACAGGCTGCTTATAAACATCTTCGTTGTGGCTATATCATTAGGTGATATTCTATAATCTATTGATTACTTTCCGGTGACGTCACCCCTTCCATCCACCATTTTGGTTGTCATTTTTCATGACCCATGTGGCTCGAGTGATAACCGGACAAAAAAGCAATAAAAGCGCATTGGTTGCACTTACCTCTGTTACTTAACCTTGCTTTATGTTGCTGCGCCATGGCTGTTGTATCGATAAAGATAAAAATGTATTTCTTCAGGCTAAAAATTGTGATCAAGCAAAAGCACTTTCGTTATTACAAGCTGCAATGCATGCTCAATAATTTAAACGGATCGCAACGCGCGCGTGCGGCATCTTCGAATGAAAGTACGCTGGTGAGTATATTTTACGCGTGCCCATGTGCTTCTAGTGGCGCGCGCGTGACCGTTGACCACCAAGCATTCCCGGATGTTCTACGTCACGGAAAGCAATCAATACTCTGCGTTCGACATATAGATTACAGGATCTCGGTGTGTGATTGAGGATGTGTGTGAGAAAAACCAACCTTTGTAGAAGTCGGCTCAGTACCTCATCTGCATTTCGATAAAACAGTTAATAAGTGTCAGTGCCTTCAAGAAATTGAGCAAAGACACCGTCCTATTTAGGGTGGTTCGCTGGTTATGCATGGAAAACAACTAGTATACCATGGTAGTCAGAGACTAGTTGCATTCACATGAGGGCGCTCTTGTGAAAAAGTGTGTGTGTACACTCATTTACGTAAATTCATATTCAGTTAGTGTTTTCTTACACAAAGATATCATCTTGGGAGAGAATATTTCATTGGACAGTTTTTGTCGCATCCGTCTTTCAAATCAGTAAGATTTTCCTTTAATCTCATTAAGATTCTTGGGTCATTGCCAATTCTGTAATCAGTTAAACTATTGGGTTGGACGTTGTTGCACATTTGTACCTCTTTGCATGAACATACAGTACAAGAGGCTGTGTTCATACATGTAGTAGGACGATACAATCATCCTCCATGATACAATGTACCAATGATTAATACAACCACACCTCTAGTGGTAGTTTCAATTATATACCTCATGTATAGATTACTGTCATCTGATTGGTTAAAAGTGGAGGCATTTAATCAGCTAAGCGTGTCTTTAAAATTCCTACTTTGCCATGCCCTGGGCACTGTATACAAATATTGACTGCAGTGAGGGTCATGGTTAGGATTATAGGCCCAAGGCATTCTCAAAGCCATGACTATGCCCTGAGGTGCAGCTGATGCGTATAGTTGTGGCTTTCAGATCACGGGCCTATAATCTTAACCATGACCCGAACAAAAAGCAGTCGATTTGATATACTGAAAATACAAAAACAGTTGTTTTTTTCTTTGATGGTCACAGACCTATGAAAACTCATTCTCTTTCTCTCATCCCCCTGCCAGCCATTTGGTGTAGAGGTCACTGTTCACCAAGTGGCGCCATCTGATCCGGTCCTGGTCCGAATTTTGGCTTGGTCAATCATTATGTCTCTTAACGTTGGATCCCCAGCAATGCAATCCAACCATCTGCAGTATGGTCTTCCCAAGGTCCACCCGAAATAGCCTTAATAATAATATGAAAGTTACATAGCGCACAAATCTTAGACGCTAGATCGAGGTGCTGGTAAAATAGAACCTTTAGGTTTATTCAGTTCACTTTTGAGAAATTTCTTGAATGCTGTAGCAGAATCTGAAACCCCAATACTGTACGGAATGTTATTCCATAGTCATGGAGCAATGTATCCAAAAGCACCACAGCTAACAGCATTTAGGCAAGTGGGTGTAGTCAGTGTCAATAGGGCCCTAACCCTGGGGTCACACTGATAAAGTGACAGGAGATTAGTGTGGTAAGATGGTACCTGAGAGTTGGGAGATTTCCAAACGATTTGCATGATTTTTATTTTAATTCATTGATGAAAAGTTAGTTGCTGGTGTCGATTTTGGAGACATTCGTTGGACGATTATAAACTATCTGATTTGTTGCTGTCTGGCAAGGCAAGAGGCAGATGGTTGTCCAGTGTGTGTCCGGATGGTGGTGCTCCCGGCAAAGTCCGACAATTTGACGTTTTCGAGTCTCATCAGTACATTCATGGAGAATCATGTTGGCATGAAGAAAATCAGGTTGGTATTGCAGTACTTTCCTTGCCTTCCACCTCTGTGGCCCTGGTTCAAATCCCGTCCGGGTCAGTATGTGGATTGGGTTTTCAGTCCCTGCTTGATTCCGAGGGCTTCCCCCTGTACTTGTGTCTATGAATTTTCCTCTCACCTTCAGAGCATTTGTTATCTTCTTTTCACAGGTTTCTTACTTTCTTCAGGCTTACGAGCTACAAGTACCATGGGCACTTTTGAGGAATCCTTGGTTTCAGCACCAAAAGGAGTAAATAATGGTAATAATAATGTCAAAGACATGAGGGTCAGAACTCCACTCCATAGTTCTAATAGGTCGGAGACGACTAGTACATTCTACGTCTTAATTTTAGTTTTCTGGGAGATACTCCACCTCTTCCAGACAGTTCCAGCAGCCTTCCTAATCCTGGTGGAGATATCTGTATTGACTGAGCTATCAGCCAAGATGACTGACCCAAGGTATCTCAAAAAGGCCATAAAACTGCAGTTTCATTACATTTTCATTTTATATTTTGGCCTTGCTATTTCGGGCGCAGCTCTTGATACCTTCCTCAGAGTGATGTCCCAACACTGTCATTATATCACGACTGTTAAATCCGGCTTAGTCTAGCGATGCAAGCAGTGGTTGGTGTATGATGTATGTGAGCAGTTGGCTTGTGTGGATACTTCTTGACTTTATCACCAAGCGTGTTCTTCCCAAGTGGAGCATTGCAATACCAGTGTTGATCTGCATAGTCTGAACTCTTTGGCCTTTGCCAGAACCATTTGCAGCCTGGGTTAAGCTTGTCCTTGTCCATCGTGAATGATGAAACTGGGCATCGTGTAATTTCTGTTACATGTACTTGGTAATTCTATCAAGATTCCTCCCTGGCTTTGTTCTGTGTATCTTTACAATTTGTCTTTGTAAGAGTGCGCATCAAATGGAGCACATCAAAGAACACCTTATCCTGGAGGCCTTGAAGAGTGGATTAATTCAAATAAATCTCGAATTCTTGTCTTGTCTTCAGGTATTGGATCCTTGTATGTACTTAACATACAATGAGCCAGTTACCTGGAATTTCATCATAATTCTTCCATGACTTTGTTCAGTGTCATCTTCACAATGTTTCTTCGTAAGAGTGTCTTGCAGAGTAATTAAACATTTTCCTCCTTCCTCATGTAATTCAAAACTCCCCGGTGCCATCTCAAATTTTCCTGCAAATTATTGCAAAACTACAGCATGACATCAAAGAACACTTTATTCTTCACGTCTTGAGGAGTGGACAAGTCAAATGAATCTCAAATTCTTGCCATTTCTTCTTCAGATATTGGCTCCTTGTGCTTGACAACACCTTTTCCCTCTTTCTTCAATGTGCCTGAAGCACTCCCGAAAAAGCGATCTGAATTGTGGAATTCCGGATGAGTGATGATATCAATGTATTTTGCTGAGTTGAATAAAAGATGACTGAGACCAAATCTTATTGCACACATTGACTTCTTACTGTTAGCACTGTTTCGTACAGATGCATATTAGAACTTTGCGAGCAGTCCATCGAGCTCCAAAATCGCTAGCTGATCTACGGCGGCAAGGTATTGGTAGCACACTTCACCTGATGCTTCCCGTCTTCCCGTCAGGCCCTTGTATAATTTCCTTGATGCCTTCATCTGCAAACGCAAAACAACTTTGCAATTCTGCCGTTGTTGCCTAGTTATTGGAGTGAAATTTAAACAGTTGGATGGTGCAAAAACATTTACTTAGCTCTCTTAAAAACAGGGTAATAATGACGGAATTTAAAAGTCGTTTTGAGGTTGTAGATGCTGAAGGCTTTAAAGGCACAGGCTCGTCAGCAATGCGCGCGCGCCAAAAACGTGCCACGAAATACACACCTCCATAACAAAGGCATGGAGCTGCGTATTTCGTGGCACGAATTTGGCGTGCGTGCATTGCTGACGAGCCTCTGCCTTTAAGGAAATAATAGAAGCGGCTGACAGTGAAAACTGAAAGTGCCAGGTGAAAGTATACGTTTCAACATTTTTGAGGATTATCTGACTCCCTGTAAACAACAACCTTGCCGCCGAAGACCAGCTTCTGTATTTGGAACTCGGTGGACTACAGAATGTCAGGTCTACTTTTAACAAATCAGATGACAACAATCTATACAGTCGTTGTATATAATAAATATTGATTGCTTTTTTTTGTGGAATGGTTAAAATTATTGGCCCTTGGTAATCTCAAAGCCATGACTATGCCCCTCGGCTGTGCTTCATGACATAGTCATGGCTTTGATGGACCCATAATCTTTGTCATGACTCATTACATTCAATATACATGTGCGCTAGTTAACTAGACCCGACTTACCATCGGTGACTAGTCGGTTGTTCAGGCCAAAATGCTGTAGTGTTGCTATTTACAATTGATGGATCTTTCTATCAGCATTGCGGTTCGATAACTAGGATTTATCATATCACCCAACTGTGGGAGCAGCCAGTAAGTGAGGTACTCGAATCAGCTGGAGGCGTCCAGCTAGCCAGTCCAGACACTGTCTGTTATTATTATTATTATTATTATTATTATTTCTTTCTGGTATTCATACCAAGGATTCCTCAATAGTGCTCATTGCACTGTCACTCGCAAGCGTGAGGAAACCCATGAAGAATTAGAATTAGACTGTTGTATGATAGCATAAAGCTAAATCAAATATGTATGGATCTGTACCTGAAGGATATTTCATTTTTAATTTGGTTTATTTGTTGGTATTGTTTACCTTATTCATTGAAAACCAGAAGTAATGCTTTGTTTTTAATCACAATAAATACATTGTGTTTCGGTCATTAAAACAAGTTTTGTACCAAAATGTACATACATGTTTGTAATAAATGAAAGGAGAAATCAAAATTTCTTTGTGGTTCAGTTTTTTTAAGGATCAGAAAGGAAGTACCACTGCAGAAAATGACACTCAACCATATTCCTTGAACCAGTTCCTTCAAATGTAAACTGCTAGGGTTGGTGCCCGACTGTTTTGGAACGAGGCTTCCAATGCACTCGAAGCAGTCTGGCACCTTCCCAATTGGCAATTTACATTTAACGGAACTAAGTCAGGGAACATGATTGAAAATGGCCTCTGTGTGAATGTCTAGTTCATTTGTTCTGAAATTAGATGGCTTCGGTTTAACATGGAGGCTACATTGAGTTCTGCTTTGTCGAGATGGAGACCAATCGGAGAGAATTGTCTTGTCTCTGGTCTTTCTGTGGTCGTTGTGTAAGGCTTAACAATTAGAACCCTCACACACAACCACAGGAAGTTTAGAGTCGGTCACTGCAGCATGATCATACCCAGTGGTAGAGGACTAACTACAGATGAAGACAGAAAATACCAAGACCAAAATACGAAAGGCTCCAATTTATGATGATGGTGGACTGTGTGATGATTGAGAACAGTCTGAACGGAATCTTAACACCCTGTTGTTGCAGAATAAAGTTGCTGGTCGGTCGATCAGCGTGGGGTCGAGCATTCGTGATGTCAGCTGCAGGACGAGCCTGGAGAAATGGCAGCAAATTAGGTCTCAAAACTACATCGACATATAACGCCGAGCAGTCGGATTACATAAATGAAGTTCCAGTTTAATAAATAATCCACATGCAGCAACAGATTTAAGAATGAGAAATCACAACTGTGTGGGAACATTATGACAAATGTGGTAAATGCTTGTTATTCCGGGTCGGTTGCTTTTTAGGGCAGTTTCTTTGTTCTTGAGGGACATACATGGTTGCACATTTTGTTTAAGGCGCGAGATCAAAATAGAAACGGTCTGTATACCGGGAAACGGTACATAAACGATACACCGTTGCACGGTTTTCAGTGAACAAGCAAACGATTCATCTTGTCTGGCCAGACGATAGATAATTGGCAATGTTCAACCCGGCCCACGTTCGCTGAACAATAGAGAGCTTATCGGATTACGGGCCATTGTGTGACTACTCCTGGCTGACTCGCTGCCACTGTTTATCACGTGACCGCCGAACAAGGGTGTTTAACCACAACCCATTCATGCCCCGGGGTGCGCCCGGCTGGAGGGTCGGGCGGCTCCCTTTGAAGTCGTCGGCTAGTAGCAGCCTTTTGTTCCATTCGTGCAGTCGGCTAGTTGTAAACCTGTCAATCATCGACCAACCCAGCAAGTTGGAAACGGTTCCCTTCAGACCGGCACACGGTTTTCTGTCAACAAAGAAACGATATGAAGAGGGATTAACTCAAATCGTTTACCAGTATACGGACCGGTTCTATTTTGACCTCGCGCCTAACGTTGACCAATTTCAATGGCAACATAGTATGTCCTGCAAGATGGAAGCTATTCGATACGGTCTATGTAACCGTCTGAGGTCTTGAGACCCATCAAATGCCATAACTCGGTTTCTAAAGGTGTCCTTATACAACTTCATGCAAATTCTGACTCGTGATTTTTTACTGCAAGCATCTTAACTTTATTGCAATCCATTTCTCAGTGTTTTGTCGCAGATGCTCCACTCAACGCCGGCACTCAAGCAATGACAACGTCACCGAACTCTTCGCTGTCGAAATTTGCAAAGCTCAAAGTCAAAATGATTCGGTTCAACCAGGTTCAACGCCACCAGTTCTTCAAATAGGAGCCCCACATTCGATGTTACTTTGCACTAACAAACGTCGTCGAAGCTGTGGGGAATTTGGCACGGCCGTCATCAACATTTGGTCTATTGTCAGATTGTGCCGATCGCAGCCCCAAGTTGAATGTCTTAATTGACCAAATTCGGCGGTAGTGTTCCAGTCAGCACTCTGGCTAAAGGAAACTGTTTCGTTGTTTTTTTGTAACTGATAATTTCCCTTGGTCTTGGGGTAGGGCCCGGGGATACTAGGGGAAGGAAAAGTGTGCCTGCAAAATCAACTCGAATGGACACGTACGTGTTTTTGTCGACCTTGGGGTTGCGACTGCCACAAATGGTGATGTCAGAAGTAAGATTGTTGTATCGCTGACAGAGCAACATCCCGAGAGAGAAAGTGTGCGTGTTCAGAGTGGAATTTATAGAGGAACTTCGCACAAGAGTGCGGAAGGCTATCTCATCAGTATGGGTACCAAGGCTTCGGATGGAAGCACAGTTGCTGAGCAGAAATTGCAGCTAAAGAGTTACACTTATAAGTTATAAGAAATCGAGTTTGAGCACAAGGGTAACCGGCCCAGGCTGGTGAAGAGAGAATTCAGGTGGACCCAAATATTGAGTTAGAGTTTAGCAGAGTTCAGGGTATACGAGTTCCACGGCGACGGTTGATGACCCCACGGTTAACACTGCATGCAGCCATGTTCCGAAGGCTCATCAGAGTTTTATGTTGGGGAAAGTAGGCCTACATGAATTACATTTGTAATACCATTCAGAGGCGTGTTTTATGGGCGGGGCGGGGACCCTTTATGCTATAAGAAAAGCACAGCAGCCTTAACAAGGCTACCGACGATGCAGTCATAGCTAGCTGCATTAGAGACAGACAGTTTTGAAAGTGTTGAGCAACAGAGAGTGAAAGCCCGCCATGTATTGTTAGCGAGAGCACTTGACTCCGGATTGGGGAGCAATTTAATTAAAGACTTAAGTGTGCAATGTCACTGCACTGTGGTTGGCGTCTTGGCTGAGCTGGTCAAATAGGTATAGGCCACAAGTGTGCCCCAACTATTAAAAGGGTGGATTATAACACTGAGCCTCTTCACTCGTATAATTGCGACGCCCGTCGCTTTGACAAAACGTGGTGTGAAGTGAATTTGGACCGAGTAAAACAACGCACTGGAAAGCACACATTTACAAAAACAAATGCTTCACGCCGAAGTTGATATTATGGTTTTCGGTTCATCTTTTCACTCCAAATTACCTCGCCGTTTTTTCTCCGAAAGCGACGATTTTATACGCAATAAGGCCCTGTGTGAATCTTCCCGGAAGGGAACAGGTGCGGTTCCAGAGGTTGAGCCAGAGTATAGGAGAAGGCAAAGTGTCTTAACTCCCAGCACTTTGGCAGAGATTGCAAGAACTTAGAAGCCCAGAAAGCTTTCTCAAAACAGAGAAACGAGAACCAGCCTACCAGACTGGATGAAGTAAAGGATAAGTCACGCAGGATAGAGGCTGGTGACGTACGAATCAACGAGCAGTTGATGAAAGGTATAAATGCATGCACGATCGCGATGCCGACTCGTTCTGAGGGCTGCTTTAAAGATGCAGGCTCGTCAGCAATGCGCGCGGGGCGGTCGAGTTGGCATAGTAGTGGTTCTTTCCTCGCCTTTCACCTCTGACGTCCCGGGTTCGAATCCGGGGCGTGTATGTGGATTGGGTTTGCAGTCCCTACTTGACCGCGTGGGTTTTCCCCCGGGGGATTTCTCTGGGGTTTTTCCTCTCTCTTCTAAAACTGCAACTCCTTCTTCGTCATCTCAAGCTGATAATAACCGTATATAGTTAATTAAAGCTATAATAAAGGGCCTTAGTTAAAATTAACAACAACAACAATGCGCGCGCGCCAAATTTGTGCCACGAAATACGCAGCTTCATAGCAAAGATATGGGGCTGCGTATTTCGTGGCACGAATTTGGCGCGCGCATTGCTGACGATCGACAGAGATATAGGCCTTTTTACAAATCTTGGCTTTGGCTCCGTCTTCGGCTCCGTCTCCATTCCGCCATCTTGAAACCGCATACCAAACTTCGGCTCGGCTTCAGGCTTCGTTTTGCCCCAAATGAGGCTCCAAAACGAAGTCAACTAAAGAGGTGACTTCGGCCGGCTTCGTGACGTCATGAACTGGAAAATCACGTGACACCAACAAAAACTTTGTGAACTTTTGCAGGTTTGCTAAACTTTGCCGCCGACTAAACTCGTCTGCTAGCGCTTTAAAAAAGCCAGTGAAAAAGAGTGGTAGGCCTACTAGGCTCGACCATGGAGGAAGAAACTTCCTCCATGGCTCGACTATAGTGTTCCAAACGGTTTTTGGTTTGGCTTTGCTAAAGTGAAGCCGGAGGCGGTTGGAGCCGGAGCCGCATGAAGCCGGAGCCTGGAGCCTGAAGACGGAGTCGAGATTTGGAAAAGGGCCATAGACAACATCAACCGGTTTATACAGGTGCACATGGCAATTCAACAGAGGGCGCTGTATACACTTTACATGTGTCCGCTGCATGCAGCGCGCGTTTGAGATTCTAACAACATCGGCGGTGCCGGTGATCGACCTGTACCTTTGCCTCATTTTCAACCACGTCCATTTTGAAAACGACCAAAATAGTTTGCATGGTTGGCATTGTCAGCCTTGCGTGGTTTATATAATTATAGGCATGATAGGGCCTGCTTGAAACACATGATAACTCAGGTTTGTACAAGTATCGAAGATGAGTGACAGTTTCTATCCGCGTCTCCAACACTTTTGACACCGTTCCCGCAGGCGCAGGCCCTGCAGGCGCAGCGGCGTGCGTGATGCACGCACGACATACTGATAATCGGAGGCGCAGCTCTCTCAGTGAGCCTCCTAGTCCTAGTCCTAGTCCTACATCATCCTAGGGAAAATAGGCTCAAAGTAACACGGTCGTTGATGGATGAAATATATGCATCTAGAATGCCACTTTCTCAATAAAATCCCTCCCCCCCCCCTCTCCTCCCCCCCCCCCCCCCCCCCCCCGCCCCCTTCCCCCCCCTCCCCTCTCCCAATGAAGCAATCCTAGCTGGTCAGAATCTCTAGACTAGTAAGTATGAAAAGCGGTATTATAACAAAGGTTTTTTGCCCCCATCGTCAATTTTTTTCCCCCTCGTCAATTCATCCCCCCTCGTCCCCCCTCGTCAACTCATCCCCCCTCTTCAACTCATCCCCCTCGTCAACTCACCCCCTCGTCAACGCATCCCCCTCGTCAACTCTTCCCTCCCCCCTCGTCAACTCTTCCCCCCCCCTCGTCAACTCATCCCCCCCTCGTCAACTCATCCCCCCTCGTCAACTCATCCCCCCTCATCAACTCATCCCCCCTCGTCAACTCATCCCCCTCGTCAATTTTCAAGAACATTTTCAAGGAAATTTATGAATGTTTTTCACTTCAAAAATCACTTTCCTTTTAGTGGTTATTAAGTCTTTATAAGGAGAATAAGTGGCGACCAGTAAACGGAATTCTTTCCGAGAATTCTGTACCGTCTTCCAACGAATCTTCCAAACGGCATGTTTCACAATTTTCACATGTTTCACCTTCGCAAACATTTCTACGAACAGCAAACTTGGTAGCTAGAGTGTCCTCAGCCCTCTGCCAACCACAGAGCTACTCAGTACATTTGAGTAGTTTATGTATGTATTTTTTGATTTATCGCAGGCCTAACAGATCATAGTTCTAACTCACAAGTTCAGGAAGTGTGTTTTCAAGATGGCAAGTAAGGAAGTCAAACAACTACTTAAGAGTGCCAGAGAAGCCATTAGGAGTAAGGAATACAAGGAAGCACTAAAACACTGCAAGGTACGGTATTAAATGGTTTGAGTTTGGGTGTTTTGCAAAAGACACTCACATTAATAAACCAAACAGTCTATCATGGGAACATTGCAAAAGAGCACCAACATGGCCAAGACCAGGGGACCCGCAACAGAAGCCTAAGCTTGGGTGACACCAGCATTTTTGGAGTCGACTCTGATTCAAAAAAATATATTTTTTTCAGGGGGAAAATGCGAAATATACTGAGTGTGTTTAAGATCATGTACATTGACGAGACTACATATTGTGCAGATGACGACCTAATTCGACGATAATTAGAATCGCTTCATTCGATGAAGGAAATAGCTTCATTCGATGAAGGAAATAGCTTCATTCGACGAAGGAAATAGCTTCATTCGACGAAGAGATTGCTTCATTTGATGAAGCAAATTTGTAATGTGAACGGCTCCCTTCGTTCGACAAAGCGATTTGGCGGGCCTGTTGCACAAGCGCATTGTGCGTCGAGAGCCCAGCAAGCGTTGTTTTTGACGCGTCGCTGGAAAACCACACAGCGTTCGATCGATCTTCGTTAAGTGATATATGAACGCAAGCTTTATTAACTAACGATGATTAACTAATCTTCGTCGAACGAAGCGATTTCTCTAGTGAGAACAGGATCTTAGTCGACTCGTCCAGACGTATCACGTGCATAGCTACGTGTACGCCATGGTTACTGCTATTTGCATATAAATTGCCAGCCGACCCGATACTTTTCATTGGGAAAATACTCCAAAATCATAAAGTGGAAGGATCTAAAAAGGTAAGAGGATTGTATTTTTGTTCATAGACTATCGACTGGTTCAAATAAATCGTGATTTTTGGCGAGGCACAGTCTTCGGACAGTACAAACTCTGATTTCCCCTTTAAGTACTTAGGTTTTTCCCAGCCAAATATTCGATAAATATATTTGATAAATATGTACGCAGGCTTTTATTCCGATCTAGTACAAATTTTTCTTTTTTGTGAACAGGCCGTGCTCAAGCAAGACAAGACCAACTACAATGCCTTGGTATTTCTTGGTGTGGCTGCTTCAGAGTTGGACCAACCGGACCAGGCAGTTGCAGCATACAGGAAGGCTATTGAAATAGATTCGCAACAGCTCCTGGCATGGCAGGTAAGGCCAAACAAAATAATAGTTCTGCTTCCGGTTTCCCGACCGACCCTATTTTTAGGCTGCGACCCTATTTTTGTTATCGGAAAAAAATAAATAAAAAATAATAATAAAAATAAAAAAATAAAAAAACAAAAAAACAAAAAAACAAACATTAGTGTATCGATACATGTATATAAACGAATAAATAAATTTCTAACGACGTGCTTCATGTATTGTAGAAGTTATTTGGTAGTCTTGTTTCCATTGTTTTACTGTTACCCTTAAGCCTTGACTACACGCAGATGCCTCCATATGATTGTGCACAAAAAAAATTGGCAAAAAAAAAAAATTCCCTACCTACCTACCCTATTTTGAAATGCCATGTAATCGGAAGCAGAACTATTTTTTTTTTTGGCCTAATTAAAAGATAGATTACATGATTGGAAACTTTTTAAAACAGGAACAAATGGATTATATAACTAAAGAATAGTGTTGATAAACTGCCTTGTAGAAATTTCAGCCACATATAGATGAAGTAATACTTCATGAATGTGCATGAATGAATGGTAAAAAAGTTGTCTGCAGATAATTTTTAATTCGCCCCAATTTAATTCGCCCCAATTTAATTCGCCCCAAAACCATTTCGCCCTGGACCACTTTGTCCTGAACCACTTCGCCCAAGTGCGATTTCGCCCCCAAACCACCTCGTCCAAACACTTCTTCGCCAAAAAGCCACTTCACCCCAAAACAACCTTGTGCACAGGCCGTGGTTCAGGGCGATGTGGTTCAGGGCGAAGATATTTTGGGGCGAAATGACTGTAAATCCTTTTTTGACTGTTTTCTCAAAAGTTAGACGAAGTACGGAGCTCGTTTTTGCTCCGATTGGTTTTTATCATGAATATCTTCAATCACACATGGGGATACAACTATTTGTAACAGTTTACCAATCATGTATACTATCTTTAAATTAGTTATGGTCAAATTAAGACCAACACCCTTCTGGTATTTTCACTTGGAGTTTGTGATACAGTGACCCAAACCACTTCGGCAAGTGCTCCAATTTTGTGGAATTGTTGAGTTTGTATATTTTTCAACAGGGTCTAGCTGGATTCTATGAGAAAAGCGAGTCTCCTGAAAACAAGGCTGAGCTGGTAGATGTCTACAATCAACTCATGCAGCTGCTGAAGGCCAAAGATGACAAGAAATGGTTGGAGGTATCGGAAAAACTCGGCTCATTACACCAGGAGCTGGGCAACACTGAAAAGGTATACTACCTATCAAAACTTTGGTTTTTGAGAAGAAAACGTATAATTTTGTGAATGTTAATTTTGTGAAAGCAAATGTAGGTGTATTCTAACAAAAAGCAATATATATATGGGTCTGTCCACAGTAATGGGTACATTTGAAAAGTAAGTCAATAATTCCTTTCAGATGTCTTTAGTTTATCTCAGAATTAAAGAAATGTCCTTGTTTTGTTCTCAGGAGATAACTTTTGCCCAAAAAGGTAAACAATTTCTGCCACAACATACATTTTTGAAAAGCTTGTGTACAAATTTTCCTATTACGTATGTAACGTGGACAGACCATTTTGTGACATTTTTTTCCGTCTTTGTTACACGCGTAATAGGAAAATTTGTGCACGGGGTTTTCAGAAATGTATGTTGTAGGACTATTTTTCTTACTCCTTGGTGAAAAAGTTATTTCCTCAGTTTAGCTTGATAATTTAAAGATAAAATTAAGACATTTGAAGTGAACACGGACCTAAGATCTTGAATGTTACAGAAATGTACCCCATTACTGTGGACAGACCCACATATATGTATATATGTTAATTTTAGTGCCATCGTCGGCCTCAGCAGTGGGCTTTATCAACAAACTGGAGAGCATGCAAAAAGAAACGGCTAAACTTGATGTTCATCAAAGAATCCCCCTCCCCTTAGCAGCTATGACAGCTACACACAATCTCTGCATCCTGATTGCAGTTTCTGCAAACATTCAGTGGAAATATGCCTCTTTTACGACTCTCCAGAGTTTTTTTTGGCTTGTTGGGCATTTCTTTCTGACCTTACGATCCAACTCCTCCCAGAGCAGCTCAGTGGGATTGAGATCAGGTGACTGGGCAGGCCCATTCCATGATGGACAGCACTCTAGATGACTGCATTCTCTCCAGATACCCCTTACACCTCCATTTGCTTTAATGGAGTGACCAACACGAAATCAGTTTGACCACAATGTCAGTGTTTTCCATGAGCTGTTTTGTCCGGGCGTGGCGCCCGGACAAAAGTTTGCCTCTTGGGGAAAAAAAATTGACAACCCAGAAAAAAATCCCCCTCCCCCCACCCCCCTCTAAAAACACTCGGAAGTACGGCTGAGTCATTCCAAAATTATATGTAAAGTTGCCAAACATGATTCGTTGGCTGCTGGCATCATCGTTTACTTACTATGCATCGCTCCCAAATCTTCAGCCAATCATGCCGATGACATCTGCATGCATCTGTTTTAAACAGCGCTCTCACACGCCAAGGGTGAAATCACACTCGGCGTTTTCGTGTGTAAATATGACGCTCGTTGCTTTGAGAAAAAAGCAGTGTTAGGGGAATTTGGAGTGAAACGACTCGCTGAAAATCACAGAATCACAAAAACCTTTTCCACCCAAGTTGATTTTTTTGGGGTTGTTTTGAGTGTGTTGTATGACTAAATTTTCTCAACGCAACGTGCATCGCATTTACGTGCGAAAAACCTCAGTGCATATCCACCCTCAACAGGGATTCACTGGGTTAGTCAATGTTCACTGCTGTTCAGCGTGCCCAGAGAAGATTACCACCAGTGGAGAACACTGTTTGATTGTACTAACATTTGAAAGCTGAAGCTTACAGTTAAACCATTCGTTTGTTTTTTGTTACTAAAGGCGGTTGACGTCCTCAAGTTGACCATTGAAACTATTGGGGGTGGCGAATTGTCGGCCTGCATAAAATACTGGCTGCAGATAGCAGAGACTCTAGTAGAAGTCAAGGAGATTTCTTCAGACTATGCCGCTCTGGTAATATACATATCAATTTTACTTCCAGATAGCTCAGAGTGACTTCTTTAAAGGAGCGTGTTCAGATATTTCCAGAAGGTGGATTTAATATTAACCTAAGAATCGTATATAGTACCTCCCCAAAATACTACCCATGGGAAGAAAACGAGAAATTTGCAATCTCTAATTTGGATGTGGAAGCATCTACCTACGTGTGTCTTACGCAAATGCGTCTGCTTCAGCGTCGTGCAATGTCACGCGCGTACACGAATACGCGCTTGCAGTAAAAATGCATGCAGTGAGCGTACGTGCCGTGCAATGGAAACAGGCCCGCCGTGCAATGGAAGAAACTCATATGGAACAAAAAGGCACGGTTGGTGACGTAGCATTAAATGGTTTAATTATTTAACGCCATGTGACCTGCTATCATCCAATCAAATGACAGGGATCTACCCATGGGAATAATGGGAAGGTTCAGAAATGTAATGTGGACACGCTCCTCTAACTTGGTGGAATCTTTTAACCAAGTCATTTTACATGAGGCTTCAGTTTCGGGATAGAATCAAAATCTGTTCACAATTGACTGTTGTTGCCATGGATCCACCAATCAGAAACAAGGATTCAAGTTTGCTTGAAGATAAAATTTATTGTGCCATGTCAAATGGAACCTTTTCAAATCATGAAAATATTTGTACCACTTTTTGTTTGTTTTTCTGTAGCTGGAGAGTGCTTACACAGTGATCCTGGAATCGGGCGAGGAAAGACAGCATCATTTTACTAACTACATCAAATTCTTGACCAAGGTACACTTTTTTATTTTACTTAATGGGTTTAACCACTCGATGCCGGAGGATGTGTCAACAGGGGCGGTTAATGAGTTAGTGTCGGCTTTGCCGCCGTCCTCCACGGTTGCATTGTCCATCATTCATTGGTACATACTGTGTTGTGAACTTGAACTCGACAGCTGTGGACTGCCTGTCAGTGTAGCAAATCTCACTCCGTGGCGGTCGTCTTGGAGTTTTGCTAAGTACGATCTTTTGGTGAGAAGATTCATACAATGAATGTAGAAATGACTCGAGAGAGTCGGTATTTGTGGTGCTATGTATGTTCAAAAATAGGACATGTTTTGTTTGACACGTACAGTAGTATACTGAAACGCAAAAGAAACTTACCACTTTTTAAACCTTTAAATAGCAACAATAACACTGCGTGTAGTAATGTGTGAACTTATTTGTGGACAATAGTGTCCTCACTGTCAGACCAAACGGTGCCTGAAGGTCACTTGAACCTTCAATGGTCACTTCATGGCACAGCTGTTTTGACTGTCAGTGATTAGCCAAGGGGTATTGGATGATTGTAATGAGCTGCACGTGATGTCTTGATGTTGGCTTTAAAAAGGCCAGTGCAAAATGGGCATTTCAAGCAACATGCCACGATTGACGGGGGATCAACGGCAGCGTGCCCTGGGCACGCTGCAAGGCAGCGTGCCCTGGGCATGCTGCAAGGCAGACTGAGCTACCGTGAGGTGGCACGTCGTCTTGGCTGTTAACACCAGACGATATCGGCCCTGGTGGACAGAGAAACCCTCCACAACTTGACATGTCATCAATAAAATGCCAATGTTTCAATTAGCAATTGTTGCTTTGTTTTATTTTGAACTGTTACAATTTCATTACATTTTAAACAAGTGGTAAGTTTCTTTTGCGTTTTAGTATATATGTCAGCAGGTGCAACACTCATTTCATTTTTCTCTTGTGTAGTGTACTGACATCGACGAGGAGCATATTCAGTCAGAGTGTCTCAAGATGCATGAGATGTTTCCAGCAGACCCTTACCCTCTTAACGTTCTCGCAGAGATGTTCCTACAACAGGACAAAGGTATGCATCCCCTGGCATATGAGTAATTCCCAAAAATAGGGGTCCAAAATGTTTGGTGTCCTAGTTACGTACGACACTCTCTGCTTCAAAAATCACCACTCATGATCACAAATTCTCAGTAATGGACTGTGGCCTGTGATTATAGGGGGCAGCATCATTTTCTTGAATATTTTGTTCTCTGATTATAATTTGTTCCATGGTATTGAATAGGACTTTGGTGTCCCGGGTTACCTACGCCAATGAAAATTTAGTGTAGAATGAGTTTGCATTAACCTTGGTGCCATATCTACACACAAACATTAAATTTAAGTGGCATTTGTTGAAATAAAAATAACTATTTTTTACTGGGAAACCACTTTCAATCACTAAAAACACTTAGAAATCTTAAAAAGCATGTCACACTTTTGGACCCCTAATTTTGGGAATTACCCATATCCGGGTGCACCGCAAGGACAAATCATCAGAGGTACCGTTAGCGCCCACACAAAAATTTGCCACCTGGACACAAAAACTCAAAAGTGTGTCCTCATGTGCCGACAGGGTCCGGTCCTGTCAAAATCAATAAAAAATAGATTTGTTTTGAAAATTTCTCAGAAATGATCGTCAATGAAAATGTTAGCATTTCCCAAACTCATTTTGGCACTTTTTTAGAAACAAATTTTTAAAAATGTTTTTTCGGTCACATGTCCGGGATTGTCGGTGCCGACAGGTCCGGTGCCGACAGGTCCGGTCCTGTCAAAATTTACACAAAATTTTGCATTGCCCGAACTTATTTTCGCATTTAAAAAAAAAAACATTGTCAAAATTTACAAAAACAAGTTCTTTTCTGAGAATGTTTCAGAAATGATCCTTAATGAAAATTTAGCAGAAAACAAATAAAATAAAATAAAACCCGGTGTTGTCGTGTGATGTGCTCTCTGCCAATAAAAATGTGTAAACTGTCTAAAGTACTTATGAATGCATGACAATTATTTACGATACATTAACCTCATCAACATTTGCAGGAACTAAATTGCCACATTACCGTATGTATGAATGAAATACATGTTAGCTCACTTGATATTTATTTGTCTTGTGACAGAATGCCTTGATGATTTAGCAGTCACCATCTACGCTAAGCTCAGTGAGCTGGACCAGTCATCATGCTTAGCTAAACTTGGACAGGGCCAAGTCAGCTTGACCAAGAGAGAATACCTGTCAGCCAGAAACCAACTGCAAGAAGGTAATCCATCAATATGTTTAATATCATGTATCCTTTCGCCACATGGATTTTATTATTGCACAATAACACAGAATATATCGTGTCCAATTAATTAAGCTTTTGCGTGTAGCATTATCATAATGACTGGCACACCGAGTTCTTCCGTTTCAAATGGAGGTGCAGTTTACAAAGTCACATACAACACTGCTGTTGCTATGTGGTGCACACCATTGCCTAGCATTCAAGTCTGGTTGCTTCATGCCATTCTCTCCTACGGTGAACACGGTATTGATTTTTTGCTTGATTGTGTGCACCAGTGGATACTCCTGATAAACCGGGATTCTCCCGATAAACTGAACAATTTTCAGAAAGCCATCATCCTGTTTATTATTCCGGCTTTTTCTTATTTTGGAAAAAGAAATCCGGCAAAGCTTTTTTTCCAGGCCGGAAAAGTAAACGGCCGGAAATATAAGGAGAATATATTTTTAACTCTTCAAGTCCAAAAAAACGTGGAAAATTGTCTCACTTACTGATCAACAATGTCCGGATATGCCATGTATGTCATGCCTATGTACATGTATGTACACGCACGTAGCACGTTTTCCCAAATGATTTGCACACATGCAGTATGTCTGTATCCCGGCCATAATCATTCACGGCCAAAGTATCGCGAAACCAGACTATCGATCAGAAGTACATAGAGGGCGCTGTATCCATACAGCAGTGGTTAGATCACATACATACTGACATATCCATTACATTGCACTCATACTGTCAATGTACATACTGTACAGTATACTGTTCTGGCGAATTCATGTGCACACATACATGCAGTTATGATAGTATATTTGTTTTCCGGCCCTGAAGGTAAGAGCCACTTGCATCCGTGATTATTATTTCTTGCAAATTTTCAAGCACCACCCACTCCTCGTCAGGTTAGACTGATGATATTGCATGGTTTAACCTATGGCAGCCAACCATGGTCCAGTACAGTCTGCCTACTTTTCGCACGTAACGCGTGGATAACCAATGGTGCACCGTTGAATCATCCACACTTTGGCCCACAGACCGAATTATACCAAATAATTCAATGACACGTGACCATTGACGGGCCAAAAATTGATTTCTGCATTATATATTTTCTTCCAGGTATCCAAGGATGTAGGGCGAGTATTTATGGCTGGTTGTATCTTGCTCGCACCCAGCTCTATCTCCATGACAACCAGTCAGTGGTAGACTCGACAAAAAAAGGTAAAATGCAACCTTTATTAAAATTAAAATAATGATTTTCCTTGATCACGGAAAACGAACAAGTTTATGGAATTTGACCCTTGAAACGGAAATAAGTTTTTGGCACAGAATGACTTGGGCCCGTTTCAAATGTCGCGCTTGTGCCTAATAAAATACAATTTAGCGCGACGTTAGCACGGCGTAAGCATGGCAGTAGTTTCAAACGTCAAACTTAATTGCAAACTCCCGGTCAAACTTAAATACATCCAACATGGCGGATGAGTCGTGTGCACGTCACAGACGTTATGCACGTGCGTTTTCCATTCTGTCCATTGTACGTAGCCATATTTATTATTTTGATGCACTTGTTTGTTGGTCATTTTTTTGCTCGCATGCGCATTTCTATTTGTGAACAAAATTGCTGACCAACTTTGAACTGGAATTAATTTAGACATGGCAAAAGCACAACGTCTGAAACCGTGCCGTGCTACTGCCGCACTAAATTGAGTTAGCACGGCAGACCATGTCGAGCTAGATTCTTCTGCCGAGCCGAATTCACGGGTAATGCATAGTTCCGACCTGTCAATCAACCGAACCCGCCGACCAATCACAACAGAGCTAGCAGAGATCACCCACATAGGTCAAAGTGCACTGTCTCACAACAACATCACGCCTTGTTCCGCCCCATACAATTTGTACAGTGTTGTATGGATGATCCGGGTGAATTTTTGGTTTCAAGGCCGGTCGTTTCGTTGTTCAAAGGCACGAAAGCATGTATGTCATGATATGACATCCCTGTATTACTGGCCCTTTACTCGGTGTGTTCTAAGATAACTGTTGACCCTGAAACATGAATACCTTTGAGTTTTCTCTAATGAATCTGTCCTTTCCGTTGAAAGTCCCATTGCTTTGTGCGTTGTGTGTCGCCATTTTGACGATAGCGTGTGAGCCATAGCAATAATATCCAAGGGGGCGGGGCTAACTAGGCAAACTCGGAACTATGCATTCATGCCGAATTCACGTCCTTCGAGAAGTATGCATTTAATGTGCTCTATGGATATAGACCTGGGGCGGTATTCACAAAACGACTTAAGTCATGAAATTTAAGTGCCCCGCTTAAATTCTAGACTTAAGTCAAATCATAAAGTTAAGTGGTATTCACAGCGCGTTTTCGTTTAGTGGCCCGCTTATTTTTGAGACTTAAACTTAAGTGTGGTCTGACCTGTCTTAAGTGCATTTAACGCTGGGTCAACCGTCTGCAATTGCATTGTTTTTCTGCCCAGTGTGTTATCGAAAAACGGCTATATGATGATTAGAGAACTCCTAAACAATTTAGACATTGGGAGATTACAAAAGATTTCAATTTCTATTCTTACTCACCTTAAAAAACCTTCGTTTTCCGTCTTTGTTCGCCACTGATCAATGACTACCGCATAGCACAACGTACGTCGTCTACTTGTGGTACGTGCACGCGTATGTGTGCACGACACGCGCGTAATGTGCGCGTATGATGCACGCGCGTAGTAATCGAATGTTTTTGAACGCGTGGTCTGCGCTGCTTTGATTGCAGAGACTTTATGACGTGACAGAGTTAAGCGTGCACTGATTGATTAAGTACACCACTAAGGTAAGCGGGGCGCTTAAATCTTTTGTGAATACGAAGTTGAGTGCCCCACTTATCTTAGCGGGGTGCTTAGATTTAAGACAGACTTAAGTACCCCGCTTAGATTGAGTTTTGTGAATACCGCCCCTGCACTATGCTGGGTGAATCAACCCACACTTTGGGGTGGAAGGTTGGATGTTCGGACTTTTAAAAATTTAGTTTTTCATTTTTTCCTTAAAGGTGTACAACTGTTAACATCTGGCAAACATTCATCAGCCCCTCGACTCAAGAGGGCACTTTTGAAACTACAAGCTGATGCTTTACTGGACATAGGAACGTCAAGTCATGTTGAGAAAGCTTTGCAGATCTATGAAAAGGTATGTCAGTTTTTGTGGCCGAAGCATAACAATATTTTGTGTAGCTTAGGCTAGCCCAGGAATTTCAAAGATTTTGTTTAATGACCGTTTTTACCTATTCCTGTGACAAGGTGTGTCTGTCATGCAAAAACAATTGTCTAATCATATACAAAATCATTCACGCGGAAAGCATACCCTCGTATCTGCGTACATCCAACAATATCCCTTTTTCCGGGTTTAAAAGATTTCTGCTGGCCAATTGTGAAAACTCCACACAAAATGCCACATCACTGTTGCCTATATAACATGCTGAGGGCATTCATGCGCCGATAGAAACCGTATAAAAATATAAAAATGGTACTCCGAACAAAATTGTTTGCTACCGGTAAATGTTGTGGATGGAGTTGAATGTTTGAAATTACATGTTCTAATCAGCCTCTTAAAGATCAACGAAAAAAAATCGACCGACGTTTAGTTATCAAGTAATTACTGTCAATAGTTCGAATTATTGGCGGTCCGCCAATAATTCAAGGCGTAGACTTGCCCAGGTCTGACCTTCCGTGCTCGGTCTGCAATGCACAGTGCGCCCTCTGGACCGGTGGCCTGTCCAATCTGTTTTCTTCTTCCAGAGGGCTTCGTCCTTGCCTAGACAAGTCTAGGCAAGGGGCAAAAAACGGCCGTATAAAAATGGCGATCTTCACAGGGTTGCCGATGTATAAAATACAAAGTACACTCCTCAAAATAAAATAAGGGTCAAAAGTATTTTTGTGAAAAATGTTGACCAAGTCAGGACATAGAAACAATTTTAGTAAGGGTAATGGGCTAAAGGTTGCTCTGCAACATTTTAAGCACTTTTCACATGGTTTGCATGTCTATTGGCTTAGAAACTGACAGATCATGTGACAAGACACAAAAATGCTGATAACAGGTTCATGATGTCGCAATCAAGTTTGGCACATCTGCTTTATTTTTCTTCAAGACTTAATGAGATTCCCCACACATAATCAATAGGATTCTGCACTTGATAGAGTAAAGTCTCAAAACATACAGAAATAATGTTGATTTGCCAAAGTTTATGACGGGGAGAGAATATCAACTGGTGGGAAAGCCTTCAAAATAGGGAGGGGGCTCAAGAGGTCCCCTCATCCCTACAGCTTCCATGCTGGTTAACCCACTGTTTAACTTTTGACTTTTGACCCTTATATTATTTTGAGGAGTGTACATGTATGATGTTTTGTCGTTAAAATAAAGTAAATGCTTTAAAAATTTGTTTAGAGAAACATTTCCTTAGAACCACGGACTGCATACAAAGGTATCTTTAATGGTCGTTGACCTTAGTCCTTTTAAGTAGAACAAAGTCCATATGCACTGGAAGAAATTGGTTAATAGTAAAGTTTGCTTAAAAAGATACAGTTTCACATTGTTTTTGTACATTTAAAGGCAGAACACATGATTGGAAAACTGTTGCAAATTGTTTAATCTCCCTGTGTGATTGAAGATATGCATAATTAAAACCAACCTGAGCAAAAACCAGCTCCGTACTTCGTCTAACTTTTGAGAAAACAGTCAAAAAAGGCTTTACGGTCACTTCGCCCCCTTCGCCCCAAAACCATTTCGCCCTGAAATGTAGGGCAAAATGGTTTTGGGGCAAAATGAATTTACGTCTCATGAGACAAAAAAATAATTGTTTTACTCATTTCTCAAAAACTATAGCACTTTAGACGAAACCATTTTAGGGGATGTTTACTACCGTCATCATGTTTATATTGGGTTGGGTCAAGATTGATTTGCTGGTTACATGCATTTTAGAAATTACAATTCCAAATATTAAAGTTACATGTATGTTTTGTCCCTGTTATGAACGTGTATGAATCACTATAAACAGTAAAATGAAAACTATCGAGCATACACAATTTGTACACGGCCTGGTATGTATTCAAAAGAAACAAAAATACTGAAAAGAATTTTATAGTTTTTGTCCACTTAAAGGTAGAACACATGATTTATAAACTGTTAAAAGGGGCGTTATTTCCACTCGTGATTAGAAGCCCATGTTGATAAAACTGCCCTGTAGAAATTTCAGCCACCTAGGTGCAGTAATACTTCTAAAAACTTAAAAAATCCATGCATAGTATTTGTGTTGCAAAATACTTATTTAGAAAACCACCGTCAGTTGCAAATTTCTCACACAAAATACCATTTTGGACTGAAATAAAATCATGTGGATTTTGGTGTCATTGTTATTAACACTTTTATTAAGGTTTTTTTGTCAACTCGTAAAAACAAAATTGGGGTCACTTTAAAAAGTCTCAAAATTACGAAAGACCATTAGCAGCACTGAAAGTATGTTAGTTATTCGTAATTAGTAATCCCTAATAACGAATTAGTAATCCGTAATTAAGAATTGAGTACATGTAATTCGTAATTAACTTTTGGCCAATCACATTTGTATTTTTTGCCAAAAATAATCCCAGTGTCAACTGGTTATTAAATTGCAATTCACAGAATTTTTTGTTTAACTCTTTTACTACGGCGAGCCGCTCAAAGCGGCTCGCCTTTACACATAAACAAACGGTTGCCTTCAATTAATTACGTCACAGACCTTAAAAAAAGTTCCGTAGTGAAAGAGTCAAAGCCACCCCCAGGTCGGCATCAAGCAAAAAAAGTAACACTCGGGTCACAAAACTGAATAAATCGTGAGTATCGCTGAACAAGAGGCAACTCTACGCATCATAATCGCAACCATGCTCATGTCACGCAAGATGGCGTGATTTTTCCGCACGCTGATTGGCTAAAAAAATCTGGATGCGCGTGTTATGCATGCTATGCACACATCTTGTTTTCTTCCATAGAACTTGGCTGTGACAATCGGCATCACTTTGCAAAAGTTCAAGTCTTGCGATTGTTTTTTTTTTTTTAGCGTTGCCTGATGCTGTTTGTTGTAATTACGAATTATTTAGTGTGTAATTACAGATTATTTAATTCATTATTAAGGATTACTAATTTACTATTACGGAATACTTAATTCGTAAAATTACAAATTAGTAATTCATTATTACGAATTAGTGCAAATCAAAAATTTTATGAATTATTTTTCAGGTGCGCGTACAGAAGTCCATTTTAGTCAAAAAGGTCCTTTGGGACTGGCATTCATTTTGCTGGCAAGCAAAACTGCATTTATAACATGGATGACCCGTAACTACGAATTAGTAATTCGTGATTACGAATTAAGTACATTGTGTACATGTAATTATATTAACGAAATACTTTTACGAATAACTTATTTCGTAATGACAGATTTTGTAATTTACATGCCCTGAAGACGTTGGTCGTACATCTTTTGATAGAATGGCATGCTAAAGTAAACACAGCGTGTGATGTCTGCCGTGACTTTCTTGTTAACTTGTCCAGTTTCTGCATGCCTTATGTCCGACTCTTGACGCTTGAAGCTAGTGCAGTTACGGAAATTCTGATAGCTCTGCGCATGTAGGACAAACATCTTGAATGCAGCGTTTATCGTCCAAGTTTCGACGATGTCCGTTCCTTTCTCCCACGAGAGCAGAGAATCATCGTACGGGAGATTCAGCTTGTTACACAACGCTGACAAGATGGCGGCAGGGTTTCTCACGAGGTCATCTGCGTCGATAACGACTGGGTCTGTGTCAAGACGTTTCTCCTTAACATGCTCGTACAAGTCGTAACCCTCCTTATAGGACATGCCGGGGGGGAATATTTGCGGAGGCTGTTGATCAAATTCAAACTCTTCAATGAATGGCATTTTAACCTTAAAAACAGGATTTGCACCCATCACCTCGTGTGTGAGTTTCTTCCAAGATGGGAAAACCTTACTTGGATGTCTGATGAGGAACACATGGCGATAGCCCTGTGGCAGGCTGTCGTACCTGTAATTCAGGCAGTAAACAATCTCTTTAGAGATAATCGCCCGCTTTCCTGGATAATCACCTTCAAGGGTCTTCTGAATCCAGTCATAGGTGCAGATGGAGCTTGGGAAGGTGTAGCCTTCCCGGTCGGCCGGGGGCCCTTCGAGGTCCACGCCAGTAGTGGGCTGGTCACCAGTAGGGGTGGGGTCAAGTCGATCAGGCCCAAGCAGAAAGGCACTGCTGTACAGTTCGTCAAAGATTTTGGCATTTGGGATTCCGCAGAGGCATTTTAGGAGAGCTGTAGAGCAGGTCCGCGGAGTGGCCCAGATTATGACTCTTACAGAACCATCCATGGTTGATTCCAGGACTGATGAGCTCCAAGATTCTGCTTGGTGTTTGCTCGACCCTAAATTGTCCCTCTGTTGGTGCCAGCTCTGTAACATGTACATGTAGTGTACTGTTATACAACTTTTGTACCTTTTCAAAATGAACTCCTATTGTTGTTCACCAACCTTTGTCACTGTTTGAATAACCTTCAGGAACTTTGGTGGCTCACCAGGTTCATTCATGCGAAACTGCAAGCATTGACTGCATGTACTGTACATGTAGTAAGCAGGGTGGTTTTATTTGTAAAGTGCTTTTCCATTCTTGTATGGTTCTAACTATAAGCATGTGTGCAGACCAAAAGTATGTTGGCTTTATAATGTCCTTGGCTTGGGTGTATTTTTTTGGATCTATAGGCATATGATGTACATCATTAACATTTACTCAAGGGTGGTCGGGTTGGCGTACGGGTTCTTTCCTCGCCTTTCACCTCTGGGGTCCCGGGTTCGAATCCGGGGCGTGTATGTGGATTGGGTTTGCCTTCCCTACTTGACCGCGTGGGTTTTCCCCTGGGGCATTTCTCTGGGGGTTTTCCCTCCCACTTCTAAAACTGCAAATCCTTCTTCGTCATCTCAAGTTGATAATATAGTATAGTTAAAGCTAAAACCGTATAGTTGATGGCATAAAGGGCCTTAGTTGCCGAAGATGCCATAAAATATACAACAACAACAACATTTACTCAAATGTACTCAAAACTTCACCAAAAATACTTTTTATACACTTGTACTGCTACATGCATGTATTCACTTTTTTTAAACCAACAAATTGGCCTCCAAGTGCTATGAAAATAAAAATTAACCTTCCATTGCTGATTTTTGGTAATGGGGGGACATTTCAGAATCCTAAAGTAACTGAATGAAGCGAAAATGATTTACATGTATTATGTAAAATTGAAAATATAAGTTTTAAAATATTTTCATTATATTGTGATATTTTCAGCCTTATTTTAAGTACCAGAATGCAAATTGTTTATATTCCAATTTTAAATCTGACCTTTAGCTTTCATTTGACACCAAATTTGTGTTGGTGGCATGCATGGAATTGAAATTGAGAGTTAAAGGCACAGTCTTGTGAGACGTAAATTCATTTCGTACCCAAAGGCCATTTCGCCCCAAAACCACTTCGTCCAAACACTACCTCGCCCAAATGCCACTTCGCCCCAAAACAACTTCTTGCACAGGCCGTGGTTCAGGGCGAAGTGGTTCAGGGCAAAGTGGTTCAGGGCGAAGTGGTTCAGGGCGAAGTGACTGTAAACCATTTTTTGACTGTTTTCTCAAAAGTTACACAAAGTACGGAGCTGATTTTTGCTCAGGTTAATTTGTAACGGTTTACCATCATGTATACTACCTTTGATATACAAAATTCATAAATACCTTAGACAGTTTACGTATCCCTATTGCAGTGTTGTCCAGAGATTTTGGAGTAACGGGTGAAAAAAATATGAGTAGTCAGTTGCGTACATAAGAGATTTAAAAGTAATTCTGGTACTATAGGGAATAAACAAGATTTATTTTGTAAAATAAAAAAAGTAGCCGGCAGCAAATGACGGAGTAGCCTGTTAAATCGCCGGCAGCCAGTGCTTCTGGACAACACTGCTATTGGCTGAAAGCACATCACACGGGGAGTTTTAAACAAGTGATAAATGCCCGCGCCCGTTCCCAGTGCGTATGGAACACGCACACTCACACACAAACTGCACGCAAATTGTGCTCTGTGTGCGTGCGGTACAACACGCTTGCATTATGCGCAACGTGCACGATCGAACAAAAACAACTCAACGCAGCTCATACGAACACGGTAGAAAGTGAATTCATGCAAAACATGGCAAAATGACCAGCTAATTTTGGTGAGTTTTACCAATTTACACAAAAAGGTATTTAAGAATGGGATTAAAAGTAGGTTTGGCCAGTTTTAAACAATCCATTTAAAACCGGCTAGGGGCCTGGACGCTGATAATGACCTGCGCCTTCGGCTTGGGCCATTATCGCCGTCCAGGCCCCTATCCGGTTTAAAACGTATGTTTAAGACTGGCCAAACCTACTTTTAATCCCCAATTATCACACGTCTGGCAATCTGCATTTTGACTTTTTCCCCATGATACACAGCAAAAGTAGTCTTTCTGTGTAAAAGTCTTGGTGGCACATGTATTGTGAATCTCCCATATTGCTTTCAACTTTGTCATGCAGTATTTTATTCATATTTTTCCCAATAGAAAGCATTTCAATTCAAACTTTTATTATTTATTTATTCCTCAATATTTTCCTTATTTTCCAGTTACTTGAGCAAGCTGAAGATCTGGACATCATCTGTGGAGTTTGTGCATCACATTTGAAACTGGGACACACCGAAAAGGCTGAAAAGGTACACTTTTCTTAACCATTGTTTTTAATAAGCTATATTTCTGGCCAACTAATTTTTGATCAGGGAGAGGAAACCACCCTTTCACAGTAGGCCTACACGTACAGGGTGGATACAAAAAAAACGAAACCGAGATATTATTGCTAATTGTGACTAAAGTAGGGCACATATGAATCAAAGGAAGATATCCTCTGTTTGGGTGGAATCTCCTCTTTAAAATGACACCCTGGTCATTTCATTGTGTTTCCCATTGACTAAGCAGTGACCAGTGTTATGCAAGGGTCTAGTTATGGATTTGCGCTACTTTCTTGAATGCATGGCATAGCCTGTTTGGACGACCATTGGTATCTGTTGATAACCCAGGACGCCTCAGAAAGTAACATGCCGATAAAAATGTTGTTTAATTTACCCAGTGAATTCAAAAGCTTAAGCCTACATGTACCTCCCTTGTTTGTAGGGGCTCACGACTTAATTTCAATAGGGTGACCTGCACGTCACTGGCTGATTTCGCTACCAACTTTGGTAGCGATTATAGAGAAAAACATAAGAATTGCCTCACAGTTCGAAAAAGGCCAAGTGAATGAGACACTCTACATGTGTAGACTCTACTCAAGTCACCAAATCCATGCCAACCCAAATAATAATGACCTCTATAGTGAAGGATCTGGGTTCGAATCCCAGTCGGGGCATTGCAATTTTCTCGTGTTTCTAAATTCATCTCTAATTGTCAATCCCATCATATACCCCATTGTATTTAAATAAAATAATTAGAGATCTGCTCGGACGGTGGCCTGAACAAAAATACACCGTACTGTAAAATGTTTGTAAGTAACGTATGGACATGTAAAGCTAACTTTTAAGCAGAACCACCATCCGAGCCTCCTGCTGTCCCCAGCCACAAATGCCAAGTGCCTCCACGAACGCCCAAAGATAACCACTTGTATAGCTATGGCTCAATAGACGAAGGAATGTCCTGGGTCCAATTTCATGGAACCTGTTACTGCAGAATTCTGTGCCTACGGGCACTGTAACCATGGTAACTGTAAAGAGCAGGGCTTGAAATTAACGGAGGCCACGGAGGCCATTGCCTCTGTTGCCCCTGCTCTTGGCCTAGGTGCCCTTTTGCAATCCTCCCATAGACTTTTTCATTTTCCAATGGAAGTGCCCTTTTTGAACTCCAGAAGATGACTAAAAAACAGAAATGGTAGTGCCCTTTCAATGACGGATTTCAAGCCCTGAAAGAGCTATTTCATGGAATCCGTAACAAAAAATTCTGTGCTTATAGGGTTAGCGCAGAATTTCTTCGCTTAAACCCAAATTTTTATGTTAGGAGAAAACAAAATGGTGGTTATTTACGTCGCAAAAATCGTTTTCAATCGCGAAATAGTCCATATTTGCTCTTGTCACATCAAGAATTGATTTCTGCAATGCTGTAATGGCTGGTTTACCAGACGTCTCCATCAATAGGTTGCAGAGAGCACTGAACAATGCAGCACGTGTTCTTGGACGGGTCAAGAAACAAGACCACATAACACCTATGCTAAAATCACTCCACTGGCTGCCAATCAGGAAAATAATTGAATTTAAGATACTCACACTTGTCTGCAAAGCCCTTCATAACCATGCCCCGGATTACATCAAGGACTTGCTGCAAACTAAGGACACTATTTACTCTCTCCGTTCATCCTCATCACCGCATCTAGTCGTTCCTAGGTCCAGGACAGTACACTATGGTGACAGAGCCTTCGCACATATGGTACCGACTCTTTGGAACAAATTGCCAAACTCTACCAGAACTCCCCGTCTTTGGCAATTTTTAAAAGGGACCTGAAGACATTATTATTTAAGCAAGCATATTCTAACGAGTGGTTTCCCTATTTGTGTTTCCTTCCAGCGCCATGAGTAATTATTTCTCTATTTTATCCAATAGGGTGACACTTTTTGCGTAGAAAGTTATGTTAGGGCGACAATTTGGTGTAGCCCCAATATTTTGGAGGTTAAAAACCATTTTTTTAAAGGTCAAAAACCATTTTTATTAGGTCAAGAACCATTTCTCTTAGGTCTAGAACCATTTTTGGAAGCTTTGGGTAGAGAAATTTGGTGTCGGCAGCGTTCGCCCTTAACTTTTTTCCCAACTGGCCTACAGGGCCAATTGTATAAAATCTTCACTGGCCCGTCCGCATTTCAAGTGGCCCGGTTTAATACCGTTAAAATTAATGTTTGGAAAAACCACATTTGAGTGAATAAATTAGGAAAACTGATAAGGTTCTCCTCATTAAAAGTTTGAAAATGTGTGGTACATTTTAGAGCTTTCTGGTGAATTTTAGAGCTATTCTCGAGTCTTGAAAGGCTCTTTTGTTATAAATTCTCAAGGATGCATGTTTTTGTGCACATTAACCCCTTGGAGACAGGAAACTGCATTTGCAGTTCCAAGTGTGAGTGTACATCTTGGGGGCGGTTATAAAGAATTATAGACCAGGGCAGAGCTGGTCTTTTTCAACCTGTTGGCTTGGGGTCAAGTCAGTTTTTGGTTTTTGACATGTGACTTGACCCTGGAGAAAATGACTTGTGACTGGACTTGGGAAATAAGATTGATTTACGACTTGAAATAAAAACTAATTATCAAGTCTCCAGCCCCAGAGACATACTGCATTTACCAAAACTGGAAGTGCAGTCTCTCACTCCAGGGGAATAAATTGGAACCGTCCGTGGGATAATTTTCACCTTTTAACTACATGTATACTTTGAACAAGGTGAAGCACAATGAGCAGTGAGAACGACCTCACCCTAAAAAGAAACAGTTATACCATCATCAGATTGCTACACAAAGTCAAGAGTAAATTTTGCTGAGCTCTGCCATCAAATACCGCTATATTTCTTTCCAAAGCAAAGACAATCTCTTTGCCCTCTAATACACAGTACAGATCTATAATTTCTATCAAAATATAAATTTAAAACTCTTCTATGACCCCCTAAACATTATAACCATTCCGAACATTTTGAGCAACCCAGAAAATACAACTATGTCAGAAGTACATTTCTGATAAGAAGTGGGTGTGGTTATTTTCCGGTACTTCTCCCCGGACAGCAAATTTGGCACACATCCCACATTGTTTCTCAGGGTTAAATTAGCTTACATCAGTTAAGTTCAGTAGTATATCTATGATGGATATAGCATTTCTGATAAGAAGGGGCGTGGTCATTTTCGGGTGCTTCACCTGGATAGCGAATTTGGCACAAATCCCAAGTTGTTCCTTGGGGTCAAATTATATTGAATCAGTCGAGTTCAGTAGATACAGCGATGTCGAAAGTAGCACTTTAAATGTTGGGCGTAGACATTTTAAAAAGGGCGTGGTCATTTTCCGGAACTTCTCCCTAGGTGGCGATATTGACACACATCCCAAGTTATTCCTCGGGGTCAAATTAGCTTATCAGTTGAGTTCAGTAGTTTAGCTATGTCGGAAATAGCACTTCTGATAAGGCGGGGCGTGGTCATTTAAAAGGGTGTGGTCATTTCTGTGTACTTTTCCATCGATAGTAAATTTGGCACAAATCCCAAGTTGTTCCTCCGGGTCAAATTAGCTTATATCAGTCAAGTTCAGTAGATACATGTATAGATATGTCAGAGGTAGCACTTCTGATAAAGGTCGTGGTCATTTAAAAGGGCGTGGTCAGTTTTGGGTACTTCTCCCCAGGTAGAGATTTTGGGACACATCCCAAGTTGTTCCTCGGGGTCATATTATACAAATATTGACTGCAATGAGGGGCATGGTTAAGATTATGGGCCCAAGGTGATCTCGAAGCTATGACTATGCCCCGAGGCGGAAGCCGAGGGGCATAGTCATGGCTTCGAGATCACCGAGGGCCTAAAATCTTAACCATGACCCGAATAAACAGCAGTCAATATTTGTTTTATATACCGAATGTGTAGATTTTTTTCATCTGGTTGGTTAAAAGTAACGAGACATCATACAGTCATGACAGTGGTCCTTCGCGTTTCGATTTCGGAAGCTGGTCTACGGCGGAAAAGTTGTATATTTACAGCAAACATTGTAGCATAATCACCTGGCACTTTAGTAGCACATTTCACCTGACACAGTTTTCACTGTAGGCCACTTCTCTTACTTTCTACTTCATCATCTACGACAGACGACAAAATGACGTCGAGATTCCGCCATTACCGTCCTGATGAATGTTTACGTGAAGCGCACAGCTGCATAGTTGGTGCACAGCTATAGCTATGCTAACACATGTAATGCGCGCGTCCGGAACCCGCTAAATGACTATGCCCGGGGCATGGCAAAGACTATTGCCCGGTGGGCATATACGCGCCGGGTCTAGCCGATTCAATGCCCCCACTTTTAACCAATCGGATGACTGGAATCTACGCATGAGGTATATAATAGCTAATATCGGTTGAATTCAGTAGATACAACTATGTCGAAAGCAGCACTTCTGATGAAGAAAGGGGCGTGACCATCTTAAAAAGGGCGTGGTCATTTTCGGGTATTTCGCCCCGGATAGCGAATTTGGCACACATCCCACGTTGTTCCTTGGGGTCAAATTAGCCTAGATCAGTTGAGAAATCCTCTCCTAAATGAAGTGCATACAAAACTGTCACAGGTCCTAGACTAGTAGTCATAAGGTTCTCCTCATTAAAAGTTTGAAAATGTGTGGTACATTTTAGAGCTTTCTGGTGAATTTTAGAGCTATTCTCGAGTCTTGAAAGGCTCTTTTGTTATAAATTCTCAAGGATGCATGTTTTTGTGCACATTAACCCCTTGGAGACAGGAAACTGCATTTGCAGTTCTAAGTGTGAGTGTACATCTTGGGGGCGGTTATAAAGAATTATAGACCAGGGCAGAGCTGGTCTTTTTCAACCTGTTGGCTTGGGGTCAAGTCAGTTTTTGGTTTTTGACATGTGACTTGACCCTGGAGAAAATGACTTGTGACTGGACTTGGAAAATAAGATTGATTTACGACTTGAAATAAAAACTAGTTATCAAGTCTCCAGCCCCAGAGACATACTGCATAACCAAAACTGGAAGTGCAGTCTCTCACTCCAGGGGAATAAATTGGAACCGTCCGTGGGAGTCTGAAGAAAGATCAAAGTTATTAGTACGGCGTGGGTCTGTTTTATTACAACTGGACAGCCGGACCATTGGGAAGGCTTTCCAATGCAATTTCCAATGCAATTTGTTTAATCAAGTGTCGGTTAACCAGTTAACCGTTCGGCCGACACCAAATATTGTTGCTGGTGAATTACACAAACGTAGACGAATTTACAATGCACACATTACCCCTAGGCCCCAAAACAATTGTTGAACCTTTATCTGGTCAAAATTTTTACTACGACCCGAATATAAATATATTCAAATTTTATGAAGTCATTACAAATACCTAACCCTCTGAAAACTATTATAAATTCTTTATAATTGGGTTTCGTTTAAACATTTGGCAAAACCATTTTTCCGTTAAAATTGGTTTTTTTGGTTAAAGGTACACACCGGCCTACTGTTTACATGATTTAGTGATGTAGCAGCATTGACAATACTTTTTTGATGGTCGTTGTGAAAAAGGATCATCAAAATATCCCGTAATTTACTAAAGAAGTGCAAAATTAACCAAAACGGTCAAAAGACGGGTTATACGCTTTACCAGCCGTTACAACTACGCGCGAGCCTCACGACTTTGTCACAAACGATTCGCTCTTCTCCTGCTCAGGATATCTCCAATTTTCTGCTCACGATTTCACTGGACAGCCCGGACGACCGAATAGGAATTTCCATTTTCTTTTGAGGAGTTGGCATCATGTTTTTTCTTCATGAACGTACACCGGAGCAACACGCCCGTGTGTGTGTGCGCACTCGGGCCATTTACCGTGCTGCACGGGGCAAATATCCTACACTCCACGGTAGCCTGCCGTAGCACGCGCTCGCTCCCGTTCTCCGGACTCTCGAAACAAACAATTATGTTCGAATTTTAATACTTATGTTTATCTTTGTTTCATACCTGTATAAATAGTCTCTCTTTTGTCAATTACTTATAAATATTGGGGGAAATCAAAGTTGAATTTGGTGCAGTTCTGCAGTAACAAACTTTTATACGGCTGAAAATACAACTAACTCACAAGACCACGTGACTTTTCGGAACCAGAATTTGGTTCCGAAAAGTCAAGTGACCTTTAATTTTTCAAAAGTGCTCAAAAACGGCCAAATTTGACGGCGTCTTTCAGGATATATCTAATTTACTCTCGAAGGTGCTTCAGAATATTGTATGGGTCTATTTCGAGCACAAAATAGCCCAACAAAGCCGGTGTGTTCCTTTAAACGGTTAACAGGTTGCACGTCCCATCCCTACTTCAGACCTTGTGTGTAAAACGTATGAGACGGGCTAAACAACTAAGTGTTTCCTCACAAAATCTTAAATTTTTCCCACTCAAAATTTTGGTTCTTTTCATCAAATCTGCACATTCCAATGCTACGTCCGTAGATGAGTCATTATACAGAAAACAATTCTGATCTACTTCCCAACTCTTAACATTCTTACTAAACTTAATTGTTCAGGGTTTTTCAGCACACAATGGAATTGGCATATATTGGTACAGCTAGCGGACCTTTGACATGTATAAACCAGTTTATTGCAGAATTTCTACATGTACAACGGTTTCCTGCTACTACCGGGTACATGTACGAGGCGAGCATAAAAAACACAAGAAAGTTCTTGGGGAAAACTGATCAAAATGTCAATCTTTTGATGCAAATCAGCTTTGTCAAAATTTTCAGAAATTTTGGTTAATATAGTTGTACAGCAAATATTGAAAAAAATTAAAAGTCATTTTTGGTTTTTGATATTTTATAACGAATTGTTGTGTATATTGACTCGGCAGATTTGCTATCTATCCTAGAACCCTCCAATCCCTAATTAGGTGATCGGAACTTTTTCCGATCACCTATTACTATTGTACGATTTCTTTGTCTTTTTTTTTTTTTTTTTTTTTTTTTTTTTTTTTTTTCCACTCAAACGTTTCCAGAGCTTTTCTTCAAAACGGTTCAAGCTATCAACTTGAAACTTTGTAGGAACATCAACCCCAATGTGAAGGTGTGCATACAAGTGTGACGTCATTGTGACGTCATCGGGTGTCAAATTACAACCCAAAAATGACTAAAATATGCATGTTTTAAAATGCTTCCGTCTGGAAAACCACGTGACCCATGATTTTCGTATTTAGCAGGCTTATAGATAGGATCATGGCCTACAATTTTCTTTGTGTGGGCATTTTCATCTGACCCTTCCTTCTGGGGTCAATCTGAGGTCAAAGTTCAACGAAAACGAAAATCTCAATTTTTGCACTTATTGAGCAACAATGCCCATCAAACCAAGCTGAATCTTTAAGTAACTAGGTACAGGCATAGGTCCTATGGCAGACTTTCACCAGCGTGTATAATATTATGATGGCATCAAGTGTGACGTAATCATGACGTCATCAGGTGTCAAATTACAAAAATTACAAAAAAGGTTATTATTTCCAAAATTCATATCTCAAGAACCGTAATAGATACTTGAACAATTCTTTCACAACATGATAAGTCTAAATGAACTGAACAAATCATACAATGTCATGATCCCTGTGTGACGCCTACTTCCGGTCCAAACCGGAAGTTGTTCAAATTTGTTGTTCAAGTATCAAATTACACCCCCCAAAAAACCAAAATATGCATATTTTAAAATGCTTCCGTCTTGAAAACCACGTGACCCAGGATCTTCGTATTTGGCAGGTTTATAGATGACATTCTGTGCTACAATTTTCTTTGTGTGGGCATTTTCATCTGACCCTTCCTTCTGGGGTCAATTGGAGGTCAAAGTTCAACGAAACTGAGAATCTCAGTTTTTACACTTACCAGCAACAATGCCTATCAAACCAAGCTGAATCGTTAGTAAATTAGATACAGACATAGGCCCTACGGCAGACTTTCACCAGAATGTATAGTATCATGATGGCATCAAGTGTGACGTAATCATGACGTCATCAGGTGACAAATTACAAAAATTACAAAAAAGGTTATTATTTCCAAAATTCATATCTCAAGAACCGTAATAGATACTTGAACAATTCTTTCACAACATGATAAGTCTAAATGAACTGAACAAATCATACAATGTCATGATCCCTGTGTGACGCCTACTTCCGGTCCAAACCGGAAGTTGTTCTAAAATGTGCATTTTTTAAAGCGTTTTGAATGCAAATAGATTCAAAGTGGTAGTGAATTTGACCATATTTCTACGGAACGAAATGTTTCCACACATGTGGACTTTTTGACTATACCATTGGTGACGTCATCACATGGACGGTAGTTACGTAATGTGGTGTCAAAATACGCAAATTTGAAACTGAATTGTTTAAAAATGCTGTATCTTGAGAACTACAACAGATATTTGCATGATTCTTTCGCCACATTTAAGAACTTGATGTTTATCAAATTGTTGAACAATTTGTGCACAACATTGTGACGTCATGATATCGTCACAGGTGTCAAATTACAAAAATTAAATGGTTATTATTTCAAAAATTCATATCTCAAGAACCGTAATAGATACTTGAACAATTCTTTCACAACATGATAAGTCTAAATGAACTGAACAAATCATACAATGTCATGACCCCTGTGTGACGCCTACTTCCGGTCCAAACCGGAAGTTGTTCTAAAATGTGCATTTTTTAAAGCGTTTTGAATGCAAATAGATTCAAAGTGGTAGTGAATTTGACCATATTTCTACGGAACGAAATGTTTCCACACATGTGGACTTTTTGACTATACCATTGGTGACGTCATCACATGGACGGTAGTTACGTAATGTGGTGTCAAAATACGCAAATTTGGAGCTGAATTGTTTAAAAATGCTGTATCTTGAGAACTACAACAGATATTTGCATGATTCTTTCGCCACATTTAAGAACTTGATGTTTATCAAATTGTTGAACAATTTGTGCACAACATTGTGACGTCATGATATCGTCACAGGTGTCAAATTACAAAAATTAAATGGTTATTATTTCAAAAATTCATATCTCAAGAATCGTAATAGATACTTGAAAAATTCTTTCACAGCATGATAGGTCGCAATGAACTGAACAAATCATACAATGGCATGACCCCTGTGTGACCCAAACCTCCGGTTCAAACCGGAAGAGGTTCGAAAATGTACACTTTTTTAGCACTTTGAATGCAAATAGAGCCAAAGTGGTAGGGAATTTGACCATAGTTCTACGGAACGAAATGTTCCCTCACATGTGGACTTTATGACTACATATATACCACTGATGACGTCATCACGTGTACGGTGGTTACGTAATGTGGAGAAATTATTTGTTGGGTCCCTTGATAATTAAGCTAACTCAGTCGTTTGAGGGCGCTATGCCAAGCCTCCACTAATCTGACGATTTGCGCCCATATATAGTGCTCGACTTCTAATAATAGAACTTGTATCTAGGCGGCCTGTCTCGGGTCAGAGGTCATAATGTATCTTTTTAAGGAGGATGTCTGGGCCACACGGTCAATGATACACGTACGTACGTGCGCGTGTAGTGAATAAGTCAGACAGACAAGACATAATAAGCAGGGCTTGATTTACAACCGAGAAAATTTGACTTTTGAAGATGTAAAACTGCTAGTTTCCGTGGCATCATCGCCAGGAAAGTTGAATGAACACTTGATAGCACAAGGACATTTACTTTTGGTGACTTAGCTGTTGTATCTTGGGTGTAATTATGTACGGCTAGCCTTAGTCGGCGGACCAGAGTAAATATGTCTTCTCCCCGAAAACTGTGAATGTGACATGCTGGAAATCGTTGCTGTGTTGGAAATAAAATGGACATGGTGGACCGCAACTCAAGTTGACTGGAGCGTCAGTTTATTCTAGATGCAATTGAACCCCAACTCCCCACACGGCGATATACTACAGTAATATGATCTCAAATGACAACATCTTTAGAACTGTAATAGATATTGAAAAGATTCTTTCACCACATATACATGTCAAAACTTGTTCTTCAGTAGATACTTGAACAATCTGTGCACACAATAGTAACGTTATGATGAGATTGACAATTATGACGTCATCAGATACACAATTTTAGCGTTGAATAGTCAGAGTCATGTCTTGAGAATTCCAATACTTTTTCAACATCAAACAACTCAAGTTTTCAAACAATCTCAAAACTGTGTCGTCATCATCATTTCAATGTTTGTCACCCGATCACCTTGCGTTTGTAAAAAACACAAACGCGAAGCTCTAGTTACTACTGCTTTTGTACCAGAACAAAATCAGGTCCAGTTTAATACATATGACTCCCTAGACCTTTAATTGCAACCATTAATTACCTGCAAGCTATTCTGACAATACCTTCAGTTCTGTATGCACACTTGAATGCAGCCAGCATGCAAGGCCACACACATACAATGTCATCTATAGGTACTAGGTGAAAAAGGTCATTTCATATTCAGCAAACAGACAGATGACTAGTAGTAGTAGTACATGTACAGTGTAGTGGCCCTATAGCTGAGCTGGCACTGCACATGTATACTTCCTCCATGATGTACTGTGCTTCAAAAACAACTTGGATGCTGCACAGAAAAACCTGATTTGCGAGGTACAAGAGCCTATTATATAGAGGGAAAAAACAAGCAGAATCTTGTAGTTCATCAGACCTGGAATCAACCATGGATGACTCTGTAAGAGTCATAATCTGGGCCATTCCGCGGACCTGTTCTTCAGCTCTCCTGAAGTCCCTGAGTGGAATCCCAAATGCCAAAATCTTCCATGAGTTGTACTGCAGTGCTTATTTACTCGGGCCCGATCGACTGAACCCCGCCCCTCCTGGCAACAAACCAAGTACTGATGTGGACCTGGAAGGGCCCCCGGCCGACAGGGAAGGCTACACCTTCCCGAGCTCCATCTGCACCTATGACTGGATTCAGAAGACCCTCGAAGGTGATTATCCAGGCAAGCGGGCGATCATCTGCAAAGACATAGTCCAATGCCTTAATTACAGGTACGACAGCCTGCCACGGGGCTATCGCCATGTGTTCCTCATCAGACATCCAAGTAAGGTTTTCCCATCTTGGAAGAAATTGAGGTACGACCTGCTGACTACAAATCCTGTTAACAAACTGCCACCCATGGAAGAGTATGAATTTGGTCAAGAGCCTCCCGGATTGGCCTACAAGGAAAGTTACGACTTGTTTGAGCATGTTAAGGAGAAACGCCTCGACATGGATCCAGTCGTTATCGACGCCGATGACCTCGTGAGAAACCCTGCCGCCATCTTGTCAGCATTGTGTAACAAGCTGAATCTCCCGTACGATGATTCTCTGCTCTCTTGGGAAAAAGGAACGGACATCGTCGAAACTTGGACGATAAACGCTGCATTCAAGATGTTTGCTCTGCATGAACGGAGTTATCAGAACTTCCGCAACTGCACTAGTTTCAAGCGGCAAGAGTCGGACATGAAGTTTGCAGAAACGGGCCAAGTAGATACGAAAGTCACGGCAGACATCAAGCGATGTGTTGACTTTAGCATGCCATTCTATCAAAAGATGTACGAACAACGTCTTCAGGGCAATTAAAAATGAACTCCAAAACATCAGTCAGCCGTCAATGAACATTATACTTGTAGTGAACTGAATTCAACACGCAGTATAGAGCGTACGTGTGGTATTTTTTTCGTATACATTGAACAAAGATTTTAAAGAAATTACCTCCTGGAATCAACAGGTAATATAATTTTAAGATATACTTCCCACTTGCACTTTTGTCGCAAATGTTGCTTTTCTGTAGAAAAATCAAATTTTCTCCTTCAAAAATTGCCTTCAGTTAGTGCACAAGATAACCATTCACGCGCGCGCGCAGTGCCCTATGTTGTCGCGCTTACGCACAGACCGCTCGCAGCGTCATTTTGTGCATTACTTTATGCAGTAATTTTATCATTTATTTATCTCAGAAATGCAACATTTGCGACAGAAGTGCATGTGGGAAGTATATCCTAGAATTTGATGATCTGTTGATTCCAGGAGGTATTTTCTTTAAAATCTTTGTTCAATGTATACGTAAAAAATACCGTACGTGTTTCTACTGAACACTAAACTGAATGTTTTTGTACCATTATCTATCTAGTAAAAATAGCCTGGTAAGAATTTAGTACTCGGACGTCACTTAGTATTTTCGCCTTAAAATTACTTATTATGCATCAATAAGTGCAAATCTAATCAAGAAACCAAAATTTGGAGGGAAAAAAATATTAAGACTGTACGAGGAGAAACCTTTTGTGAGATGTCCCATAGGCTTTATGCATGGGGGCTTATGTGACGTCCGACTTGTAAATTCTTTCCAATAGCCTTAAACAGTTAATTGCTGGTGCACACAATGGAAATAAGTAAAACCCGCAGCCGATTTCAAAAGTTTGTATAACGCGCAACTTTTGAAAATGGCATAAGCCCTATAGCTTGCGTGTATTTATCCCAGGAATGTTGCGCAACTTACGCAATCAAAAGTTTAGTATTTTGTATGATACAAATAGTTTAACCCAAAAAAAACGTATTTTACATTTTGTTCTTCTGCTAAAAAGAAAAATGAAGCAAAATATTGTCCTAATTTTTCCCTCTTTTGAACATGCTGTTTAATTGGTTACTAAATACACACCAATAGGCCCCTAGATGCATTCCATTAAGGGAAAAACCCCCCAGAAAACTCATGTTAACATGGAAAATTGTTAATTTGTTGTACAACATAAATTGTTAAACCAAAAGTGACTATATTTTGAATCTGATCCAATAATCAATGACTCGTAGGTCTATGGTTTAGAGTTTGCAAAAATGTAAATATTTATAAACGAATGTCTTTGGATTAAAACGTTGACTATAATACAAAATAACAAAATGCTACTTCATACGTAAAGGGATTTCTAAATACCACAGCCTGCACACACAAACTGGCTAGTGTTCCTAAAGATGATGTAGGCCTACATGTACAGGATTAGCCATGGTCATATATGCTTTGTTCATGCATGCCCATAAACGTTTTACATAGACTGTCTGAAACATTTGTTCATCATGTGAAAGATATGCATATGAGTCTTTTGGCAACACAGACCATATTTTCCAGAAAATACCTCTTTCTGATCTCAAAATAAAAGAAATAACTTAATTAAGGCCCAAAAAGGGTTACAAATAGTGTGACAACATGCCTTTCAAAAACCCTGTGTACAAATTTCCAATATACGCTCGTAACCGGGACAGACACTTGTTACATTTTAGGCCATCCAGGTCACGAGCGTATATTGGAAATGTTTTTCATCATGTGAAAGTATAAATGCATGTACATTTATGTATTTGTCTTGCTTTTGAGTGCTATAAACATAACGGTAATAATTTAAACAACGCTGGATGCCGCAATAGGGCGACATTTCGGGAAGACTCTCCCCGGGGACCACCGAAATTTTGGCAAGAGTCACTCAAAATGACACCTTATTTTTTTACCCGAAGCTTCCAGATATGGTCACAGACCTAAGAGACACAGTTCTAGACCTAATAAAAATGGTTCTCGATTTAAAAAAAATGGTTTTTGACCTAAAAAAATAATTTTTAAACTATACAATGTTAGGGCGACACCAAAATGTCGCCCTATTGAGCACGTCGCCCTAATATACCTTTTTTACACACGATTTGTCGCCCTATCCTACAATTCATAGTTTTTTTATATTTACAGAGTTCATTTCAACAGAGAAATTATAATTTTTTTACCCGAAGGAAAGCATTTATTTAATCTCTTTAATTTGTAGCATTATCCTGAAACGTAATGTAATAATGGGTATACATTTAACAAATAATTTGGCGTTTTTCTATTATTGGTATCCGGTAATTATAACTACATGTAATCTGATTCACTTCCAATTTAGAATAAAAACAGCAGCGATTTTTGTAATCTATATAAGTGCCTCCCTGAGCTCCTGCACTTCTAGGGTTGTTTTGGAGATGCACAGCTTATCCCAAGCAGTTTCAGTCAGATTGAAAATCCAACAAAGTATACTGACACTCTTTAGAAACGCAAAACACACACTTTAACCCTTTTGTGGCGGCTAGACGTTTTTCCAATTTATTCCCCTGGAGCGGGAGACTGCACTAGCAGTTTTGGTTATGCAGTATATGTCTTTGGGGCTGGAGAATGTATGACTAGTTTTTATTTCAAGTCATTAATCAATCTTATTTCCCAAGTCCAGTCACAAGTCATTTTCTCCAGAGTCAAAAACCAAAAACTGACTTGACCCCAAACCAACAAGACGAGAGACCAGGGCTGCGTTCCCAACATGGCAACGTTGGCGAACTTTTCGAGTGGAACGAATTGTGCGTCGCCAACGTCCGCATACGTTGGCCAACAAACTTTTGGATTGTCCGCGAATTTCGCGAGTGATTTCAAAATGGCGTGTGCGACATGAAAGATGATGGTTTGTAGTTTGGAAAATAACAAGTAAATTGCACCTTTCGTGGTTTTCTCCCTTATCGCTGGCGATACACAATCGATGACAATAACGTGTCACATTTCCTCAAATTTGGTAAGCAGCATAGAGCCACATTACAACGCCGGTACGACTGCTGTGACTGTGGGGCCACCATCTTGACAATGTATTTTGGCAAACAACCCATTCCACATTGAGCAAACGTTAACGAACCGTTCGCGTGTTTGGAACGCAGCCCAGCTCTGCCCTGGTAGTATTGACCCATGGGCTAATAATGTATAACCGCCCCAATAGACACTCACACTTAGAACTGCATATATGCAGTTCCCTGTCGCGAAGGGGTTAAAAATGCAAAAAGAGTTTTTAAGGCAATAATATCACAAGGACATTAAATGTTTTTGCAACCTCGCTGTGTGATGTTCCTGCCAGCACCATACCCAAAGCTCGTTCTTAAACATGGCATATGATGTGAGCGCATGACACGTACCTCGTGATTGTGTCTTGCTTTTAATGCATCCAGGAACTCGTGTTGCACATGCATTGCATTCAGCATGATTGTGCATGCCTGTGACAGCTGCACAGACTTTTTAGCATTTTGTCAATTGTTTTCATATTGGGAACGTGGATGAGATTGCCACTCACAAATGTTGTTTAGGCCTTATCATTCTTATTGTCTGCATTACATAATAATTGATCACACTAAATTTTCTGTTTTGTGTTTCTAAAGCGTGCTACATGTAGTTTAAATGGCATGAATTAACATTCTAATTTTTCCTCCCTCAGTTTTATCAGAAAGCTGCTGCTAAGATCGAGGCTAATGATCCAAACGTCGTTGACCTCAAAGGCAGAATCTACTTCAGCCAAAATGATTTGGATAAAGCCCGACAGACGTGAGTGTACTTTTTTGTATGAAAACAAATCAGTGCCGTAGAAGTAAAACGACAAAGCTTCAAGATAAAGTTTACTTTAATTAATAAAGTATGAATAAGTGATGATTTTTTTAGGGATTATGACCCAGAGACCGCCGAGGTGAATAAATGCGATACAAATGTTGACAGATGTCCATGAGTTTGGGAAATCTGGATGCAGTAAAAAGCAACTTGTCTCCACCAGGATTTGAACCGTGGACCCTCTGCTCAACGTGCAGACACCCTGAGCTATGAAGCCAACTGGTGGTCTCGAATCACGGTATTGCAGTTGTTCCTTACTGATTAGGCTTGGCTATCATGTGAGCTTAGCAAGCCCTACAGAGGGATAAACCCTTCAATGAGATAACCACCCCTCCCAGAGATCACTTAAGAATAAAGCCAATTTCACCTTGTTTCAGAAGTAGTTTCATTAGCACATCACTCCCTATTTTCCATTATTTGCAATATTCCAGGTTTCAAGAAGCAATCACAGACTTACCAGACTGTGGACTGTTCCATTTGTGGCTGGGTAAGGTCTACTGGGAGATGGGCAGAGAAGCAAGGGCCAATAAGTCCAAGATGCATGATTCCTTGTTGAAGGTAATACATGAAGAGCTTCATTGCAAAACGCTGTATGTCCATTTTTGGCATTTAGAGAAAACTGCAACTAAGCACTACACGGAAAGGCATATTCCAATAAGTAAAACAGTTTTTGGTGGATATAACTCAGTTTGCCAATAATCTATTTGATGAGTGTATAGGACCACCAATGGAAAATGTACTGACACCATTATCTCAATTTTTTTGATATGGCGTTTACACAGTTTCACATGTATACATGGAAATACACTTGATCTTAATTGCCTCGTCAACCCAAGCGATATTTGAGGAGCTGTTAGGGCAATGCCACAATCTAACTGCTGATAAGGTTGTGCGCCTTGGCCTTGCGCTTTGGCCGTGCGCCTTGGCCATGCGCCTTGGCGAAATAATGGTTTTGGTGATTTCCTGATGGCAGCGGTAATAATGGCAACAGCACCAGGAGGTTTTTTGTACCAAAGTTTGACACACTTCACTTTGAGAGAAAGCGCTGTGAAGGGAAAATGACAGAATTAACTTGGGTGAAGTATTTTTGTGATTCTGTGATTTTCAGCACGTCGTTTTACTCCGTCGCAAATTACTTCCACAGCGCTTTTTCTCAAACGGACACGCATCTCATTTACGTGCGAAAAAGCTCAGTGTTTAATCCACCCTTATTATCAGTCCACTTCACCAATGCTTTGGGTTTCATTGTGGCCATTATTATGTTTAAGAAATTCCATTTTATTCTTCCAGGCGGCGAAATTAGACCCCTACTGTTCAGACACATTTCTTCTTCTTGGACATTATTACTGGCAAGTTGCAGGAGATAAAATGTGAGTTAATAATAACTGTAACTGGAGAGAAATATAAAATGTGAAGCTTGTTGTTGTTAATTTTATGGCATCTTCGTCAACAAAGGCCCTTTATGCCATCGTCTATACAATATTACCATTAACTTTACTTTATTATCAAGATGATGAAGAGAGATATGCAGTTTCAAAAGTGGAAGAAAAACCCCTGGGAATTTTCTGGTGGAAAACCCATGCAGTCCAGTAGGGACTGCAACAGGGTGTCTGCAGGTCTTTAAAAAGTCTTAAATTCATTTTCTAAATTTAAGGCCTTAAAGGCCCTGTAGATGATCTGTTTTTGAGCGATTCTGCGAATAAAACCATTATAAATCAAAAGAAAGACATCAACAAACTCATCCGAAGAAATTTCAGCTTTGTCAAATGTACCACGTTTAAAAAAACCATGAAAATCCATATGCATTTTCCTGGTCTTGGCGGGGTGTTTCAAATATTCGTTCTCAGTTGATCGGGTATACGTGGCTTGCGTCATTAAAAAGCATTTAAAAAGCATATTAAAGCATTAAAAAGTATTAAATTGTTAGCTAGATTTTGGGCCTGTGGTGGCCGAGTATGGAATTCTTTCCTGTTTTGAGGGTTTAATTGGTCTTAAAAAGGCATTAAAAAATGTCTTTAAAAGTCTTAAATTTGACTTGCTGAAACCCGCGCACACCCTGTGCAAACCCAATCTATATACATGCCCCGGAATCGAACCCGAGACACCAGAGATTAAATGAACACGGTCACCACATGCTTTTTTTTTCCCGTGTGAAATTGTACCTTTGTGGGAGAAATTGCCAACTGAAGGTGCTTTAAAAAATAAAAAAAGTGTTTGCAAACATTTTTTTTCAATATTTATTCAACATAAAAACCGTGCATGGATTTTAAAGGTTTTCTGAATTATTACTGCATCTATGTGGCTGAGATTTCTACAAGGCAGTTTATCGACATTATTCTTTAGTTATGTAATGCTGTTGTTTCTGGAATTCGTAACGGAAGTTATAAATGATATATTTGGCTTTTAATAGTGTCACTGTGTCTGTGTCTTTTACAGCAGGGGAAAGAAATGCTATCAGAAAGCCAATGCATTGAATCCACACAGTGTTGAAGCAGCGGTGGCTCTGGGTGACGCGTGTACTGAGCTTGGAGAAGAGGTACTGTCATGATTTCACTCCAACAGGGCCCCAAAAAAAGAGAGAACTGGTGGCTGATTAGAAAATCCTTCCACTCAAGTGGAAATCTGCAGATTTCCACATTTTATAAAGCCTTTATACAGGATTTGTGATGTACCAATATTTTAATCGACCATTTGACCGGAAAACCCTGAATCTCGTTGGGAAAATATACTGCATGCATGCGTATCGATAACAACAAAGTTTTGTATTCTGTACTTTTATATCTTCTCTTTCAAAAGAGTTCAAATAAGGTGCAGCACATACTCTAGATTTTTAGCAAAGTTTATATAAAAATTATATGTACAAAATTATATTGGAAATTTGTACACAGGGTTTTTAGAAAGGCTATTTGTAACCCTTCTTGGGCCTAAGTTATCTCTCCAGAACAGCTTAAACTTATTTCTTTTATTTTGAGACCACACAAAGGTATTTCCTCGACATTATTGTCCGAGTTGCCAAAATGCCCCCTTTACTGTGGAAAGACTCGTCTGACTAATTAAGTGGCATATTTAAAAATGGCCGATAATTTCCAACAAGTTTCCCCCTCTGTTTTGCAGGAAGCAGCCCTGCACCTATACAATAATGTGACCAATGCGGCCTCGGCAGGAACGGCCAAATGGGCTTGGATGAGACTGGGATTATATCACCAGAAACAGACCAGCTACAATGATGCTGTGGCCAGGTATTCATGTTGAACTTGTACAAGTCTAGGTTTGGGCATATGGGTTCTCAGACTGGTTCCTGCTCCACATATTCCACATACGACTAGATATGTGGACCGGCTATTGTGGTGTTTAAATTAGCACTAAGCATTACGTCATGCATTGATTTTTAGGAGCGCTTAACCGTTAATTTTCAAAGCACGCTGTGCGCGCTACGGCACGAGTGTGTAACAATTTGAAAAGGGTTATTCCATATTTGGCGAATCCAAATTTATTGTATTAACCTTAAAATATTACACATGCCCATTATAGCATCAAAAATCAAATTCCAACCTTGTCCACATAAATAAACACGTGGGGGCACGCAGCGTCAACTCGATTTCTTGAAACGATAACAAATCGTACCCGACGACTAACGATAACGTCTGGACGTGCATTCGGCTAACTCCTGTTTCAATATGGCAGACTAACATGTATACCTCCCCAAAATACCATCTATGCAAAAATTTGCAATCTCCAATTTGGAAGTGGAAGCAAAAAGGCTGGTGTAATTACTGCACTGCTTTATAGAACCGGATAAATTAGTTTACAAAACATTGGTTTGTAATAATTGTAAATTTTTGCTTGTGTGGATAAAATAGCAGTGTTGTAAAGAAAAATTATGTAGTATGGACATGATAATAAGGTCCATGCCAAAAACAACAAAGAAAAATATATCTTAGAATTTTTCACTATAGTAATTTTGGTTCAAACACATGTACATGTACTTCTTGTATTGTCAATGTGCTTATTACAAAATGAAATCCCAAAATTCGACCATCCTCGTAGAAATAAGAGCGTTTTCCTTAAGCGAGCACCTGATTTAGACATTGCTGTCTACTCGCAAGAGGTCGTGATTACCATGCACCTACTATTGTGAAACATGTATCTTAAAATATGTTACCAGACTAGTTTCTGAGACGCCGTCATCTGCTCGCATTACTACGCATCGACTATTACGAAACATACAGACTGAGGAACGTTACCAGACTAATTATCAATTCTTAATTATTTGTCTTCAAAAACTGCTTTAAAAACACCTTTCCACTCAAAAAAAACAATTAGATTTTTCATATGTTGTTTATTGAATGTTGTGGCCTAGATTCATGTTAGAATGATTTCTATTGCAATTAGTTATAGGTCACATCGTAAATTGACTGCACTATGTTTGTGGTATACACATTAGAAAGATATGTTGCTAGTTTGACCACTTACAAATTAATTGTCTCTTTCTTTGTCAATTGAGTGTTGCCAAACATGTAGCTGATACAGGATTGTGAATGAAGTCTCTATTATTTTGTTTGTGCAGTTTTCAAGCAGCACTACGAGCTGATCCCAAAGACAGGTAAATATACTTTGTAAAATTGATGTAAGCTAGAGACTGTCACAAAAGGCGTTATCTCCATGTGTGATTGAGGATGTGTATGATAAAAACCAACCTGTGTATAAGTCGGCTTGGTACCTCAGCTACAGGTATGTTCCGAGAAAACAATTAAAAACTGTGTCAATGCTTTCAAGACATTGGTCTTTCCACAGTAAAGGGGGCATTTTGGCAACATTTTTTTTGACGAAATACCTCTGTCTGGTCTTAAAATAAAAGAAATAGGTTTAAGTTGTTGTGAAGAGATACATTAGGCCGAAAAAGGGTTACAAATACAGTGAAACTTGTGTATAGTGGCCACCCATGACAAATTGTGGCCAGAATACGCAGGTGGCCATTATATAGAGGTTTAGCGTACACAAGCAGGAATATTCAAACATCATAAAACATACCACAGTACATGTCTGTAGATGAAAAACGGCTAAAAGTGAAGTGTATGAAAGGTTTGCTCATTAACAATTTTTTAGTTTTTATAAAATGTTTTAAGCTCCTCATAAAATTTCCTAGAGTAGCTTGATTCATTGGGGCAATTTACTGTGTGTGGCCAGATTATCCAGGTCCAACTGCCATAGGATTGTACACACGTTATCCTAGTGCCCTGGCCACTGGCCACGTTAAAAAAAACCTGTGTACAACCTTCCAATATACGCTCGTAACCGGTTGTGAGCGTATATTATAAATTTGTACACAGGGTTTTTTGGGCTTAATTAAGTTATCTCTTCAAAACAACTAAAACTTATTTCTTTTATTTTGACACCAGACAAAGGTATTTTTTGGGAAAATATGGTCTGTGTTGCCAAAATGCCCCTTTACCGTGGAAAGTACTCCCTTGTGGGAAGTCGTATTTAAGCTGGCTCCCTGGCTACACTGCATGTCGGGGGCCAGGTTCCCTTGAGTGCTCCCTATGTAAATGTTTCTTTAATCATAATTTTTTGATAAAAAGTTATAAATCATCTCGGATAGAATCATTGCGCTGGATAGTTGGAACCCCTTAATATCTTTCTAGAGTCGGGTTTTTCCGGTTAAATGGTTGACTAAAATTTTGGAACATTGCAAATGGATTTTGATGGATTTGATTCTATTAAAGATTTGTATCCTGTTTTGTTGCAGGCGTTGTTGGGAGTGTCTTGGTGATGCATACATGAGTAGAGGAAGCTACACTGCAGCCCTGAAGGCTTTCACAAGAGGTGTCGAGGTAACCAAGATTCAAACGAAGATCGAATTAACAAACTTACTAACTGAACAATGAAGTAGCCTATGGGTAATTCCCAAAATTAGGGATCCAAAATGTTTGGTGTCCCAGTTACGTACGACACTGTCTGCTTCCAATATCACCACTTATGACCACAAATTCTGAGTAATGGACTGTGGCCTGTGATTATAGGGGGCGGCATCATTTTCTTCAATATTTTGTTTTCTGATTCCTGATAAAATATTCAAAACAAAAGACCATAAAGGCTTATAGTTTGTTCCATGGTATTGGATAGGAGTTTGGTGTCCCGGGTTACCTACGCCAATGAAAATTGGCTGTAGAATGAGTTTGCATTAACCTTGGTGCCGTATCTACACACAAACATTAAATTTGAGTGGCATTTGTTCAAATAAAAATAATTAATTTCTACTGGGAAACCACTTTCAATCATTAAAAACACTTGGAAATCTTAAAAAGCATGTCACACTTTTGGACCCCTAATTTCGGGAATTACCCCTATTGCATTTAAGCTCACATTTATTCAAATTTGCAAATTGCTGTGGCAACTGCTTTTTCTGTACAAAACACAACCTTAAAATATTCAATGCATATTTAACTTAGTTGCAGGGGCGGATTTGGCTTTTGGTTAAATGTACAGGCTCGTCGGCAATACGAGCGCGCCAAATTCGTGCCACGAAATACGCAGCTCCATGCCTTTGCTATGGAGCTGCGTATTTCGTAGCACGAAAATGGCGAGCGCGTGCATTTCTGACGAGCCTGTGCCTTTTAAGGGTGGAGTTGTGGCTCCTACTGTGTGCCAAAAACACGCTCTGCTTGGGTGTGGGGGGGAGCGGTGGTGTCCGGAAAATTTGGAAATTTGAGTGCTTTCTTTCTGCAATCTGTAATGCGGATTTGTAATGCAATATTTCTTCATTAAGCATTAGTTGCAACCCCCTCAACCCCCCCTCCAGATCCGCCACTGTTGGGTATGTAGCTTTGCTTTCTCAGACGGTCGTCAGACGTGCAGTATCGCTATTTTTATTTGTAGGTTGCAGGTAACGGGTAACGCGCACTGCACGAGTCAGATATGCAATATTAATACTATTAGTATTTTTGGTGTTGTACAGTGCCTGACATTTTCCATCAAAAGAGGGCACTGTAAAACATGGTTATCATTAACATTCGGTGCAGAGTCTTTTTAACTCTGAGTGCCAAGGCCGTACAAGTACGATTTATCGTACGTACATGTACTCTGAAAGTGCCAATGTCGTACATGTACGAATAGTACGATCACAATTTTGTTTCTTTAAAAACGCCAACCGCTGTACATGTAAGACCTAAAAATATCGCATTGATCTATCATAATATGCAATACCATTGAGGTACAATGTCGGAGCTCCTCGAGAGGGCGCAAAGTCTAAGCAGTTCTGAGCGGCCAAGATGGCGGCGCCCATAGTAAAATGCACTTGCTTCTCCGCAGAGTAAGTTTTTGAGTATTTTTCAGATTCGGATAGTGAAAAACATTGGTATTTATCACTCAATAAAACAATACCATTGATTCTAGAACCTATAAAAGAACAATATACAACAAGTTTAGTGATTACAACTTATTTATTAATTTTTTTACAGAATTTCAAAGAATTACCAAAAAACGCGAAAAAGTCTGGCACTTTAGAGTTAAATATTGAAAAAACGCTGGCACTGAAATAATCAGCTTTTTCATTCTCTTTGTTTCAATAAAACAGCTTGATTCGAGTGCAACATATTGTCTGTATCAGTAAGTATATCTTTCATTATTGAATTTTTTGAGCACAAAACAAAATTGGCAGCAGTATTTGAATAAAAGTGGTGTTCGATTCACATGACCATGTACTGTTTATATGCTGAGGATAATTGCTCTCTGGAGCCCAGTATTTGTTATTTTTTATTTAAATGCAGAAGAAGTGTCACGACATTAGGGGGACACTGTCCCGTTTTCATGGAATGATCTAAACTGCTTGAAAGTGTATGACATTCCTCATTTTGTCATACCAGGATACCTTTTTTTTTGTCCATGGAAATAAAGGTATTACGAGTAAAATGGATGAATCTTTTACTCTTATTGTCATTCAGAATCGCAGCCATCAAGCAGACCCTTGAAGTATATTCAGAAGCAGTGACTGAGTATCAGGTCATCTTGGACCAAAACCCAGACTACATCCCGGCACTAAAAGGTATGGGCTTTTGATTCCCCATGCGTCAAATTCATTCCCTCAGTAATTTCAAGTCCCAGCTTAAGACACATCTTTTTGTTCAGTATTAATTACCAGACTTGATGCTCTTGATGATGCTCTTTGGTTTTAACGTTTAATCTTTTTTATCTATGTACATAGTTTTGTTTTTAAACTGTAAAGCACCTAGAGGCCCTGGCATTTGGCGCTATATAAGATTGCTATTATTATTATTATTATTATATCTGCTAATTCCAATTCAAGGCTCGATTTTAAGAGCAAGGCTCAATTTTGAGAGCAAGACTCAATTTGAGTCTCGGGTGTTTGAGAGCAAGTCTCAATTCGAGAAAACCTTTGCTTAAAGTTGCACTGTCCGTGTTTGGGTGAAAGGATTAACGAAATTAATTCACACAAGCGAACGAATTTAGAAAGCTTACGTGTCTCTGTAACGAAAAATATAAAAACAATTTAATTCCCGACGTCGGGAATTGAAGATATAAGCCTTTTTCTTGAAATGGGCTTCACATTTTGTACATGTGCACGTACGCTCATATGTACATAGTATGTGTACAATGTACACACCTACGCACACATGTACATTTACGTCATAATCATATCCAATGCATAGTTCCGACCTGTCAATCAACCGAACCCGCCGACCAATCACAACAAGGCTAGCAGACAGCGCCCACATAGGTCAAAGTGCATTGCCTCACAAACCAACATCACACGATTTTTTGCCCATACGTTGTATGTGGTGTTCGGGGTGAATTTTTGGTTTCAAGGCCGGGCAATTCGCTGTTCAAAGGTAAGAAAGCGAATTGTTATGAATATATGACATCTCTGTATCACTGGCCTTTAACTAAGTGCGTGCTACGGTAACTGTCGACCCTGAAACATGAATACCTTCGAGTTTTCTCCAATGAATCTGTGCTTTCTGTTGAAAGTCCCATTGGTTTGTGCAGTGTGTGTAGCCATTTTGACGATAGCGTGTGAGGCATAGCAACAATATCCAAGGGGGGAGGTTAATTGGGCAATCTCGGAACTATGCATAAAAGACGGGGCTTGTCTTTTATTATTTCTTGTTTTTAATCAACTGGCATTAATCTTTGACGGATTTTTATGTTCTTGGTACCAAATGAAAGCTGACAACTTTTTCTATTCTAGAAATATAGCAATTTAACTGTCCAAAATTTTTTTGGACAGTCATATCGGCCTAAAATCGGACAGTGCAACTTTTTGAAAAATAATGCATGATTTTTGTGAACTGGATGAGTGCACACATTATTTTAAAACCATCTCCAATTGTTAATTTCCAACAGAAGGGTACCAATTTGGACAGAAATAAATTCATGCGTTTGTTACCATTGTTTTCAACTCTCTAAGGTTTTTATTGTCAACTAATGAAGTAAAATTTAGGGTCATTGTTTGCTGAATGTGTGATACAAAAGATTTCATCTTCTGTATTAATTTATTAGGTCAGGGTGAAACCTACGTACGTCTAGCCAGGTCCTCACTCAATCAGTACTTCAATGGGAGAGCTGCTGATTACGTCAAGCTGGCAATACAGGTCCTAGCGAGGTGAGTGGACAACCTTTACCTGGGTTAGTTCAAATCCCGGTCCGGTCCATCCATAGCGTGTGTGCCCCTGAGCAAGGTACTTTGCCATGCTTTGATTCTCTCCACCCAGGTGTAAAAATGGGTACCTAAAAGGACAGTGAATGTTGATGTGTTTGATTATATATAGACGGAGGTGACGACATTTACGATTTAGACGTAATTACGATGAGTATTGTGATGTACTTCTCGAATGCAAAGCTTCAAATGTGGGATTTTAATAGGGCCTAGGTGTTATTTATATAATTTCATCTAAAAAGCGAGTGCCCCGTGGCAAATTACTCTTTATAAATTGTCAATGTTGGCATCTCTGCATAGAGCTAGCGCCCGATAGGCAGCCGGGGCTGTATTGATTGCTTTCCGGTGATGTCACCCCTTCCATCCACCATTTTGGTTGTCATGTTTCATAACCCACGTGGCTCGAGTGATAACCAGCCAAAAAAAGCAATAAAAGCGCATTGGTTGCACTTACCTCTGTTAGTTAACCTTGCTTTATGTTGTTGCGCCACAGCTGTTGTATCGATAAAGATAAAAATGTATTTCTTCAGGCTAAAAATTGTGATCAAGCAAAAGCACTTTCGTTTTTACAATTTGCAGTGCATGCTCAATAATTTGAACGTAACGTATCGCAACGCGCGCGTGCGTTATCTTTGATGAAAGAACGCTGGTGAGTATATTTTATGTGTCCCCATGTGCGTCTAGTGGCGAGCACGTGACCGTTTACCACCAAACATTCCCGGATATTCTATGTCGCGGAAAGCAATCAATACTCCCCAGGGAGTAGAGATGGTACATGTGTATGGAATGATTTAATGGAGCCCTATGATCAGAGGTAATGATAGTGTAGGCGCTTTGATTGGGGTTTTCCTGGATGAGTGCATGGTATAGATCCATATTATCATTTGCCTTTAGTGGGATTTAAAGGCAGTATACATGATTGGTATCTCGAAAATCGGAAATGTTCACAGATTTACGCCTAACTTACACAATATAAACATGATGACCGTAGAAAACTTCCCCTGAAATTGTTTTGTCTAAAGTGCTATAGTCTTTGAGAAATGAGTAAAACAATTAGTTTTCGTCTCATGAGACGAAAATTCAATTTGCCCCAAAACCATTTCGCCCCCAAACCACTTCGCCCGAGTGCCATTTTGCCCAAAATCACTTCGTCCAAACACTACATCGTCCAAATGCCACTTCGCCCCAAAACCACTTCGTGCACAAGCTGTGGTTCGGGGCGAAATGGTTCAGGGCGAAGTGGTTTTGGGGCGAAATGACTGCAAACCCTTTTTTGATTGTTTTCTTAAAAGTTAGACGAAGTACAGAGCTGTTTTTTGCTCAGGTTGGTTTTAATCATGCATATCTTCAATCACACAGGGGGATAAAACTATTTGTTAACAGTTTACCAATCATGTATACTATCTTTAACTTCCACATAAGTGACCCTCCAGCACAAACCAGTTAGAAGTCACATGGCCATATTTTTAGGTACATGTATAGACCCTTTGTACGGGTGGACATGACAGGGGGCAGTCGCATTGTCACGGTGCGTCATGCATGATGCAATATGTCTATAGCCACTAATGCATTATCCCGGTCAAATCGGGCGACTTTAGCATTAAAAGGTAAAACAGAATGTATTCTTTTGGACTTTTTTTGTCAATTTCTCTGCAAAATTTTGCTCCATCACCAACAAATTTAAATTATTGTAAAACCCTTTAATGCCCTTTCAGGAGAGCCCAAAATTTCATTTTTTTTCCCCAAAAAACAATTTTACCTATGTGACTGGTTTTGTCCTTGGCCCAATTTCATGGAACCTGTTTGCACAAAATTTTGTTTAGCACAGAATTTCTTTGCTCTGTAAAATGGGTTACTAGCCAAAATTGTACTTCAAATTGTATTTTTAGGAACGGGAGCAAAATATCAGTAAATACACATCACGTACGATTTTGGCTGGCAACCCAGTTTTGTAAAATAAAGCAAAGAAATTCTGTGCTAACAGGTTCCATGAAATTGTGCCCTGGTGGGAAAACCCTCAAAACGAAGTATGAAAGCAAGAGTTGATCTTGACGCGCTGCTGGAAAACCACACAGCGCGTCTAGATGCTTGAAGCTCAGCGCTTGATGTGTGACGCACATGTGCGACCTCCTACGGCTTCATTCGATCTTCGTGAGCGGTCGCTTTTCGTTCGATCTTCGTTAAGTGATATATGAACGCACGCTTCATTAACTAACTAAATCTTTTTCGAACGAAGCGATTTCTCTAATGAGAACGGGGTCATGGTCGTCTATACTTATTTTCTTATCTTGTATATTTCAGAGCTGCCTCTTTACGGCCAGATCTGACCTGTGTGTGGAAACTCTTGGGTGATGCCTGTACAATGCTGCATCCTCTCAGCGACAAACTGATCAGGTTAGAAATACAGTCAACACCAATTTGAATGTACAAGTAAATTTTCAGTATGTAATTAAGACAACTTGTACCAATGCTACATTGCCATGGACACTCCTGTATTTTGTCCCCCAACTTGGTGGAATAACCCATATTCAAATTTACCATACATCATACATATTCATAAAGGAGAGTCGCGTTCTTACTGGTCCATTCCCCATCCCGTGCCAGTAGTTATTTTTGCTGTTTATCCCGGGAAATACTGCGCACACACTTTGCAAAGCATTCTCTCTAAGCAGCCCGGGAATAGTCTACTACGCACGCGCTTTACGAAGCAACAGGGCGTAGCGCGTATAGCATGCAATACGTGACAGTATCGCGCGAGTATAGACCGTATGGAATAGCCGCCATCTTGTGAGGCAGTTTCCTTGTTCCTTGGGGACATGCATGGTTACACATATTGTGCTTACATTGTTGAACAGTTTAAGTAACAAAAGGTGCCCCACAATATGGCAGCTATTTGATACGGTCTATAACACACTCACAGGCTGGGGAAGAATATGTATGAGATGTGGTAAAACAAATATCACATGGTTCATTTCGGGTGGATAGTATACAAATATTGACTGCAATAAGGGGCATGGTTAAGATTATAGGCCCGAGGTGATCTCGAAGCCATGACTATGCCCCGAGGCGGAAGCCGAGGGGCAAAGTCATGGCTTCGAGATCATTGAGGGCCTGTAATCTTAACCATGACCCGAATAAACAGCAGTCAATATTTGTTTTATATACCGAATGTGTAGATTTTTGTCATCTGGTTGATTAAAAGTAACGATTCATCATACAGTCATGACAGTGGTCCTTCGAGTTTTTATTTCGGAAGCTGGTCTAAGGCGGTAAAGTTGTAAATTTACAGCAAACATTTGTAGCATAATCACCTGGCACTTTAGTAGCACTTTTCACTGTAGGCCACTTCTTACTTTCTCAAGGACTTCATCATCTACGACAGACGTCGAGATTCCGCCATTACCGTCCTGATGAATGTTTACGTGAAGTGCCCAGCTGCATAGTTGGTGCACAGCTATGCTAACACATGTAATGCGCGCGTCCGGAACCCGCTAAATGACTATGCCCGGGGCATGGCAAAGACTATTGCCCGTGGGGCATATGGGTCTTTCTATAAATTAGGGGTCCAAAAGTGTGACATTTGGTGTCCCCCGTTACAACTGATATGTGTTATTTTTCGTACAAAAATCATTAAAATGGCTTTTAAACCATTTTGTATGAATTGTACTTTATGTACTCACTCTTTGAGATGGAAAGTATTTAAAGAATGTGTCCTGAACCAAAGCTGGACCCCTAATTTATAGAAAGACCCATATACGTGCCGGGTCTAGCCGATTCAATGCCCCCACTTTTAACCAATCAGATGACAGGAATCTACGCATGAGGTATATAATATCGACTATCCACCCCATGTGATATTTGTATAATATCTATTATGTGCATTTATGCTAATGTTGAATAATGACCTTTTGACATTACAGCATGTCTGTTCCCAGCAATCTGCTTGATCGCTCTTCTCGTGACAGTTCAACTCAAAGTAAACAACAACTTCTGGCCGTTGGAGCGAGGTAAATATAGAATTTTAATGACGTTTCTCTTGTTTATTTGTACTGCATAATATAGTTCATGAGACATCCAATGAAATATGAGACACTGTCCAAATTATTTGGCCACATCTTTAAATTACACATTCAATTCAATTTATTTAAAAATGTGAAATTTGTTCTCCCAGTGTACATCTTTAAAACAACAAAAACAATACAATACAATATAATCACCCATCACCAGTCACTAAAAACACACCACACAAATGACAAGAAAATGGCTCCTCACAATGGGACAATTAAGGCAAGGATAAATCATTGTGGCCACAAATATCAAACCACTAGATTGCATCACCGTCTTAATATTATCTCATAAAATTAAAGTTAAAAACCTAAATTGCCCACGGTAAAAACGAGGACCTAAACCTATTTGTTTTGAGACTAAGTTGTCTCACTCTACCAGACCGGTTCACAACAATAAATGGATGAAGAGGGTGTGTTCTGTCAGACATAATTTCGTTAAATTGTTTACTGAGCAACTCCATTGCAATATCTTGAATACCCTGAATGTCTATCCCAATGATCCTCTTTGCCTGTTTGTCAATTAAGTTTTCCCCGGTTATGTTGAGAAAGTGAATTGAACCAAGAAATACAACAAAAAACTAAAATTGACTGTATATCGTACTTTGATAAAACAATTTCAGGATCCTATGGCTTACATTAAAATATTTTAACTTTCTTAAAAAATACAGACGCTGGTTGGCTTTCTTACAAATGCTGACTGTGTTTGCATTCCAATTTAACTTATCATCGACAACAACACGCAAGTATTTCACATGAATCTATTGAAAGTGAAAAAGCTGTGTACTTAAAGCCAGGCTGAAAGCTTGAAGCTACTTGGCGAAGAAGAAAAGTTATTTTATAAAATGGATGTTACTTGATAAAGTTGCGTTCTTCTTATCTTTATTGCTGAGTTTATTTTAGAGAGAAAAATTAAAAACTAGACCGTGTTCGTCAACCGGCAACAGGCCAAAATGAAAAATGGGGTGATGACGTCATAAAGATATGCATTGACCCCGCTACGTCATAACGAGGAGACGGTCACTATTTTGCAAAGCAAGTTGCATGCTTTCCGCATAGCATAAACCACCAGTCGTTATTTTTCTGTAAAAGTTTTTAAAGTTTTCGGTGTATTTTCTCAGTGGTTGTTACACTGAATTCATTTTTGATATTAATAAAATGCCAGCTTCGTGCCTTGTTAGTGGTAACACTTGCAACTCTGTGGAAAATCCGCGGTTCCGTGCGTGCATGCAACGTGTACGTGTTTGCTGCGAGGAGCTAGGTGCACGACCACAGTCAGTGAAGCAGCTCTGTGTGTCTCCTCACTATGACGTCACACACATAGCTCGAGTTGATTGACGTTTTCAGTTTCGCGTGAAAAGAGTCTCTGAAAAAGACTGAGATTTTCTGAGATTTCCAGGATGAAATTCTGAATAAAATGTTCTTAGTACATAAAGAACTATATAAGGAAAGGAATACTGTTGAAAACCATGAAAGTGAAGGGAGATTTCCACCCAGCTTTAAACACGTTAAAAACAGGATAGCCACATCCTTGCCACGTCAGACCCTGGTAAAGCCATGTAACGCCACATATAGACTGCCGAAGTGAATACGTCACCTTTTGTTGGTTGCCTAGGCAATTGGATCTAAATTAAAAATCACTCAACCGTGTCTCAGTGCTTTTTCAATGGTACTTTTCCCGACGGCCGTGATAGTTTAGATCCAATTGCCATGGCAACGCACGTCACACTTCGGCTGTCTATTGTCACGTAGTTGCCACATACCTGTCATGTAAGAGCCACGTGACACGTATGGGCCACGTGGGAGCCAAGTGTCCTGTAAGAGACACAAAAGTGTTGCATAAAGTAACCAAAAATTATATAAAAAGGGTGTCCCCACCCCATTCCAGTCATTCAGCATCTTGACCCCCATAAATGAAGAAACACTGTTGTTATCCTCTTCTAGGTGTTACGGAAGAGCCTTAAGACCACAGAGTGGATGTGCTAGCTTGTGGCATGATCTAGGTATGAACTACTACTACCAATCACTCGGTGATTTGGCCAGCTCTGCACAACTTGCTGATAAGGCTTTGCAGGTAATTTAGCAACAAGTCTTTTTTATTGTGGGGGAGGGGGAGGGGGAGGGGGAGGGGGAGGGGGGCGGGAGTGAGTGAGTGGAGGGGGGGAGAGTGAGTGGAGGGGTGAGAGTAGCCTTGTTTAATGCCTTGCAGCTGGTGGTGTCGCGCGCCAGAGCGAGAGCGCCACCATGTGACGAGGACGGGACGAGCAGCGCCAGCTACCTCTCATGTAGCAAAATGCTAATGATCGAATGACCCAGTTTGCGTGTTGCGTTGAATAGCTAATAATGCGACCAAATCACGTTCGCGCGCACTTCACATACAATGCACGCACGCCAACACAAGCATACGTTCGCAGCACATACAATGCAGGGATGAATAATGTAACCGGGGCTGCTCCCCCAGTCCTCGTCACATGATGGCGCTAGCTCGTCCTGGCGTGTGACACACCCACCCATCTGCGAGGCCTTAACAAAGGCTAGGGTGAGTGGGGCAAAGCAACAGCTACATTCAGACACCGTGCTAGCTAAAACGGATATTAAAACGGTCTCTCACAGCTGTGACCAGTTGTAAGATTAAAATGAACCGAACATAGACCTTATCGCAATAACCGCTTGGGTGAGTTTGCACAAAAGCAGAACTGTACAGGGTGTCCCAGAAAAAACGGAACAATTAGGAAAATCAAGATTGTGGGGAAACCAAATATCACAACCATGTAAAATTGGTTTTGCTAGATGTGCCAGAGCATAAGCTTCATTTTCATACCACAATGCATAGTTCCGACCTGTCAATCAAGCCGAACCCGCGACCAATCACAACAGAGCTAGCAGACGGCGCCCAGCAAGGTCAAAGTGATGCAATCATCACAAACAATCACGCGATTTTCTGCCCTTACAGTTTGTATGTTGTATGCGCCAGTGACCGGGTGAATTTTGGTTTCAATGTCGGGCGATTCGCTGTTCAAAGGTAGGAAAGCGCAGTATGAAAGATATGGCATCTCTGCATTACTAGCCCTTCGCTCAGTGTGTGCTACGGTAACTGTCGACCCTAAAACATAAATACCTTTGGGTTTTCTCCAATGAATCTGTGCTTTCCATGCCGAGTCCCATTGCTTTGTACGTAGTCTCGCCATTTTTTTGCGATGGCTTGTGAGCACATAGCAACAATATCTAAGGGGCGGGGTTAACTGGGCAATCTCGGAACTATGCATTATTGTTTGACTGAGGTGAGGTAAAAAGACAATTGCCGCATGTTTCAATGATACTTTTGATAATTCCTGACTGCTGCAAGGCTTCCAAGTCATGCATATTCAGTCACCACAAATGACCTTTGCTGATGAGTTAACTGCACCATGTTGTAAAATGACCAGCAGAGAGCCCATGGCAAATTTTGTATGCCTGTGCTTATGTAATCAGTCAAAAAGCCCATTCTGCAGAGGATTATGCAATGAAATTCACAATCAGAAAACATGTGGCAATTGTCATTTCACCGCACCTCAGTTAAACAATAATTGTGCAGCCATCCGGAACTGGATTAACTTGCAATGCATAGTTCCGAGATTGCCCAGTCGCAAAAAAAATGGCGAGACTACGTACAAAGCAACAGGACTCGGCATGGAAAGCACAGATTCATTGGAGAAAACTCAAAGGTATGTTTTGAGGTCGACAGTTACCGTAGCACACACTGAGCGAAGGGCTAGTAATGCAGGGATGACATATCTTTCATAAAAATGCGCTTTCCTACCTTTGAACAGCGAATCGCCCAACATTGAAACCAAAATTCACCCGGTCACTGGCGCATACAACATACAAACTGTATGGGCAGAACATCGCAGATTGTTTGTGATGATTGCATCACTTTGACCTTTGTGGGCGCCGTCTGCTAGCTCTGTTGTGATTGGTCGCGGGTTCGGCTTGATTGACAGGTCGGAACTATGCATTGGTATGAAGTTATAGCTTATGCTCTGGTGCATCTGGCAAAACCAAATTTTTATGGCTATGGTATTTTTTCCCCCACAAATCACGATTGTTCTAACTGTTCCGTTTTTTTCTGGGACACCCTGTAGTGTGGGATGGTTGTCAGGGCAGACTTTGCCCCGTTTTCCTTCCCACAATACAGTTTTGTACAAACTCACCAAAGCGGTTGTTGCGATAAAGAATATGCAGCACAATATTGCGCCCTCATTGTGTGTCAAACATCTAAAGGAATTTCAAAGAAATTACTTAGCGATGGCAATTCTCGTCGTTGACCGATTGTGGTACAATAAATTGGTGTCGGAATTTGTGTGAACCAGGCCCTAGTGCCAACTTTGTTTTGAAAATGGACTTGAATCTGAATGGATTCGCGATTCCATCTCTTGGAGGAATTCAGCCCAATCCTAATGTACCACATCATACAATTACCGTATTCTTATTTTATTGTTGCTTTATCTCTAGTGCCTAAAGAAAGCTCTCTCTTTGGTCAGCGCAAACCATGAACACTGGACAGCATTGGGTGTAATAGCAGCTAGCAAAGGTATCCCAAACACCTAAAATATATCGCTGTAATATGCCTCCTCCAAAAGTCATATCAATGTTAGTGGCCCTGTCACACATGCCCGCTTTTTCCGCTATCCTTGCTAAAAACACAAGTTGACATACAATTTTCACTGAAAACCAATTTTTATAAAGCAAACAAATTTTGGATTTATGAAATTGGCCCCAGTTGTACGACTATAGCTTTACCACTGCATGTATTTGTATTGTGAAAAATACACCAATCAAATAATTTTTCTTTGTATGTGCATTTCAGGTGTTGATAATCCAGGCTTAGCTCAGCATGCTTTCATCAAGTCGATTGAAACTGAACCCAATGTAAGTTACTTCTGCTGGCTTGGGGCGGATTCACAGTCTTTTCACACGTTTTGCGACACACGTCGCTTTGAGAAAAAGTGGTGTGGAGGGAATTGAGTGAAACAAATGCATGAAAATGTCACTTTGGCTCCTGTTTTTATGGAAAGATCCATATACAAAAAGGGTCGTTGCATGAAGTTGGGACATTCACTTATTTCCAGCGCGCCTTATACAGGGCACTGGGACAGTCTAATGTGCCTGTACAGATTTCTGTGACGGAAACATGTGACGCAGAGGTCACATTTACAACCCCGCGGAGCATTGTGGGTTGCTTGCTGCCAGACGAATAATTAATAAATAGTATGTTAACGCTTATATATCCAGTGCAAAAATATAATTTACGAATAAAATGAGTGTACTTTGTGCGAGACCTACCTTGTCTGCTGGAAAAATTGTATTTACGTCTGTTTACAAGAAAATAACTTGACCTCGTGGTCACATGTCGTATACAATTTTGGCCAATGAGGGCGCCAACAAATTAGCCCGTCCTAGCCTTCGATATATACACTGGATGAAGTATGCAATAGCAGTTGGCTATACGAGAATTGAAGCCACGCGCCGGCCGCCATTGTACCCCACAAACAATGCTTGGCCTAGACTGCTCCCCGGTCCATGCGATCGCTTGCATTCCACTTAACACATGTAGAATATTGAAGACAGTATGACCAGTCTAGGCAAGGCATTGTATTTGGTGGGGTACAATGGCGGATGGGTGCTTCAATTGTAGACGTCGTTGCTTCATCCAGTGTATATATATCGATGATCCCAGTGCCCTGTAAGGCGCGCTGGGAGTGAGCGAAGTTGGGACACAAAGTATGATATTTCTTCATTTCCACAAAATAGCCAATAAGTGAACAGCGATATGGTTGCTTTGCCTGTTCTGAAAAAAATTGATAGAAATTTTGAATTATTTGAAAAAAATTATGATCGCTCATGTAACAGGGACGCCAATTTATTTCATTTTACTCAGACCCTAAAAGTGATCTTGTTGAATTTGTCATTATTAGCACAGTTCCCGATCTAAACAATCACTTGTAAGGCCAAAAAAGAAGACTACAGCATGTTTAGTGTTAGCGCACGCGTCACTTTCAACCCTGCGCTTCAAAGTTTTTTAACTTAGACATGCACCGTCTGTTGAGTGTTTCGATTAAAACATGCCTTTATTGCTTAGAATCCACTCGCCCAAAAAAAAACAACAAACAAAAAAGCCACATAACGCTAAACACAGTTCTTTTTTTCTTTTTTTTTGCCTAATAGTGTAATCCGAGCAACATTTAGTGAGCCCGCCCTCTTGGGGTTATTCCATTGTTACTGCGGTGTATTTCTATTGTGACGTCATGTAAATACCTTGGAGATACACCGCAGTTTTCTTTCGTCGGATTAGTCTATATAAATTTGAAGCATTCTAACTTAAATTTTAATTTTGTTGAAAAACACGAAATGTCACCTGCATTTGCATAGAATTCCAATTAGTTGACTGATGTTGCTATATTTTGTTACAAATAATGGAGGTTCTTAATTTATGTCATTCAACTGCTGGTATTATCAGTACTATTGACTAATAACATGTGTAAGTCCAAAGAATATAGGGTAAAAAGGTCTCCGATGTAACAGGGGACACTGTATCCCAACTTCGTGAAATAACCCGAATGCATAAAAATGTCACACTTTGGCTCCTATTTTTATGGAAGACCCATCTACACAACACAGATTAGACCGACTAATAACCATGGCTTCAATTTCTGATCTAGAACGTGGTGGCTTGGACCAATCTTGGTGCATTGTACCTGACCAAGGGGAACATTGAGTTGGCCCATCAAGCATTCAAGATCTCACAGTCCCTTGAACCGAGCTTTGTCAACTGCTGGATTGGACAGGTAGGTTTTCTGGGTTTTGTTTTCGTTTGAGTTTTTATTTTTGGCAAGGGGCTACAAGAAAAAATCAGGAAGACTGAAGGTAGTTATTGATATTCCTGTTAAGGGTAGTATACATGATCGGTAAACCGTTATAAATAGTTTTATCCCCCTGTGTGATTGTAGCCTTGGTTAGGCGTTCATCGATAGTCCAGGCAGGACGTGAGCTAACACGCCTGTTGTCCGTGGTCTGTGGCGCGCTTCTCAGGGTAAACAGCGACCTCGTGTGTCGGCACTAGTTTATGCAAATTACCTTCAGCGGTATGAATGCCTTTGTGTCAAGCGCGATGATCACGTTACGTTTTTCTTTATTTTTGCTCTGGAAATCCAGCTAAAATCCAGCGCAAAGATAAATATATATAAAACATAAGGTGATCGTCGCGCTTGACACAAGGCGTTCATACCGCTGAAGGTAATTTGCATAAACTAGTGCCGACACATGAGGTCGCTGTTTACGCTGGAGAAACGCGCCACAGATCGACCACGTACAACAAGCCAGCGTTATAGCTCACGCCCTGCCTGGACTGTCGATGAACGCCTAACCAAGGCTAGAGTGATTGAAGATATGCATGATTAAAACCAACCTGAGTAAAAGTCGGCTCCGTACTTCGTCTAACCTTTGAGAAAACAGTAAAAAAACATCTATCAGTCACTTCGCCCTGAACCACGGCCTGTGCATGAAGTGGCATTTGGGCGAAGTGGTTTTTGGGGCAAAGTGAATTTTTGTTGCATGAGACGAAAATTAATTGTTTTACTCATTTCTCAAAGACTATACCACTTCAGACAAAATGATTTCAGGGGAAGGTTTCTACAGTCATCATGTTTATATTGTGTAAGTTATGTGTAAATCTGTGAACATTTCTGATTTTTGATTCTGATGTGGTCTACCTTTAAATCAATCCAGATTGTAATGACTCAGACTCGGGACTCGGGGACTGGAGTCGACTCGAGTCCCAATTTTAATTGACTTGTCTTTCACCTCAAATGCTTTGGATTTGAGTCACTGGCAGAAATAACTTGACTCCGATTTAAACGTCTGCTAAAAAGGACATTTAATGTTTTATAATTGTTTGTCACTGGCGGTCATCCGATGGCCCATTGACAGCGTGTCAATAGCCTTCATCACAGTTGTAATACTTTTATTTTACCTACTTTCATTTCTTCAGGCACTGGTAGCAGAGAATGTTGCATCTGAAGAGGCCATGGACTTGTTCAGACATACTACAGAGCTTGCAACTCACGTAAGTTAAAGGGGTAATCAGAGTTTGTACTGTCCGAAGACTGGGCTTCGCAAAAAATCACGATTTATTTGAAAATCCTCCTACCTTTTTAGATCCATCCACTTTATGATTTGAGTATTTTTCCAATTCGGTGGGCAATTTATATGCAAAAAGCAGTAACCAGGGCGTAGCTTAAAGGAGCATGACCAGAGTTTCTGGAAAATAGTTTTCGATGTAACTTACCAATATTATCAAGTAACTCCCATACACACCTCCCATGTCCCAAAAACCCAAAAACATTCGCGATTTCCAGTAAAAAATTGAACAAAACTATCGAGACGGCTTTCAGTGGATAAACAATAATACTGGAAAATTAGTTTACAAATAATCGGTGGATTTTCGACGATATCCTCGGAAATATGCGGCCTAGAAGCGCCGGAGTTTCAGTTTCGTAATCAGAAAAATATAACGGATGTTATGATATAAAAATCTCATGACCCATAAGGTAAGTCCCGGGGAGTTATGGGTAAAAATAAGTGATCTGGTCACACTCCTTTAAACTTATTTCTTTTATTTTGAGACCAGACAAAGGTATTTCTTCGAAAATATGGTCTGTGTTGCCAAAATGCCCCCTTTTATTGTGGAAAAACCCATATGAGAATTACAGTAATGAGGGAAAAAACTAAATTCAAAACATGAAACAATAACTTGCACACTTCGTGTGGCTTCATGCAAAGGCATTTCTTTTTGAGTGTATTTGTGTATATTTGCAAACAGGTAGTTGCCAAACAGGCTAGTTATATAATAAGTTTTTCATTTTGTTCCCTGCATAACAGAACGAGGGTGCCGTAAGCTATGCCCACTGGGTGTGCAAAACCCTCTTCGACCCTTCCCTTGATAAGACTGTGGAACGTTATCGCTACAACATTGTCCAAATGGATGCTGTATCCATGGCAACGGTGGGGCTGGATAAAGTCACAGGTGATGGATGAAGAAGCTTTATTAAAAAAGTCAATCATTTGTGTACTAAAAGTCAAAAGAAACGTATCAATATTTTTTTTCTTCTAATGTCAGCAGAAAGGTAAAATTTTGCAGTTTACTAATAGAGGCACTTAAAGGCAGTATACATCATTGGTAATCTCGAAAATCAGAAATGTTCACAGATTTATGCCTAACTTACACAATATAAACATGATGACCGTAGAAAACCTCCCCTGAAATGGTTCTGTTTGAATTGCTATAGTCTTTGAGAAATGAGTAAAACAATTAGTTTTCGTCTCATGAGACGAAAATTCAATTCGCCCCAAAACCATTTCGCCCCAAAACCATTTCGCCCCAAAACCATTTCGCCCAAGTACCATTTCGCCCAAAACCACTTCGCCCGAGTGCCATTTCGCCCTAAATTACTTCGTCTAAACACTACATCGCCCAAATGCCACTTCGCCCCAAAACCACTTCGTGCACAGGCCGTGGTTCAGGGCGAAATGGTTTAGGGCGAAGTGGTTTTGGGGCGAAATGACTGCAAACCCTTTTTTGACTGTTTTCTCAAAAGTTAGACAAAGTACGGAGCTGATTTTTGCTCAGGTTGGTTTTAATCATGCATATCTTCAATCACACAGAGGGATAAAACTGTTTGTAACAGTTTACCAATCATGTATACTATCTTTAAGCGTGTCGTGCTCAATTTCAGGATACCAATACGTGAAATTGGCATATTTAGGAATACAGTAAAAGCTTGTTATGACGAAACCGGATACCTCAAAACTCCGTTTACCTCGAAGTAATGGCACATTCCCGACATAAGAATAGGCTTTTGTGCACGCAAATACCTCCGTAACTTGAAATTCCTGTATGAGTGCCTCCGTTTGCCTCGAAGGTTTTTGGCTAATCTAAAAAGAAACCGCAACTGAAACTCTTTGCGTGCTTAGAACAAGCTTTATGAAATACGCCCTATGCTTGATCCAAGATTGCTAATTAAACCTAACATGTTTTATGAAATTGGCCCCTGATTGGTCCAGAGCAGTCACAAAATATTGTCGCCTCTTCAACAGGGGCTCGGACGTGCGAAGATAGGAGTGTATTAAAGGAGCTTGTTCAGATTTTTCCAGAAAACGTATTTTGTTCTAACCTAACAATACTATCCATGGGAAGAAAATAGGAAATTTGCAATCTCCAATTTTGATGTGGAAGCAAAACAGTTGGTGTAATTACTGCACTGCTTTATGGAACCGGATAAATTAGTTTACAAAACATCGGTGGTTTTTCGATAATATCCTTGAAAATATATGGATTGAGAATGGTAATGAGAAAAATATGACAAATGACATTCTCCACACCCAAGGGAAAAATAGGGGTTCAAATATGATTGGGGCCAATTTCATAGCGCTGCCTAAGCATTAGCTTAAAAGGCGTGCTTACTATAACAGACGAGTTAAGTGCTATTTTATGGTCACGGCGTGCTTAAACATGCACACTTTTGGAGATGGCTATTGTTGCATCACTATCTTAAGCAAAGTTGGCCCTGCAGTTGAGGCACGTTTTCAGTTGCTTACCATTTACGATGCATATGAAATAGCAGATGTTGGTTAACAGAAAATCAGCTGTTAAGCAGCGCTATGAAATTGGCCCCTGGACATGCTCCTTTAAAACAGGCCCTGTTGCAAGAAGATGTGACCTGATAGAAAAGAAGCTTTCACTAAATGATGTTGGTTTATGTTTCAGATCGACTACAAACTGATGCCTGTGCCTACACCATGTATGGTCTGCTATTGGAGAGACAAGGACTGTACAGAAGCTCGGAGAAGGCCTTTGCAAAGTTTGTTTTTGTTATTATTTTTTCAAGCACTAAATGCAGAAGCCTTTCCAAATACTCTCATCACCAAAAGAAAAAAAAAGAGAACAGATTTTTGCAACTGCCAATATCTTGCAAATTAGCCACCACGGAGCAGTGAAATTTCACACTGTTCATATGAAGCTTTATCAATGTCATCTGCAACAATTTTTTTCGGGTAGGCGCATAATATTTATTTTTTATTTATTTATTTTGTTTTCTTATTTTATTTTAATATTTGTTAAAATGATCTACAGGGCATTGGAGCTAATACAGCCTGAGCACGACCAAGAGAAACTCGATATCGCCCTGACCAACCATGCTCGGAGCCTCTGGTAAGTCAAATTTGGACCAACATAGTGATTACCGTAAAAACCTGTGTATAAGGCACACTTTTTTCACCACGGCAAAAAATTTAAATTGGGGGTGCGCCTTATTGAGCTCGTGCCAATGACGTCATTTTGGGAGTAAAACAATGCCACGTCGTTGTGGAAGCAATGTCCGTGCGCGTTGTGTGTGTCCATAGCGCGCATAACGCGCTATGCCGAGGCTCCCATTGGTGAACTAAACCGCGTTACGCCCACCAGAGACACACAACGCGCACGCACATTGCTTCCACAATGACTCAGCATTATTTGACTCCCAAAATGGCATATTCGCACGTGTTCGAAAGGGGTCAATACATGGGTACATCTGCGCATTATACGTCTATAGACCGTATCGAATAGCTGCCATCTTGTAGGACAGTTTCTTTGTTCATTGAGGACATGCATGGTTGCACATATTGTGCTTACATTGTCGAACGGTTTAAGTAACAAAAGGTGCCCCACAAGATGGCATCTATTCGATACGGTCTATAGTTGGAGGTGCGCCTTATACAGCTGGTGCTTTTTTGTAAGAAATTAACAATTGCAGATGTTTTTCTTCATTTAAAAAAAATAAAAAAATACATTGCACACACATTTTTCTAACATTCACTTAACACAAAAACCATGCATGAATTTTAAACTAAAAGGTTTTCTGAAGCATTGATTCATCTATAAGCGTGTTTTTATTGAAGATCAGAATTTTACCAGTAAACACATTAACCGGTATAAGCAAGTTTCTACTGAGCCGCTCTAGTCCGAGTCATTACAACCCTGCAATTGACGCATTGGGCCTTTAACTCAAAATCCTTTACCAATCTGATGTTGTTGAGAATGTTTTCTCTTAACAGGATGTTAATACATTATTTCTGGTTCTCTCCATGTTAGCTCCCTTGGTCTGTATGACGAAGCCATCAAGCAGTTACAAGCAGTTAAACCACTCACACGGATTAAAGACATTTGTTGCCTTGCGTTGTGCCTGTATAGGACTGGTAGTCTGAAAGCTAGTTATCAGGGTAAGACCCTCTCCCCCAACCATAACCCGAAACCTAATCCTAACCCTCACTTAACAACACCCCCAATGCATAGTTCTGACCTATCAACTGAGCTGAACATGTGTGACCATTTATAACCAATCACAAAAGAGCTACGCAGACAGCGCCCACATATGTCATAGTACATTTGTGACCTGGGTCCTTTTTCATAAAAGTTAAAAACATTCTTATGTGGATTTAGGAACAATAAAATCTAATTTTTCCTATCTTTAAAAATATGAGTTAAGAATGTTTATTTAGGAATGTTTCTAAGTGGGCTTTATGAAATAGGACCCTGCTCTGCAGAAAAAGGCCCATTGTATCATTTGCAATGACCCAATTTTGTTTTTCATGAGTTGACAAGAAAAACCTTACTCAAAGTGTTGATAGCAATGGTAACAAACACCAATTTATTTCTGTCCAAAATGGTATTTCATGCTGGAAATTGACAACCGAAGGTGGTTTTCTAAAAAAAAGTCCCGTCCACCATTCACTTGTACACAAAATCTTTATATAGATTTTCAAGGTTTTCTGAAGCTTTGATGCATCCAAGTAGCTAAAATTTATTCAGGATAGTTTACCAACATTCTTCCTTAGATATGTTTTACTCTTATTCCACGAATCTGTAAACAATTTTATCTTGCAAATGATACATAGGGCCTTTAAGTCAGGCAGGCTAGGTCGAGTTTTTGCGACCATAAGAAGAAATCTGCGCTCCTTAAAATACAAAAACATAGTGGAAATTCTTGGCCGTGCCCAGATTTACTGCCTGGAATGTCCGTGTTCTTATGGTCGCGAAAACTTGACCTAGCCTGCGTGACTTAAGGGCCTTTTTTGCAGAGCGAGTCGCATTTACTCACAAACAAAAACATGTGATTGTAAGTGGTGCTCAGCCTTCATCTTCATGGATGTAACACCCTATGGCCAACTTGTGTTTTGACAGCCTATGAGCAAGCCCTACAGCTAGCTACTGATGGGGGTGTGCGTTCCCAGTTGCTGGCATGCCTAGGCATGGTGACCTTCCAGTGTGGGGAAAGTGACCGGTCAAAAACACTGCTCTTTCAAAGGTGGGTTTAATTTGTTTGGGGATTGTTTATTTTTAAATTGTTTATTTTTGTGACTTGCTTTATTTGTCGTTTTCCCACGATGCTTTAATCTGAAGATTGGGTATTAAGCCATAATCAGGTTGGCGTAGTGGTTCTTTCCTCGCCTTCCACCTGAGTGGCCCTGGTTCAAATCCTGTCCGGGTCAGTATCTGGATTGGGTTCTCAGTCCCTGCTTGATTCCGTGGGTTTTCCCATATACAGAATTGTGTAGGCATTTTCCTCCTACCTCTAAAACTGAGCTGGACACGCGATCCTTTAAAAGAGGTGTTTCCGTGAACTAATCCCCAAGAAAGCTCCATATACATGTCGAAGCAGTTGGCTCATTCCACAAGGTTGGGTACAAAAAGTGTGACATACCAGATCTTAAATATGAGTAACATTCCAGCCCAGCTACTTTAGTAAGTATATTCATTTCATAAAGAAACACATGTTACACTACAATAGAAGTATTTGTATCACATTGTAACAAAACTACAGACCTCCAAAATGTACTTGTAGTGTTAAACATATGTGGTGTCCATGTTGCGTAGGTAAAAGACAAATATCTCATGATCTGTGAGAGATTGGTCAGTGAAAACAACATGATTATATTGGGACACCTAGCCATATTCAGTACAACAAATATTTCACCAGATAAATAATTCTCCAGTCTTTAAATAAAAGAACTTGTACCAACGCAACATGGACACCGCTTTTTTTTATATACCCAACCTCATGGAATGACCCAGCATACATGTATATACTGTCACAGTACATGAACATTTTACCAAAACAAATTAGTGTGCATACTCTTTTTTTTTTAAATTTTAAATAAGATTTCTTAGTAAGAAAAGTCGTTAGATATAAACAAAATCTTGGGTTACTACAAATGATACACTTGGTCTTTTACCAGCCAAAAATGTCACTCATACATGTGAGGCGATAAAGAAATTATAGCTTTCCACAGTGATATTTTCCTGTTCTTTCCACATCACAGCTCACAGGAGTCTGAACCATCCCCTGAGGGTCTCCTAGCTCTTTTAGCTCTGGGAGTGGACCTAGACGACTTCATGCTAGCTACTGCTGCAGTGGCTGAACTACAGAAACTCAAAGACCAGGAAGGCATAGTGTCTGATGTGGCGTTTGCAGCGGCCGTCTTGAATGCGCTGCAGGTATTAGACCCCATGACAGGGTTTAAAGTCCCATTGTGTCATTTGCAGATGAAACTTCAGCCACATAGACCCCGTTCTCACTAGAGCAATTGCTTCGTTCAATGAAGATTAGTTAATCCTCGTTAGTTAATGAAGCGTGTGTTAACATCTGACTTAATGAAGATCGAACGAAAAGTGGTACCGTTCACATTAGGCGACTGCTAACGAAGACCGAATGAAGCTGTGGAAGGCTACTATGCCTGGTCGCACACATGCGTCGAGTGTCAAATGTCTGACCCGCTGTGTGGTTTTCGAGTGGCACATTAAAAAATGTTTGCGAGACGCTTAGTGCTCGACGTGCATGTGTGACCAGGGGCCAATTTCATAAAGCTGTTAAGCCAAAAAAATTGATTAATCAAAAATGTTTTTGCTTTATAAAAATGGGTTAATAGTCAAAATTTGACGTCAACTTTTTCAGCAGATATTCTTATAAAAAACACAAGTTGACATGCAATTTCGACCATTAACCCATTTTTATAAAGGAAACAATTTTTTTGATTAAGCGATTTTATTTGCTCAACAGCTTTTTAAAATTGGCCCCAGGCCTGCCAAATAGCTTCGTCATATGAAGAGAGCATTCACATCACAAATTTGCTTCGTCGAATGAAGTGATTTTGCTTCACCGAACGAAGGAATTAATCTTCGTTGAATGAAGAGGCGTGCGTTCATATCAGGAAATCTCTTTGTCGAATCATCTAAACATTTTCGGCAAACAGAGTGAATTTCCTAGTGAGAACGGGGTCTATGCAGTAATACTTCCAGTGTGTTAGGTAATGGTAACGCACTCTAAAGATCCCAGAGCATTCTTTCGTGAAGAGCAAGGGGATTCCCCGGTGTCTCTGGCCATTTCTAATTCTAATTCTTCATGGGTTTCCTCATGCTTACGAGTGACAGTGCAATGAGGAATCCTTGGTATGAATACCAGAAAGAAATAATAATAATAATAATAAAAACCTTATAAATCCATGCATGGTTTTTGTGTTAAACGAATGGTAAAACGTACCTAGGGTTGGCAAATTCTCCCACAAAGGTACCATTTTACACGGGGGAAAAAATCATGTACAAATGATGTATTGGGGTTTAAAAGTCCCATTGGGTCATTTGCAATGATCCAAAATTTTACTTAAAGGGCCTGTGACATGCTAAACAACTTTGTGCCTAAGCTTTGCTTCATAATGATGGATTACTTGTTCAGCAAGACATACTATTGTTCGTTTGGATGTAAAATCAATAAAAGGTGGCCTTTTTCAACTTTGAAAATTTCACTGCAATAAATCACAGACAGAGGGCGCTGTTTTGAGTGCATCACATAAGGAAGACAGAAGGGGAAAAGTTAAGAAAAAACATAAAACTTCAAGTTGGACTTGTGGCAAATTGCTGCAGTTTCTACCCCCAGTTTTGTCATGGCTTACAGCAGGCAACATGTAAAACAAACTCAAACGGCCATGGATTACAAAAGTTTCAGGAAAATTTAGAAAAAAGTGGAATTATTTGTGCACAGTTGAATGTGATTTTCCTGTGTTTGCCTCTTGTGACATCGTGACCTTGGTCATGAATATGCATATTTTCATTAGCATAAAAACTAAAAACCTTTGTTTTAACCCCCAAAGCAAGCTCCAAATAGGATTTTTATGACTTTAACTGAGTAGAGTGGTTTTAAAGCATAGATTTCATTGATAAAAATCCTAAATAAGGGCCCTTTAAAGGCACAAGCTCGTCAGCAATGCGCGCGCGCGCCAAATTCGTGCCACGAAATACGCAGCTCCATTCCTTTGCTATGGAGCTGCGTATTTCGTGGCACGAATTTGGCGCGCGTTCATTGCTGACGAGTCTGTTACTTTAATGGTTGACAAGAAAAACATTACCCTAATTGCAAGGGTATACTTTTCTGATATCTCTCAGCAGGAAATTAACAACCGAAGGTGGTTTTATAAAAATGACTGTGCGCTCTAATTTTTTTCAGCATAACACAAAAATCATGCATTAAAGGTTTTCTGAAACGGTGCTGTATCTATGTAGCTGAAAATTCTTAAAGTATGTAATGTCGTTGTTACAGAAAATAATAGAAAATATTTTATCTAGAATGTTATTGTTTCATTTTACATCAAGACTTTTATTGTTGCATTTTTTTGGCAGGATCAGCCTCAGCTCGCATGCAGGCAAGTTGTCAAGGCAACTAGAAGGTGAGTGTTTATTGGTTAGAAAGTCTTTATATTTGCTTTTTTAAAAAAATCAAAAAATGACATGTTGTTTAAGCAAAAAAATTTGCTTAAGTACAAAAAACTCTTGCTTAGTAGAGAACGTTACAGTGAAATCCTCATGTGATAGAAACAGTGTATGACCCGTGTTAGAGGACTGTTTCATTTCCATAACAATCGCATGAAATGTTGGGTGGTAACCTCATTTTATCAAGCAAAGGCTTTTCATGCTTAAGCAGCTTATGAAATTGGAGTCTTACAAGTTCACTGTATTCAACAAACCTCTGTTCTGATCAAGAATTGATATTTTAAGAATTTTTGTTTAAGAGTATAAACAGATCACAAATAGCCAACGTAATTTTCCTAGCTTATTTTGAATGGTTTATATTCCTTGTCTACGTTTTAGACACCCTGGTTTGCCTGAGCTGTGGCGACTGACTGCAGAGGTTATACTGCAGCTCACACCCACAAAGGCCAAGGTAACGTACCAATCAATTGCAGCGCCCCCATCCCCTCTTTGAGTAGGGATTTGGTCAAGTTTTTCCTGCCTCAGGGTGACGATTTTGATATAAAACCAGTTCCATCAATAGAGAGGACAAAATTAAGTTTTATAAACTCTTTTATTGCTTCTTTAAAGATAGAGTATATGATTGGTTAACTGTTAAAAACGGCGTTATTTCTACTCGTAATTAAAAGCTCATGTCGAGAAAACTGCCTTGTAGAAATTTCATCAACATATGTGACCGGCTCCAGCAAAACCCAACACTTGTGATGAAAATTAAAAATTTAAGTTTTGGTATCAGCTTAGTGTACAGACAAAAAGGTATCTTTTAAAACATGTTTGAGGAAATTCTGATAATTTTTGGCGAAGTTATGACCAATTAAAGTATCACAGTTCAGAAAAAGTGAAATGGAGCTATTGGTCCTTAAAGTTTGACAAACTAGTTGATTATTTAACTTTTTGTCAATAATATGAGGAATTTTGAGACAGTTCAAACAACAAAACAAATCTTAAATGTATCCCGATGTTTTTTAAGGTTGTGGGCCCATATCACGTAATAGGAAATGCCGAGAAGCGTCAGGTTTTGCCTGAGTCGGTCACATATAAGCAAACCGTTTTTAAAAAAAGCATCTTCAGTTGGCAATTTCTTGCACAAAAGTACTTTTACATGAAAAACAAAAATAATGTGGTGTTTGTTACCATTGCCAACAACACTTGTAGACGAGTTTTTCTTGTCAACTCATGAAGTAAAATTTTGCGTTTCACTGCAGATGATGAGCTTTAAAAAGTTACCCTGGGAAATTATCAGCCAGCTAGCACTAACCTCGAAACAAAATGACTCCCCCAAAAAACAAACAAAATGATTGAAAATAGAGCAACCTTCTCAAAAATAGAAACCTGAAAAAATGTGTAGATTGAAGTGGCCATTTGTCACTATCATTGGAAACATGTGACCGGCTCCAGCAAAACCCAACACTTGTGATGAAAATTCAAAATTTAAGTTTTGGTATCATCTTAGTGTACAGACAAAAAGGTATCTTTTAAAACATGTTTGAGGAAATTCTGATAATTTTTGGCGAAGTTATGACCAATTAAAGTATGACAGATCAGAAAAAGTTAAATGGAGCTATTGGTCCTTAAAGTTTGACAAACTAGTTGATTATTTAACTTTTTGTCAATAATATGAGGAATTTTGAGACAGTTCAAACAACAAAACAAATCTTGAATGTATCCCGATGTTGATTCTGCCAAATTTTCAAGTTGGTCCCAGAGGCCATTTTTTAAGGTTGTGGGCCCATATCACGTAATAGGAAATGCCAAGAAGCGTCGGGTTTTGCCTGAGTCGGTCACATATAGATGTAGTAATACCTAAGCAAACTGTTTTTAAAAAAGCATCTTCAGTTGGCAATTTCTCGCACAAAGGTACTTTAGCACGGGAAAAAAAATAATGTGGTGTTTGTTACCATTGCTATCAACACTTGTAGACGAGTTTTTCTTGTCAACTCATGTAAAAGTAAAATTTTGCATTTCACTGCAGATGATGAGCTTTAAAAAGTTACCCTGGGAAATTGTCCGCAAGCTAGCACTAACCTCGAAACAAAATGACTCCCCAAAAAGAATAAATTGAAAATAGAGCAACCTTCTCAAAAATGGAAACCTGAAAAAATGTGTAGTCTAAAGTGGCCATTTGTCACTATCATTGGAAACAAGTAATAAAATAAAAAACAAGTTTACTCAATTTCATCATTGTTTGATTTCAGGCATCGGTCACCTGCAGTCGAGCAGCCATCTTGGACAAAGAAGTTTCCAAGGTAAAGATATTAATTATGGTTTGTTTTCACCCTTACCCGACGTAATTATTAACACTGTATATTCAGTGCTTTCCCGAGACACTATGAAAAACTTCATATCGTGCTCGGGTGGGACTCGAACCCACGACCTCCTGCAAACAAGGCAGACGTCTTAACCACTCGACCACCGAGCTAGCCAGTGGTGAATGGCCGGTTCGAATCATTTTGCAACGGGGATCGCAATTAATCAGTAATCTTTTTGTTCAGTATTACCAGACTTGATGCTCTTGATGATGCTCTTTGGTTTTAACGTTTAATCTTTTTTTATCCATGTACATGTATATGTATGTTATCGCTTTGGTTTATACTGTAAAGCGCCTAGAGGCCCTAGCATTTGGCAATAAGATTGCTATTATTATTATTATTATTTATTATTTAGCTAAATCAATTACTGACGTTTCTAGAAAAGATTACGTTTTTAGAAAGGATTTTGCACATTGCATTTTTTTCCTAAAAATAATAAGATATTTAAAAAGTGTACAATTAATCTTCATATCTACAAACAGAAGTAACTGTCGTTATTAACTTATTTAATGGCCATGTACTGAGTCGTGTATGGGCAAATTCCAATCCGTTTTTCTTGCTAATTTGAAAGGTAAAAACTTGGGCCACTTGGGTCACAATGCATAGTTCCGACCTGTCAATCAACCGAACCCACCAACCAATCACAACAGAGCTAGCAGATATCACCGACAAAGGTCAAAGTGCACTGTCTCACAACAACATGATCACGCGATATGTTCTGCCGGCCCCATACAATTTGAACAGTGTTGTATGCGACGATCCGGGTGAATTTTTTATTTGAAGGCCGGTCGTTTCGTTGTTAGAAGGTACGAAACTACGTATGTCATGACATGATATCCCTGTATTACTGGCCCTTTCTGGGTTCTAAGATAACTGTCGACCCTAAAACATGAATACCTTTTAGTTTTCTTCAATGAATCTGTGCTTTCCGTTGAAAGTCCCATTGCTTTGTGCGTGGTGTGTCGCCATTTTGACGATAGCGTGTGAGCCATAGCAACAATATCCACGGGGGCGGGGCTAACTAGGCAAACTCGGAACTATGCATTGTCAAATACCACACAAAATGCAGGAAAACATGTTTTGGAATTGTATTCTATTGGAGAAATAGTAGGGGATTTGATTTTACATGTAGGTGATTTGATTTTCTTTCTTTCTACAGGAATCAGTGTCAATGTATGCCCTGGCCACACTAGCCGTAGGTCAGCACAGTCAGTCAACCCCTGCAGATCAGCGGTGCCTCAGTGCTGCTCAGAAATCAGTCCATCTATACCCTGGTACGATAGTTCGTTAAAAAGACACTTGTTTGGAATTACATGTATCGTCATATTTAATTACAAATGCTACCTATGTATAGTGCCCGATGCATAAACCCTCGTAGGAATCCGGGGCACTTGTTTTCAACAACAACTACACAGTTAATTTTGATTTTAAATACCTTAGACAGTTTACGTATCCCTATTGGCTGAGAGCATGTCACGGGGCAGTCTTAAACTAGCGATAATGACCAGTGATAATGCCCGGCCTGCGTTTGTGCCCTAGTTGGCGCATATACGGAACACGCACATGCACAAAGAAACTCCACGCGCCCGAAAGCAAATTTTGCACTTATATCCGGTCGTGTGCATGCACGCGCAACACGCCTGCATTACGCGTAACGCGCGATCGAACAAAAACAACATGACGCACAGCTAGCAGTTGTACGAACGTGGTATTGATACTGTGGATGTAGGAAAGTGAATGCAAAACATGGCAAAACGACAAGCTAATTTTGGTGAGTTTTACCGATTTACACGAAAAGGTATTTATGAATGGGATTAAAAGTAGGTTTGGCCAATCTTAAACAACCCGTTTAAAACCAGCTAGGGGTCCTGGGCACTGATAATGCCCTCGCCAGGCGTCTCTGGCATTATCAGTGCCCAGGACCCCAAGCTGGCTTTAAACGTATATTTAAGATTGGCCAAACCTTCTTTTAATTCCTAATAATAAATTTTCAAGCCAATTTAGGTATGCGCTGCGGTATATTAAAAACTTTGAATTTTTGAAAAGAAAAATTATTTTTATGCTTTCTTCCTTTGCTAATAGCTTTTGGAAAAAATTCTGAAGAACTCTTCTAATTTCCAGAACTTTTCAAATTCTAATAAAGTCTCCACTTAAATTTGCAGACTCGCTTGAGAACTGGGCATCCCTTAGTGCCAGCTATCTGTCCCATGTTATCTGGAACAGCACTCAGCAGAGGGCAACTGACGACACCGGTGGTACCACTAGTAGTACGGCCTCTAAGCTGGCTACGTTTGTGCAGTCACGAGGTAGGGGGCAATCTCATTAATGAGTCTTTTCCAGAAAATACCTTTGTCTGGTCTCAAAATAAAAGAAATAAGTTTGTTGTTCTGAAGAGATAATTTAGGCCCAAAAATGGTGACAAATAGTGTGACAACATGCCTTTATAAAAACATTGTGTAAACATTTTCCAATATACGCTCGTAACCGGGACGGCCTAAAATGTAACACAATTTTAACTGAAATTTTTTTTTAAACGAAACCCATTTTTTAAGAATTTACAATGGTTTTCAGAGTGATATATTTATAATGACTTCATGAAACTGAAACTGAAATAAATTCATATGGGGTCGTAGTAATATTTTGACCAGATAAGGGTTCAATGATTTTTTGGGGTGCCTAGGGGTATTGTGTACATTGCACATGTATCTATAAACACCAGCAGCAATCTTTAGTGTTGGCCTAACGGTTAACCGGTTAACTGACACTTGAAAGAATTGCAAACCGGTTTCTAAATTAACAGTAAATTCCCATCCCCAATTTTTACAGACGCTTGGTGCAGATGCCATCATAAAAGACAATTTTCTTACCAAAAATATATTTCAAAATTTTGAGATGATGTTCACCTTTTCAAGGAATTGCTAAATCCGATCGTTTCTTGAATCAAAATGGCTTTTGTTTTGGCTACAGCTAAGGAATGCGGCAATGCTTCGATACACCAATGGGCAGCACTGCAGATTGTGGTCAGCCTAATGCACGAGGGCAGGCTTCAGAGGGCCGATGCGCTGACCAGAAAGGTACGTGTCAAAAGGGCAAGTTTGATTGACGATATAATTCAACTATTTCCAACTGAACGCAGTCTAGTCAACGATGGTTTGTCATGTCTGGTCGACGATTTTGAACCAGCCCACAGGGCACGGTTACACTGGTCACTGGTACCCATCAGGTATTGAATTGGTGCAGCATTTTGCGCGGAACCAGTTGATTAACCAAAGACGTTTGCGGTTGAATTGTACTGCGCATGTGTGTTGCCAGGATAACGTTTGACCAGTTGTTGACTCTAGTCGTCAATCGAACGTGCTCCCAGTTTATCATTTTTATATGATTTGGACCGATTCACAGGGGCGTTTGACGAGTTAAAATATCAGCTTGGCCACTGTCTTTCACAGTTGATGTATAAACATGTCCATTGTCTACCATTCATTATGGGAGCACGTGTGGTCTAGTGGGTATGAAGCGGGACTCCCAATCAGAGGTTGGGGGTTCGAGCCCCACTTCGACCAACGTGTCTGTGTCCCTGGGCAAGGCACTTAATCCCAGTTGCCTCGTCAACCCAAGCGATATATGGGAAGCTGTTATGGGGAATGCCACAATCTAACTGCTGATAGGGTTGTGCGCCTTGGCCGGGTTGCCACCTAGTTGAAGCGAAATGGTTCTGGTGATTTCCTGATGGCAACGGTAATAATGGCAACAGCCGCCTCGGAATATGTCTACATAGATAGATGGCGCTTTACAAATGCTTGTGATTATTATAATTATTATTGTACACGCCGTGTTTTGAAATTGAACTTGACGGCTGTGGACGGCCTGTCAGTGCAGCAAATCTTGCTCCGTGTTTCGAAATTTCATACAATGAATGTAGAAATGACTCGAGAGTCGGTATTTGTGATGCTTGACCAGGGGCCAATTTCATAAAACATGTTACGCTTAATCCAAAACTTTTGATTAAGCATAGCAGAAATATTCGCTCAAGCAATGGCGTATTTCATAAAGCTTGTTGTTCTAAGCGCGCGAAGAGAGTGCGCACGCAACGCTGTCGTCTGTTTTCTTCGAAAACGTTCATCGTCTGCTTTCATAAGTCAACGTCAACATTTTCAAGTATCATCATCGGTTATGTTTCCATTTTGGGATGATTATCACTACCACAGAAGACCCTTGCCTGTCTCTGACTGAAATATTTCAACAACAGCTGAAAGTTGTGTATCTGTTGGAAAATGTGTCTCGAATTTTGCCGAGAATGGCGAGGAAAAAATATGGCGTCACATTAGCAAAAAATCGGTTTGCTTGTAGGAATATTCGCTCAAGCAAGGGCGTATTTCATAAAGCTTGTTGTTCTAAGCGCGCGAAGAGAGTGCGCGCGCAACGCTGTCGTCTGTTTTCTTCGAACGCGTTCATCGTCTGCTTTCATAAGTCAACGTCAACATTTTCAAGTATCATCATCGGTTATGTTTCCATTTTGGGATGATTATCACCACCACAGAAGACCCTTGCCTGTCTCTGACTGAAATATTTCAACAACAGCTGAAAGTTGTGTATCCGTTGGAAAATGTGTCTCGAATTTTGCCGAGAATGGCGAGGAAAAAAGATGGCGTCACATTAGCAAAATATCGGTTTGCTTGTGCTTAAACAGTTTTATGAAATGGAGAGAACGCTGCTTAATCAAAAATCGGGTGCTAACATGTTTTATGAAATTGGCCCCTGGTCTTAACTTTTGGCCAATTATATTTGCCTTTTAAAAAATGTTTTGCCAAAAATAATCCCGTCGTCAACTGGTTAGGACCGGCCACCTACACCTTTATTCGCTTTAATCTCCATCTTTCATATTGTATAGCTTGAAGCAGTATACCAGTCGCAACCCGATGTCAAGTCGACCCTACAGCTCCTGCAAGCCCAGGCTGTCTGCATGCAGCATGTTTCCCATCAGAGTACCGAGTTCCTCAGGACCGTCATATCACGTAGTACACACCAGTCTTCGGCTGCGTGGCAGGTATGTCAGAGCCTGTATATAGGATTTTGCAATGTCCCAAAATTTTAATCGACCATTTGACCGGAAAAACCTTACTCATTTGGAAGACAGAAGTGGTTCAAACTGTCCAAAAATGTTGTCTGCAGACAATGTTTTTAAAAAGCACCTTTAATTGGCAATTTCTCCCACAAAGCTACCACTTTACACGGGAAAAAAAAACTCATGTGGTGTTTGTTACCATTGATATCAACACGGGTTTTTCTCGTCAACTTGTAAACTTGTAAAATTTTAGGTAACTGCAAATGTATCAGGCTTTAACACGTTGACTGCCGACTACGAGTATACTCGTAGTAACAGGTGTACTGGATTCTGCCACTACGAGTATACTCATAGAAAATGGGAACGCTCTTTGAAACTATGCTCGGCATTCAATGCGTTAATTAGAGCCATTTTCTACACAGATTGATGCAAATTTTAAGTTGAATGTACATCTCTACTTGGAACTATCTTTTGCATATCAGTTTGTTTGTTTTTGGCTCCTGTAGCTCTTGGCCGAGCTGTACCAGAAGGAGGGCATGGCAGCAGCGGCCGAGTCTGCATACAGACAGAGTTTGCTCAACTCCCAGGGACAACAACTGGTGCCGTTACTCAGACTGGCCCAACTGGCTCTCAAAGCAGCCAAGGTCAGTCTCCAGGACCTAGCACACTTGTACCGTATTGCGCAATGATTCATGCGTCTTAACCCCGAGATTGCTTGGGGAACACTTAACCCTGCTTGGTTTCCCTCTACAATGCTTACCCCGGAGTTTGGCTGTTAACCCCGAGATTGCCATCCTTAACCCTGGTCGCTGGCAGGGTTAACGAGCCCCGGGCTAACGGCCGATTTTTTCGTCTTAACCCGGGCCAGCAAAAGAGTAGTGGGAACGCTCGCGCCGCCCCGAGGTATCTCAGGGTTAAGGATTGCCGTTACCCCCGAGTTAACCCGGAGATTTTGTAGTGGGGTATTGTAGAGACATATCTATTTCATGAGATATTCGCAGTGTGTATTCAAGATAAGATTTGTGTGTTGTGCATGTGAAAATATGAAAAATATGAGCTGGAGGGAGAGGTTGTGAAGAATGGTAAAATTTTTACAGTTTTAAAATCGTATATGTATATTTCCAAAAATCTTTTTGGATCTATCCTTCACATTCCTATACAAAGTGTCTCAAAACATGTTCAGGCCAAACAAGGCGACCCCCTAGTGTTTGAAAATTGATTTAGCTTGCGTCAGGGAAACTTGAATGTTAATTAGGTGATCGGGCCAACAGCTGAAACAAATTTTATAGATTACAACCAAGCCCTATTAAAATCCCACATTTGTACAGTGTTTCTTGGGAAAAGTTCGGTAGTGTATGATATTATGGTTGAATTGATTTGTATGTTTTTGTTGTATATTAATTCCAGGCGAGTAAAGAAGAGCGTTGGGTCTCGCTAGTCCATGAGGCTACCACCGAGGCACTGAGGCTACAGCCAACATGTGCTGTGGCATTGCTGCTGCAGGGTCTGTTACATCACCATAAGGGTAGTGCCAGGTGAGCTTGGGTGTTATTAGACCCCGTAATAACTGAGGCTACAGCCATCATGTCCCGGTCAGCACAAGTTGGTTGGACCACTGGCGGTCCGTCAGTGGCATCACCATTGGACCGCGGGTGGCAACCAACGGTGTACGGCCGTCGTCGTAGCCATCGGCAACCTAGTGGCTGCCGTCGGTGTACCGATGGCGGACAGATAGCTTTCAATGCCAAACTAAACCGTAAAAAAGTCGTACTGTAGAACGGCTAATCTTAATGGTCCATTTCAAGTTAAGCTTGTGTCGAGAGACGATACTATCGCGGTATTAAGTTTCAGCCGATATAAATATCGTCTGGTTTTTAGAATACCGAGATATCGTGAATAAACGGTACCCAAATATTCACCGCGATATTTGCAGGCACAACATGTGCAGTAAATATTTCATCGCTTGCATTAACTTGTAAACTGTCTAATTGCTTCTACCTGTGCCTGAAAGTTTGATCGTTCCGTGATTGCACGCGACTTTATTTACTTTTCCTTCCACATACATTGTTGTGCATTGTCTTGATACACCATAAATAATGTCCAATTGTCTACTACAAGGGATTAGGAAATGTCCGCGGCCCGGTGAGGCTTTTTACGGCAGCGATGTGCCTTTTTACCTGGCGGCTTATATTATGGTATTTTTGTTCAAATAATGACGATATTAAATGACGATACAAAATACCCATTAAAATTTGGTAAAAACATTCGCACTTCTTCCTTGTTGCCTCCAACCAGATTTGAGAACCATGGTAGACGTCTTAGAAACAGTCACACAATTTCTCAGCTTTCTGTCAGAACCACACGGTTTAAGAAAAGTCCCATCCCCTTTTTTATTGATATTCTGAATAAGTAAATTTTAGCACTTTTAAACTTTGAATAGGGTTTACCCTTGTCAGGTTATTATTATTATGTTAGGATGTGATGTGGTTATATGGTGTCTTATCTTCTGATGTATTATTTCTGTAACATACATGTAATTTGGCCGTTTGGCCACGAGGTGTATGAAATAAAATACCAATACCAATACCAATTATCGAATACCGCGATATTTTTCAGACGATATATCGCGGTGAAAAATTTCAATACCGTCACAAGCTTACTTCAAGTTCATCCTGTAGATGATCTGGTTTTGAGCGATTCTGCGAATAAAACCATTATAAATCAAAAGAAAGACATCAACAAACTCATCCGAAGAAATTTCAGTTTTGTCAAATGTACCACGTTTAAAAAAAACATGAAAATCCATATGCGTTTTCCTGGTCTAGGCGGGTTGTTTCAAATATTCGTTCTCAGTTGATCGGGTACTATGTGGCTTGCGTCATGCACTCTGTGGCGTACAGTATATACTGCGTGTGCGCGCGATCCATAAAAATGCATAGCGTTGGAACACACACACGGAGTACACAGCGCCTATGCATTTTGGACCGCGTAGATGCGAACCAAAAATATAATAAGTAAATCGTTTGCAAACGATCTAAATAATTTCATCTTTACGGATTATTTTCTGGTAAAAATTATATCATTTTGAGCGGAAACCTTTCTTTACTTTCAGAACTTTTCCCCTGTAAACTCGTCGATTACATTTTGGGGTCATTGCAAATGATACACTGGGCCTTTAAAATCAACAAATCAGTACTTGCTGCAAAGTAGCACAGACTATGTGCAGACATTAAAAAAAACAATTGGGCACATCATGTGCACACATCATTTGGGACAATGACAAAATGGTTGAATTTATTGAGCTTAATAAATGAATTATTTAGGCTTTGACCATCAACTGTTTCCAGTCAGTCCTGATGAAGATTTCCAGATTGAAACGTTAACTCAACCATTCGCTTTCTATATGCTGTGTTACAATAAGCTCAATAAATTCAACCATTGTTGTACATGCTGAATATTGTGCTTGACGTCTCTATCCCAAACATCTTGTGATTGTCTTGGGCAGGCCAGCCAAGAAATGCTTGAAACAGGTGCTGGATCTAACGGCTGGAGATCAGATGAACCTGACTCGGTCTGTAGCTCGATATCACCTGGTGAAGCTACACATCAACAAGAAAGATGCTAATGCTGTCAAGGTTGGAAAGAAATGGATTGCATTTAGGCAGTTTTATTTTGAATGTATCGTACAATGTTACCGTGTCTGCAAAAACCCGGACAAATTTGGCGACAGCCATGTAATTACCATTTAACACGTTGACTGCCGACTACGAGTATACTCGTAGTAACAGGTGTACCAGATTCTGCCACTACGAGTATACTCGTAGAAAATAGGAACGCCCTGTGAAACTATGCTTGGCAGTATACGTGTTAAAGTAAACTATGGGAATGTATGAACATTTGTTTAGAATTAATTCACCCTGGTGGTGCCTGGGTCATTATCCCTAAAGATTCACCTCATGATACGAGGTAAGCTGGGTAGGGGATTCGGGCATATCTTAAAGTGATCTCTGGGAGGGGTAGTTTATCCCTCTGTAGGGCTTGTTAAGCCCATGTGATAGTGCAGAACAATTACAGTACCGTATTATGAGACGGCCATAATTGGGTAAATATATAATATTGGATGGCTTTGAGGGTGATATGAGAATATACCGCAGGAGTCATGAAAAACTTAACGAGCCGAAGGCGAGTTCTGTATTTTTATGACTCGTGCGGTATATTCTCATATCACCCGAAAAGACATCCAATATTGTTATATAAAATAAAGCTTTGTTTTGAAAGATTTTCGCGAGATTTTTGTCTGTTTGGTGTTGAAAACTTCAGTTTACAACTGCATGTGCTTTTGTTATTGTTGTACAGTATTTATATTTTTTACTGTACTCTAAATGCGCACGTGCAATCCATTCACTTGATGCACGACGTACGCGTGTGCACCCAGCATGCACGCGCATCATATTGGGGCTCTGTGCTGCACAGTATCAGAAACGCACGGTATCCACAAAAGCTTCATTTTATATAATAATTGTTATCGAACACTGTCAGTAATCCTTTTTTTTTGTTTTTTTATTTTTTTATTTTACTTCATTTAGGCCATTATTGATGAAGCTTCATCGGAGGAGGACCCCAAGCTCCACATATATCAGGAACTTGTGTTGTCTGCATGAAGATAATTGACGGCACTCCAAAAGGAGAAATATTAATCGGGTTTGCATTGGCGTAGGTTGGACTCTTGACAGCATATTGCATAGCAGAGTTCAGGGTTTAAAGTTCCAAAAACGGGACTAAAAGGTTTGCAATATTTCTGCCCAACGCTGGAAGCATTACGCAGAAAGATATTTCTACCCAAGGATGGGGAAAAAAGAGCCATAAAATATACATGCATGATTGCTTCCCACAACTGTATTTTTTTTTGCAACTAATATGCTTTGGAAATGAAACTTGCTGGTGGGTTAAAGGCCCAGTGTATCATTTGCAATGACCCCAAAAAGTAATCGACGAGTTTACAGGGGAAAAGTTCTGAAAGTACAGATTAAATTGGTAGCAACTATCCAATGAAATGTTTCCGCCCAAAATGATAAGATTTTGCCAGAAAATAATCTGTAAAGATGAAATTATTTAGATCGTTTGCAAACGATTTACTTATTTTTAGTTCGCATCTACGTGGTCCAAAATGTCCGTTATGACGCGATGCATTTTTATGGGTTGCGTGCACACGCAGTATATGATGTGAGCCACAGAGTGCATGACGCCAGCCACAGAGTGCCCTATCAACTGAGAAAGAATATTTGAAACACCCTGCAAAGACCAGGAAAACGTGGTACATTTGACAGAGCTGAAATTTCTTCGGATGAGTGTGTTGATATCTTTCTTTTGATTTATAATGGTTTTATTCGCATAATCGCACAAAAACAGATCATCTATAAAGTGGGCCTCCCACTGTGCGATTTTTACCACGAAATTCCAGCGATTAGGTACGACTTGGTGAGATTACCAGAGACTGTCTATAGACTCTATACACAATCGTAACTAATCGTTGGAAATTCGTGGCAAAAATCGCACGCCCGCTTTCGGCCTTTAACAGGATAAGTCAAAACAAGTAAACAAAAGCTGTCTACAACTATAATTATCCATCAAACATTACTACTAATGATAAATTAGCAAGTAACTCAAATCTCCATATTTTATGTGCTTTATTTCGTGACCAAATTGCTCAAATTTAGCAGTTAATGTAATGGGTTTTTTCTTTTGTACAAATAAAAGAAAAGTAGACATCAACCAAATAAAAAAGCATGAAACATAACTTGAGGCAGCAAAGAATTTCACAAAAATAAGAGTTATCGAAGATATTTTTTTTCCTCCAAATATTTAACAAGTAACCGCTGCTCATAATATACTGAAGCACTTTAGAAATGCAAAACAGAAAATTTGGTGTAATTATTATGTAATGTAATTAATAAGAATGATAAGGCCCAAACAACATTTGTGAGTGGCAAAGAAAGACATTTTGTCAATAAGGCTGGGTTTGAATCTCATCCATGTTCCCAATATGAAAACAATTGACAAAACGCAGAAAATTCTGTGCAGCTGACACAGGCATGCACAATCATGTTGAATGCAATGCCTGTGCAACATGAGTACCTGGATGCATTAAAAGCAAGACACAATCACTCCCATCATGCCACGGTTAACAGAAGTGTGAGAGAGAACGAGCTTTGGGTATGGTGCTGGCAGGAACATCACTCAGCGAGGTTGCGAGAACATTTAATGTCCATGTGATATTATTGCATTTAAAACTTGTTTTGCTTTTTTGAAGTCTCAGTATGCGAATATTTAGGAATTTGAGTACTGTATATAAAGGATACACCCCTTTCACCTGAGGCCATGTTGGGGACAAGTTTACTTTTTTGACAATAGGAACAATGTTCCTACCGCAACATACCCAACATGGGCTATGTACATGTATTTTTGTTAAATTTATCATGACTCTGTATTGAACGGTTACATGCAATAAATGTAGCTAGAGCATCTGATAACACATTTCTGTTGCTTTCATTTAAATACATGCATTCTCCTCGAGCCTATAGTGACTGTAAGAAACTCAATGGACCTGAAACGTCCCGGCTTGTCTACATGCGCGCAAATCTATGGGGGAGTCTCAGGGTACCAGACGCCATAGGAAAGGCATGTATGTAAACAAACTGTGACGTCATTGTTTCAGGTCCATTAGCCTGTTGCAGGCTGTATTCTTCACATTCAAATGAGGTGCAGTTTGGACCTTTCACGGTGCGGCCATGTTCCCTTTCCCCTATTCAAATTAACTTAACCGAAAAGAGGCTGGCAGAAAAATAGTTGGGTGTTGTGTTGAAAATGTTCATTGTTGGCTATGCATGTTGTCTCAAATCATGGAGGTAGGAAAAGATGCTCAAATCAACAATAGTGCATTACTCAGTGGGAAACAAGACAAAGATGGCCATACCGTGATAAAGGTCAGTTAAATAGACCATATTCCTGAACTAGGTGACATAGGGAGTGGGAATTGTATACGTCCGTGAGGAAAAGTCGTGTACTCAGAGCGGTGGCTCAGGTTTATATTAAAAGAAAACGTTTGGAACACATGCGCACGATAGGCACAGACCACTTGACAGCGCCCTCACGCATTCAGGAATACTGTCTATTGATTCTGTACTTAGTGCATGTACATCAGGAATTCATGCAGCAATACAATGCTAATACTGGTCGTGTAAGCCAGTTGTGATTTTATGTACCAGTGCTAGACAAATCGGTTGCCCGGGAACACCACAAAAATGCTGGGCTATCAGAAATCCCCAAAATAGTTGTCCGTGGACAACAAGAAAATCTGGCAAAGCTACTGCGCTAATTTAATCTGGGCCACTAAGTTGACGACATGGGCATCCATTTTGCAAGCAGTTGCCCACTGGCAACCGTCTTTTTGGGAGAATTGTCGAGCACTGCGTACCTTAGTGTAACTTAAAGGCAGAACACATGATTGGTAAACCGTTACATCTCCCCGTGTGATTGAAGATATGAATCATTAAAACCAACCTGAGCAAAAATCAGCTCCGTACTTTGTCTAACTTTTGAGAAAACAGTAAAAAAGGCTTTCGCCCTGAACCACGGCCTGTGTGAATTTTCATCTCATGAGACAAAAACTATAGCACTTTAGACAAAACCATTTCAGGGGATGTGTAAATCTGTGAACATTTCTGATTTTCGATATTACCAATGATGTGTTCTAAGTCTAGGACCCATACCACAGCACAATCAAATTTTACATTTACACTGGGAATTATGTGACCCGTTGTACAGAAATGAGTTGGTTGTGGATCCAGGCTCAATAAAAAATGAACACAATATATGAATTCCTGGCAGTTCTCAGATACTGACTGGCGCTATGGTTGCAGAAAAAAACTGCCCCAGACTGCACGACATTCGACTCACTATATATACAAGATCTTCACAGAAGAATTTTTGTTTAAAATCAAATCAAATTTAATGTCAAATTAATGGGTGCAATCAAAACTAACATTACAAAAAAGTATTCACAATTACGGTAAGATTATATTTTACAGTCGATTTCACGAAACATTGTGCGATTTGTGCCGTAACTTTATGGCGTAGCTGCGCAATAAACCCAAGATCGATTTCACGGAAATCTCCTTAGCTGTGCAACGTTGTTTTTTCACAAATTTTGCACTGTCATCATGGCTGCCATCACTCATCGCATATTTCCTTGATGATAAAATTAATAGGCCGTTTTCTACTAACGGAAGGCCGGGCTTTAGTTCGTTGACGATGCGATAAGCACGTGTAGCTAGCTGCATTATCGCCATTTTTCAGTCCTACGACACATTTTTTCAACTTACGCCACCAAAAACCATTGCGCAAGTTACGCCACAATATGTGGCGCCACTTTCGTGAAACGCGTCTCAACAATTTATGGCGCAAGTGGACTTGTAATTTCGTGAAATCGGCTGCTGGCCCTGTATGTACAATTGACATTTTGCCAAGAAATTTCAAAAATGAATGAGCATAACCCTTACCACAGTTAAAGGAGCGTATCCAGATCAAATTTATGGGCACCGACATTTTTATACCATAGCATACGTCATATTTTTCTCATGACCATTCTGAAATTTTGCACCCTTAATCTGTATAATCCAGGGATATTAGTGAGGTTTCTGTCGCATACGGTTAGGCAAAACGACGACTATTAGTGAATTTTACGTCATCGATTTGTGCGTACTTGTGGCGTTTACACAAATATCCCAAGTGTTGTTTTGTTGTTTACACCGATACAGTAGCAACGCCTCTACACCTTAGTGAGAAGCGAAAGGTAACGATTTTGAGGTTTGGCTAATCGTAGTCGTTATCACTAACCGTGCACACCGAAACCTCCTTGTCAAAAACCCACCGACGTTTAGCAAACTGATTTATCCGGTTCCATAAAGCAGTGCAATGATATTACACCTTTTTTGCTTCCACAGGTATTTTTAATTGTTGGTCTAGAACAAAATCCATTTTATTTAAAAATCTAGTCACGCTCCTTATAATACAATATTACTATGACGGACACTTCTCTAGTTGGCACATGCACATTGTTCATGTAGCCAGATACCTTTTTCTTCAGTAGTAAGGTCTTCGTGGATTGTTCTGCAACACAAAAGACATTTCTTAAAGTTAGCAATTCTAAACTTCTGACACACCGGGCAGATGCTGAGCTATGAGGCTCAGTGGTAGACCACCGGGCAGATGCTCTACCAACTGAGCTATGAGGCACAGTGGTATACTCCCTCAGGTCTTCCCCCAAGACCTGACACACCAGGCAGATGTTATAAAGCCTAGCGTACATCAACCTTGCAACTAGTGGCAACTGGTGTTTCCGGCAACTGGGAGCAACTGATCAGTTGCTTAAAAAGATTTACGCACACTTGCAACTACTGGCAACTGGAAAAATCCCAGTTGCCGAGAGTTGCTCATGTTCTATTTTATGGCAACTAGGTTGTACCCAGTTGCGGTCAGTTGCGTAGATGTACGCGTACTTGAAACTAGTTGCATGAGTGCACGCACAGCAACTGCAAGCAACAGTTGCAACGTCAATTTGCCGCTAGTTGCTGTCGATGTGCACACTATGAACTCATCAGTTGAGTTGCTTTCAGTTGCAATGTCGATGTACGCAAGGCTTTAAGGCTCAGGTTTTCCCCACGAACCCAACTTTATCATCATGGAAATGAGGAAAAAAAATTAGTGTAAGATTAAATTGTCAGATATTCTTTTAACCTTGTAGAGAGGCACATAAAGGTTAATGCAAGACATTAGTACTTTTCTACGTCGTTGGTAGAAAACACTGCACAATCCCTAAACTAACATTCACACTTACCAGTGGGTTGGGTCTGAACCTGTAGGCTAGCATCATACGCTTGCGGTAGGCCGAAAACTCATCCTCTGCGTCATCTTTGGTCAGATTGCTGGCTTTATCAATTCCCAAACCAGTCGTGGCTGTGGATGCACTACCCCTGTACAACAAACAAGACCAATGCCATTTCTAAACTCCTCAAAACAAATTTGGAAAGTCAAGTTTGACTGACGATTTCTCTCTTGTTACTGAATCATTTCGCAACAAGAGATAAATCGTCAGTCAAACTTGACTTTCCAAATTTTTTTGAGGAGTTTATGTAATATTGGATGGCTTTGAGGGTGATATGAGAATATACCGCACGAGTCATGAAAATACTGAACGAGCCAAAGCTGCCATCTGCTATAGGACAACACTTGCTTGATCACCCCGAGTGCTCAAAACAATACAGCAGTTCACTGTGCTTGTCAAAGCAAGCAGCATCATGCATCTACACATGCTCGAGGCTACACTCATTCACTTCACAAAACCTGTGTTATGTCGTCGGAAAGAATTTGTACACACGCTACATGTAGTCTAACTGCACATGCGCAGTAGCGTGCTCCCTACTGCTGTTAGCTGACCAATTAGCATGCAGCATTCTGAACACGTCATTCCCGCCTTTAGCCTTATATACTCTCCAACAAAAGAAACTGTGCATGGTAAAAAATTGCTGTATTTTTTCAAGAAGGTGGAAAATAAACACCAAATTCACAGACAATATTCTCTGACATTGTTAGAAAAAGGTTATGCACTCAAAACCTGCTCATGGCATAGTGCAGGACTTAGGCATGCCTGGGTGTTGATTTCACAATAGGGGTCCTACAGGTTGTTATGTAACAGAATTCCATAAAGTTCAGGTCTCGTTAGCAAGCCGTATAAAAGGACTACCCAAAAGTCAATATTCTCTTTCATGCGCGTGTCATTGGCTCCATGAGGCGAAGATGCACAGCAGTGATTAATGCACAAGGGGGACACACTCGATACTGACTTTGTGACTTCAATATTGGCAAGTCAGTTTTCAGCAACCTCTGAGAACACGAAGAACACATTTTGTACATTTCAAGTTCGGTTAACCATTTGAAAGATTTCATGGACTTTCATTAACAGTTTATTCCAGCGAGTTATCTGCCATGGCTGAAAAAATACAGCAATTTTTATCATGCACAGTTTCTTTTGTTGGAGAGTATATTATAGCGTCACCCACTCATGTCAGTCATTCCTGCAAGTTGAAAAGCTTTAGCATGTCTTTAGTCATATTCAGACGGGCACTACCTTCGAAAGTAAAGTTAACAACGACGCGTGTCCACACGGTGCTTTAACAACAACGCGCAAGCATGCACACGGCCCATATACCAATGGTGCACGCTCGTAAGTAGCGCGCTACTCATAAGATTTCTCGTTGGTAAATCGTCGTTGTTAACTTGTAAGTAAGTGCGTCCACACGGTCACTACTTACGAGCTTACTCACGAGTGCCCACTACCAACGAGTTAACTTTAAGTTAACAACGATCGTCTGAACGCACCTTATGTGGTTACTTAATTCTATTTTCCGATTTAGCAGCACCAAACACTTATTCAGAAACGCACAGTATCAGCAAAAGCTCTATATTATATAATAATAATGAATACCTATAAAACAAAGCTACCCCTTTGACTTACTTGTTGACCGGTGTAGTGATGCCCTGTTCCGCCGCTCCAAGACCCTTGCCTTCTTCCCAACCGAGTTTCTTCAGCATCTGGTAACCTGGTATGGTTATGAACATGTTATGATAGGGTTCAAGTTTTAAAGGGAAAAAAGGTAGGCCTGACGGGTCTTAAAGGCCCAATGTATCATATGCAATGACCCCAAAAAGTAATCGACGAGTTTACAGGGGAAAAGTTCTGAAAGTAAAGATTGAATTAATAGCAACTATCCAATGAAAGGTTTTCGCTCAAAATGATATAATTTTACCAGAAAATAATCCGTAAAGATAAAATTATTTAGATCGTTTACAAACGATTTACTTATTTTTGGTTCGCATCTACGTGGTCCAAAATGCATGGGCGCTGTGTACTGCGTGTGCGTGTTCCAACGCGATGCATGTTTATGGATCGCGCGCACACGCAGTATATGATGTGCGCGACAGAGTGCATGACGCAAGCCACATAGTACCCGATCAACTGAGAATGAATATTTGAAACACCCTGCCAAGACCAGGAAAACGCATATGGATTTTCATTTTTTTTTAAACGCAGTACATTTGACAAAGCTGAAATTTCTTCAGATGAGTTTGTTGATGTATTTCTTTCGATTTATAATGGTTTTATTTGCAGAATCGCTCAAAAACAGATAATCGGATCATCGGACTACTTACCGGAAAGGTGTGCGCTGAAACAATTCGGGCCGGTCTAACAGTACACTATAGACCGTAGCAAATCAAACTTGTTTGATTTTTCCGGATCAAATGGTCCGGCGTCTGATGGGCCGGTAAATCGCAAAGGTGTGCGACAGGCTTTAAATAATGTTCGATCGAATATCGAATATTCGTTTAGCCTGATTTAGTCATGATATAAACATGTTCTTGGGCCGATTTCACAAAGCGCCAAGACGCGTCTTAGAAAGGGTCACTCTTCTTTTCTTGGTAGGTTGGATGTGAATTATGATGCATTGAACTCGTCTTAACTTTTGTGAAATTGACCCCTAGTAATGTATAGTCACAGCCACTCACAGGGGCAGTTGACATGTACATGTAAAGAAACTGTCCATTTGCACACATCGTGTTTTGAACTTAACAGCCGTGTCAGTGTAGCAAATCTCAGTGTTACAAAGTATGATCTTTTGGTGAGAAGATTCATACAATGAATGTAGAAATGACTCAATAGTTAGTATTTGTGGTGCTTGACCAGGGGCCAATTTCATGGCGCCATTTAGCACAAAAATGTGCTTAGCACAGAATTTATTTGCTTTATTTTGCAAAACTGGGTTGCCAGCCAAAATCATATGTGATATTTACTGATATTTTGCTCCTGTTCCTAAAAATTAATTTTGACATACAATTTTGGCTGGTAACTCATTTTACAGAGCAAAGAAATTCTGTGCTAAACAAAATTTGGGCTAAACAGCGCCATGAAATTGGCCCCTGGTCTTAACTTTTGGCAAATCACATTTGCCTTTAAAAAGAAAAATTGTATTTTTGCCAAAAATGATCCTAACGTCAACTGGTTAAAATGTATTGCCGGATGAATATTAATGAGGTACAGTATAACAGAACAGCTGTGGATAGCTGTGTCCTTACCGATGTTGTCAGCCTGGATCTTAAACTTCTGGTAATCGGAGAAATCTGGAGTCCGACCTTCTTTCAATGCTTCAAGCGTCTCCAGGAATTTCTCCAGCTCCTCGGGGGGTAAAAAGTCGCCCAAGTGATGTCTGCCTTTGCCCATCTGGGTAAGAATTTCCGCTCTCTCTGTGAAGACACAACAAAACAAAGTTATCAAAATGGAATATCACATGAAATATCTGTTATTATATAACGCCCAAGTAGATCCCTGTCATCTGATTGGACGATAGCAGGTCACGTGTCGTTCAATATTTAATCCATTTAATGCCACGTCACCAACCGTGCAGTTTTGTTCCATTTGCCGTGCAATTTGGTTCCATACGTTTTTTTCCATTGCACGGTACGCCCACTGTATTCATTCAGTGCATGCGCGTGCGTGCGCTTGTTCTCCCAAACAATCGTGGACGTTTTAGGGAGGTCTAACAAAGAGAACAATATCGTCCGCGATTGGCAAGCGAACGTCCACGATTCGCTCCTGTACAAAATCAACGAGAGTAAGAAAAAATAGACTATGTCCAAACAAAAGAGGAACAAAGGGACGTCCGTGATTGTATGTGGATTCGCACCGCCGTGTACGTGTACACGCAAGCACGAACACCCACACATACACACGATGCAAACAGCCATGCAGTTATTATGTATGCGGACACAGAAACGTTTTTACAACTCACATAAAACTCAAAGGGTAAGCCTGAATAATTTGTAAAAAATCTACAAGAATCTACTAGGGTGTTATATAAAACAAATAATAAATGTTTTAATTCGTGCAATGGAAGGAATATTTTCATTCGGTGAAAGATGGAAAATATTCCTCTCATTGCACTCATAAACATTCATTATTTGTAAAAAGGCCCATTGTATCATTTGCAATCACCCAATTTTGTTTTTCATGAGTTGACAAGAAAAACCTTACTCAAAGTGTTGATAGCAATGGTAACAAACACCACATGAATTTATTTCCGTCCAAAATGGTATTTCATGTTGGAAATTGACAACCGAAGGTGGTTTTCTAAAAAAGTCCTGTGCACTGGACATTTTTACCATTCACTTGTACGCAAAATCCATGTATAGATTTTCAAGGTTTTCTGAAGCATTGATGCATCTAAGTAGCTAAAATTTCTTCAGGCTAGTTTACTAAAAAAATTGTCCTTACGTTACACGCTTATTCCACGAATCTGTAAAAGGTTTTATCTTGCAAATGATACATAGGGCCTTTAATTGACAAATTTCAAATTGGTGTTTCTGTTTATGCTATTGTCACCTACTCTTACCAGTTTTAAGAACTATTGTCCTATGTTCACCAAATTTGACATTTCCCACCACAAAAATAGATTTGTTGTACATTTTCAACACCAAACACATTTTTGCAGAATCTTTTTTCTTATGCTATCATTTAAAGTTGGTTTATACGCAAATATATAATTCCAAATGTTATGGAAATGTCCACCTCCTCATGGAATTGCCCTTAGTGCGAATGCAGCCTTAACCCATCCTAAGATCTCAGGGAATTTCAACTCTACTAAGCGCCGTTACAATCCCCCGAGGAAATACGCGCAAATCTGTGAAGTTAGGTGGCTGTTACGCTTAGCAAACGCACACATGAGTAATTTTGATGTAATTTAAACAATTTTGTCACGTTATGCTGACGAGAAACAATTTCTATGCTTTCCAAAAATTGGATTGGGTTTTTGTTCTTCATGACTATCCTTTCCTACCGAAAATACCGGCGACGTTTTTTTTTAACTCCGCAGTTTTTCAAATTAATAACAGGGATGCATGATGACAAACGTGAATAAATCCTTTCACGGTTATCGACGCCATGTTGTTCACGAGGCACTTCGAACACAGATGCGGATCGTAGCTAATGCACAGTGACCTAACAATGCATTCGAATACGATCCGTGCACGCACACAGCAACGTGTGTTCGAACTGCCCCGTGAACAACATGGCGTCGATAACCGTGAAAGGGTTTATTGAACGGATTCCCTGTAAAGTATGCTTTAAATAGCAGCCAATTGCCGACGCGGACGCGGACACGGACAGCGCTACCGAGTATTAAGCTGTACTGTGTAAGCTTACATCAACAATCTGCGTGCGTTTATTTGAATGCCTGCAGTATACTGCCAAGCGTCCTAAATGGCCCAGAGCGGCGACAAGATTTCTGTCGCTGCTTCCACAGCGAAATGGAGCCAATTTCAATAGGGCCTCGGGACGCACCAGTAGGGGAGTGCGTTAAAGAGGGACTGTTGCAAGAGGATGGTCTTACCCTTGGTTTCTTGCATTTCTTGCGTGCGCTGTTTATGTTCCCATGTTCCGCCTTCCGTGTCTTCATCACTGTCATATGCATACTTGTTCTTCTTCAGAGCAGAGCTAGCGGCATCGCGTCCTGCCGATGCTATCTTGTTGTGGTACTTCACCATGCTGTCAACCATCCGTTGCATCTAAGTTCAATTACAGGTAGGTGCTACAGAGTTACAACTTTACGCAATTGCACAAGTCCACTTACGCCATAAATTATTGCGCAACTTGCGCAATAAGTTGCGGCGCGTTTCAGGAAAGTTGCGCCACATTTGGATATGGCGCAACTCGCCGACTTACGCCATAAAATGTGGCGTAACTTGCGCAATGGTTTTTGGAGGCGTAAGTTGGGAAAATGTGTCATAGGACGGTGAAAACTGGCGATAGTGCAGCTAGCTACACCGCATCGTCAACGAACTGAACCCCAGCCTTCCGTTAGTAGAAAACGCCCTTTATCAGTGAAATCTGCGACGCGACGCATGATGACCGAGCGACGGCAGCCATGATGACCGTGCAAAATTTGTGAAAAACATCGACGTATGTTTTATGTATGATTATTTTATCAAGCGCAAACATCAAATAGTCGTTGATAAAGTAGAAATTAGCCTCGTCCTAGAAGTTACAAGTGCTAAGGTGAAAAAATAACTGTTGCGCAGCTAAGGAGAGTTTTGTGAAATCGATCATGGGTTTATTGCGCAGCTACGCCATAAAGTTATGGCGTAAGTCTTACGCCATGGCGCAAGTTGCGCAGTGTTTCGTGAAATCGGCTGCAGGGACTATAGCTGAAAATGTGCGCTTAATGTAGCAGAAAAGTTGCGATGACATTACCATCATACCCTCGCTAACTGTCGCATATGTACGACTTAAATTTCAAAACAATTACGAAAAAAGCAAAAAGTTTGGTACTTTATGGTTAAATATTAACAACAATGGGCACTGAAAGAGTTAAAAGCGATTCAACTTTACCGGCAACCGCAAGTATCGAGCATTTACAACAATTTCTACTAGTTAGTAGATGCTGAACACTGAATTAGTTTTGTTAAAAAAAAAAATATTTTATTTTATTTTTGTGTGTGTGAATAAAAGCAACTTACACTCCCGATAATTGTCCTTTAAGAATTCAGTTAAATCTCACCTCCTGTTGTTCCTTCAGCTGCATGAGCTGTGCAGCGCTCAGCTCCGTCGTTCCTATCATACCCACAGGATTCACCGTAGTCCCCAGTTCAGCCGTGGACACTCCTCCCCCTCCCCCAAACCCCCAATCATTATCTGCCATGTCGCCCAGCTCGGAGCTTGCAACCCCCGTGCCCCCTACCCCGGCCACTCCGGGCAGGGGCCTGGGGCAAGCTTTGCCCACTGAGCCGGGGGCGATGATGGTGATCTTTGGGGGCAGTATGGCGGCGGCGGCATCGCTGGGTCCGCTTTCTATCCAGCGCGATTTGCGCTTGCGAGGTGCTTGTGTGTCGCTTGTATTTCCAGCTGTAACAGTATTACAATAAGGTTTAAAGACACAGGCTCGTGCAGTGATTACACCAATATTTTTGCTTCCTGTTTTCTCCCAATGGATTTTTATATAATTGTTAGGTTAAAATGAAATACATTTTTTTTGGAAAAGAAAGTAAATATCAGGAGAATACTTGAAGAGTTTCATCGCAAAACGCTATATATTCATTTTTGGCATTTTGAGAAAACTGCCATTTTGTATTACAACTAAGCACTACAGTCAATGGCAAATTCCAATAAGTAAAACTTTTTTCTTGTGGGATATAACACAGTTTGCCAATAATCTATATGATAAATGTATAGAACCACCAATCAAGAATGTACCGACAGCATTATCTTAATTTTTTTTTTAAATTGGCGTTTATCGCATTTGGCGTTTTCCTGTTGTGTTTGACCGTACCTGCTTTCTTCATTTCTCTGATCGAGCGGACCTTCTTGGCTAATCTTAACTCCACCACTCTCTTCTGGTAGTACTTGTGTTCTGGACTGTCATGGTCAAACAAAAACCTGCAAGACAATTATTACACCATAGTATACATTTTGAAGATGAAATTTTTTATTTAAAAGAATTCCAGGAATAACAGCATTACATGACTAAAGAGTAAGGTTGATAAACTGCCTTGTAGAAATTTCAGCCACATAGATGCAGTAATACTTCAGAAAAACCTCAAAAATCTCTGCACGGTTTTTGTGTTAAATGAATGGTAAAATTGTTTTTTTTAACAAACACCAATAGCAACTTCTCCCATGAAGGTACTAAACTCCTCAAAAAAAGTGAAATGTCACAAAAATGGAAAGTGAAATGTCACAAAATTCACTGCTATTGTCATGCAGTGCATTCCCCTTTTGCTTGGAGGATGGGAATGTGTCAATGCACTTTTTGACAATAGCAATGCATTTTGTGACATTTCACTTTACACCCGCCCCCGTATTCAGCTGTGCTGCACATCACCCAATTGCTTAAAGGCCCAGTGGATCATTTGCAATGACCCCAAAAAGTAATCGACGAGTTTACAGGGGAAAGGTTCTGAAAGTAAAGATTGAATTAATAGCAACTATCCAATGAAAGGTTTTCGCTCAAAATGATATATTTTTACCAGAAAATAATCCGTAAAGATGAAATTATTTAGATCGTTTGCAAACGATTTACTTATTTTTGGTTCGCATCTACGCGGTCCAAAATGCATGGGCGCTGTGTACTCTGTGTGCGTGTTCCAACGCGATGCATTTTTATGGATCTCGCGCACACGCAGTATGTGCGCCACAGAGTGCATGACGCAAGCCACATAGTACCCGATCAACTGAGAACGAATATTTGAAACACCCCGCCAAGACCAGGAAAATGCATATATGGATTTTCATGGTTTTTTTGAACGTAGTACATTTGACAAAGCTGAAATTTCTTCGGACGAGTTTGTTGATGTCTTTCTTTTGATTTATAATGGTTTTATTCGCAGAATCGCTCAAAAACAGATCATCTACAGGGCCTTTAATCATAACAAATGACACATCATCGTAAAGAGAAATAACAGGGCTTTCCAATGATACCAAATTCAAGGGAAATGATTTAGTAACAAGAGAGAAATCATCAGTCAAACTTGACTTTCCAAATTTTTTTTGAGGAGTTTATATTACACAGGGGAAAATCATGTGGTGTTTGTTACCATTGCTACCAACAATTTCAGTGTGTTTTTTTTGTCAACTCATGAAGTAAAATTTTGGTTCACTGCAAAAGATGTAATGGGTTTTTAAAGGACAAGTTGTCCAGAGTAGAGTTTGTCTGAACAAAAATGTTGTCTCAACTGTCAAGTTGTCGGAACACAACAAATATGTATCATGATGAACAAGTCGTCCAGAGTCGAGTTGTCTCAACTGTCAAGTTGTCAGAACAGAGCAAATGTCCCAATGGACAAATCAGCCAGAGTCGAGTTGTCTCAACAAAGCAAATGTCTCAATCAGTGAGCTCCATATATTTTTCTGAAGAAAACATTGTGCCGCCATTTTTGTGCTGGCATAGACCCGCACGTATATGCAGCTACAGAGGGTTTTATGGTGACGTATAAGGGACATCGCATAACATAATATTTGAGATGTCGCAAATATCTTTGCAAACAAATGTATTTGCAATGTCATACATTTCTTTGCAGGTACAGGGGCCTTTCCTTAGGTCCGTTTTGCGTGCGTTGCATTTGTGCTGCGCTCGTCCGTCTGTACCAGTCTATGGAGCGATTCAGATGCAAACCCTACGTAAACGGATGAAAAACAAAAGACGGATGAAAAACGGACCAAAGGAAAGGCGCCTTATGTCTGCAAATATTTGCAAACATATTTGCTAAAAAGTATGCGACATCGCAAATAATTGCAAAGATATCTGCGATGTCTTTTGTACGCCACCATGTTTTTCAAAGCTTTCGGAGTGCATTACCACACGCATGTAACGGTGCGTGTAAACCATATAGGCACAAATGCATGCATTCCAATGCACTGCTGCACAACACATAGGGAACGTCTGGTCCAGTGTATATTGTCAAGTCCATGGTCTCAAAACAGAGTCAAGTTCTTTAAGCAGACAGGTCGTACAACACCAATCTCACCTATAGAGAGCGTCTCCCTTGCGTTCCTTCTTAGTCATCTCTTCAACCATCAGCCCTTCTTCAGCGACCTCCAGTGCCAGTATGTTGATTGTACGCAGTAATTCAGGATCGTCTGGCGGTAAGACTATAGGCTCCTATGAGTATCGGTGCCAGAGGTGGTAGGGAAGGGGGGAAAACGCCCAGGGGAAGGGCCGCACGTAAAGCAAGATGCACTTTTGAAATTGGGATGCACTCTTCAAATTGGGAGTCATTCAGAACAATATTCGACTATTTTTTGATTAAATTTTTATTTGGCACTTCCACAAATAGAGATATGGGTATTTCAATAAGAACAGGAGCCAAAGTGTGACATTTTGATGCATTTGTAAAGACGGCCTTTCCAAGTTAACAAAATTGTTTAAAGAAATTTCTGTGCAATTTCTAAATAATGTGGAATATTTTAATTAAAATAGTTTACACAGGGTTAGACATGTCTTGGTATCATAGTCTTGAAAATATTATTTTAAATTGTTTCACGACGTAAGGGAAGGGGACTCCAAGGCATTTTTCAACCCTTTTTGACCAGTTTCTTTCTGGAAAAGGTAGTTGCTGATTTTACCCAGCTGTAGAACCTGGACTTTGTCGATTCAAATTACATTATGAGCAAAATTATGAGCAAAAGTTTCAAAATATCACACTTGCTTTTAGAACATCACACTAGTTTATTGAATCGTTCTCGTTATGTTTTGGGTAGTATCAACAGATAAAGGTGGTGTTCGATTCATGAGGTCATATATTCTTTATATGCCGAGGGTGATCGTTCTCTGAAGTCCGGTAATTATAAAAAATGAACTCCAGAAATGTCACGACATAAGGGGGGACACTGTGTCCCGTTTTCATGGAATGACCCATATCTCTAAATGTTAACTTTACATGCAACATTTGACGCATATGTATGACCAGGCCGTAATGGTCAAAGGCGATGCCTAACGCAGTGTCAAAAAGCTTTCAATGCCCGTAGTAGCAACTCGTTCTCTTCGCTGGCAGAGTGACGTCAGCTTCCACCCAGATCACATGCACTCCCCCAACAACCAGTTTGATCAAATTCGGAGCACACAAAAATACCGATTTTCAACTCTCGATAGTGGCAAAATTACGGGGGAAAAAAAGGTTAGCTGCTTTGCAGCAGGTTGTTGTCATACGAGTGAAAGTCATAGATGCATTTATTTTCTTGGCAAATTTTTTAAAAAATGTCATTCACATAGGCCCCTACACAAAATTCGGACGACATGCATATGCGCTGCACACAGACATGACAGACTCCCCTAAATTGAGTAAGGTTCCTTTTTTCACTGGATTTTACGACCCCCAAGGCAATATACGTCCAAGGATTATACAAAATTCTCTGAACATGATTTGATTGCATTGCGATTTCTCCCCTGCGAACTGCTTTTGGATAGTCTTGAAGATATAACATTATTCTGTTATTCCAGATTTTTGAGGAATCAATTCCCAGTAAAAATCGATTTCCTTTCATCTATATTCGATTCCCAGTGATAGCTTGCCGATTCCAGAAATTAACGAGCAATTCGGAAGGCAAAAACACCATCTTCTGCAAGAATATTCAGCCTCTGATCATTTCCACATTATTATGAAAGTGTGAGTGTTACAGGCCAACATAAGTTCCGATTTTGCCCAGTTAACCCCGCCCCCCTGGATATATTGTTGCTATGGCTCACACGCTATCGTCAAAATGGCGACACACAACGCACAAAGCAATGGGACTTTCAACGGAAAGCACAGATTCATTGGAGAAAACTCAAAGGTATTCATGTTTTAGGGTCGACAGTTATCTTAGAACACACCGAGTAAAGGGCCAGTAATACAGGGATGTCATATCATGACATACGTGCTCTCGTACCTTTGAACAAAACGACCGGCCTTGAAACAAAAAATTCACCCGGAACATCGCATACAACACTGTACAAATTGTATGGGGCAGAACATCGCGTGATGTTGTTGCAAACATTGCACTTTGACCTATGTGGGTGATCTCTGCTAGCTCTGTTGTGATTGGTCGGCGGGTTCGGTTGATTGACAGGTCGGAACTATGCATTAAAGGATGTTTAGTGCTGCTCGGTGCCAATAATTGGGTTCTCGTCGGCACAATCAGTACTTATCGGAAACACGCGCACCTACCTATTAAACACGCTCGGTATATTTAATGTTTTCTTGCGAAAAATGGAGTCGATTCCGAATGGAATCGCGATTCTTTTTTGGAATCGGAGTCGCCCAAGCCTAACGTGAACCAGTTGCTATGGTCACGGCTGGATGACCTCGGGGTGACGTCACAACTCCGCAAGCAAAAAAGCCAACCATATTCCCCCAACATGTCATGACAGCACACAGGGCAATCAACTTACTCGCATTGAGTGCGTCATCATCATCATCATCCGAGTCTCTGAATGCGCTGTGCTTGGGAGCTGGTATTGTGGGCTTCTTGGCGTGGGAGGCTGCAGGGCTGAATGCGATGGGCTGTACAGGTGCTGTGGGAGGGGCGGAGTCAGGTTGCTGCTCTGGGGGATTTGGTAGTGGAATGTCGCTCAGGTCTGGCTTCGATGACGTCGCTGGTTTAGTACCTGTTTGAGATTTATATTAAAGACAGATTACATGATTGGAAAACTTTTAAAAACAGGAACAACAGCATTACATAACTAAAGAATAATTTCTTGTAGAAATTTCAGCCACATACATGTAGATAGAGTAATGTTTCAAAAAACCTAAAGAATCCATTTTTTTTAAAAGCACCTTCAGTTGGCAATTTTTCCTCCACAAACGCACCATTTTACACGAAAAAAAAAACCTGTGGTGTTTGTTACCATTGCTATCAACACTTTTTCATGCTGCATTTCTGAAAGCGCAACACGTCAAACTTGCGCGCAAAAAGGCTTGTTGAAGTATAAACAAATTAATTTTTAGTGCTTTCTGGTGCATAAACTGCACGTTTTGTATGGATTTTACACTGTAGCATTGTCTTGTCACTGTGTGCACATATGCGTTCACCTCATGAACTAGTTTGTCAATTTCCAATACGTTGGGAAGTTAATATCGACTATTTGTGTAATATAACATTTGAATTCTAAATCAATTTTTTTTTTCATTCGTCATTTTTTAAACCCCCTATACTACCTTAAACCAGTATCCTGAAACCTTAATATTAAATTTTGTTTTAACCCTTGCCTTGGTCAGCTTTTTGCTCCTGCATCCTACGGAACTGCTCCATGAAACTGCCGTCATTTGAGAAGATGTTTGCCGCTGCCTTGGTTTCTGTAGGGGCCTGATTGTCGGGGGCAGCCGTTGGTTTTGGAGGTTCAATGGGTGCTGGTTGGCTGTGTGTTGTTGTTGGTGCACTTCGCCCAATATTGCTACAAGCAAATTTAAATTTAGACAATGATTTTAAAGTACACCCTCATCACGAAACAGCTTTTGTTAATTTTGCCAAAAAATGGAACCACGATTAGTATAAAGGCTGTTCACACACACGAGCGTACTATGAGTTAGTTACAATTTTTTATTATTTTGGTACGAGTCGGTTAGAATTTGATATGAGCCCAGTACAAGTTGTCCCAAGTGTACTTCAAGTTTTACGAGTCAACTATGAATTTCACGATGTTATTACGAATTAGGCAGGAATTTCTCAAGTAAGTCACGAACTATGAGTGTGGTATGGGTTTGGTACGAGTTACCCGACTTAAAGGCAGAGGCTCGTCAATGCACGCGTGAGGCCAAATTTGTGCCACGAAATACGCAGCTATAGCAAAGGCATGGAGCTGCGTATTTCGTGGCACGAATTTGGCCTCCACGCGCATTGACGAGCCTGTGCCTTTGAAGGAGTGTGTCCAGATCACTTTTAATTTTTGAGCACCCCCATTTTTCCCATGGGTGTTGAGATTTTGATACCATATCATTTGTCATATTTTTCTCATTACTATTCTGAAATTTCGTGCTCTCAATCCGTAGGCTATATTTTCAAGGATATCGTAAAAAAATCACTGATTTTTGTAAACTAATTTTTCCAGGGTCGATCTCACGAAGCGCTACGATCCTTTGAGACACATGTTAAAGTGGTTTACCCGTCACAAGTGGTGTTAAGCACAAGCTCTAGATGCACGTTACTCGAGACGCACGTTGCAGTGGTTTACCCGTCACAAGTGGTGTTAAGAACAAGCTCTAGATGCACGTTACGTTACTCGAGACACACGTTACAGTGGTTTACCCGTCACAAGTGGTGTTAAGAAGAAGAAGCGCTTCGTGAAATCTGCCACCGGTTACAAAAAACAATACTGAGTGATTACACCAACATATTTTGCTTTCACATCCAAACTGGTGATTGCAATTTATACGATTGTTGGCTTAGAACGAAATCCATTTTCTGGAAATAAGCACACATCTCATGACTTACAATTTAATGCCGACAGCAGCTGCCTTCTTGGACGTCTCTTCCTCCCGTTTTTGTTTTTTCTCCGCCATCTTACATTGGATTTCCTGTTTCTTTAACTCAATGAGACGCTCTTGTTCGCTGATCGCCACGGCTTTAGACTGGCCGCGTTGGTCCGGCCAGCTGCCTGGTTGAGCCATTTGTCCCTGTTGTTGTTGTTGTTGCTGTTGTTGGTAGTTCGGCCAACTAGAACCGGTTCCTCCGGCGTGGAAAGACATGCTTCAACGAGTAACTATTTCCTATTTCAAGAGTTTGGATTAGAGTAAATTAAACAGTGTATTATAAGACATGTAAGAGGACTGTCTAAAGTTGTCAACATTTTCACGGAAAGAGTGGAAAGAGTGGAAAGATTACCATGCACAAACACCCTGTGAGACCCCATGCACTAAACCTAGTTGGTAGAGCAGTTGGCCATGTATGCCAAGGACCTGGGTTCGAATCCCAGTCGGTGCACTACAATTTTCTCGTGTTTCTAAATTCATCTCCAATTGTCAATCCCATCATATATACCTTCAATATACTAATAATGACCTCTATAGTGAATGGGTTGGCATGGATTTGCCACCGCCCCCCACCCCCCCGAAACGATTCCAGGGCGGAAGATCTACAGGGCCAGAGCTGAGGTAACCTCAGCTAGGTTCGAATACCAGTCGGGGCACTGCAATTTTCTCGTGTTTCTAAATTCATCTTGAAATATATTTTCTGGTAAATTTCTGTGACTGTGCAAATCGCCGCGAGAAAGTAAACAAAGCAACCCAAACTGCAAACACACAACGGTCGAGTTGGTTTGAGTCGAGTTGGCAAACGGTCGAGTTGACTCAACTTTGAAGTTGAGCTAGGTAGGGTAATAAACGGTAGGGTTGGTTCAAAGGTCGAGTTGGTACAACCAAGACAACGGTCGAGTTGGTTCGACATGTTCGACAAGTTAGTTCGAGTCGAGTTGTCAAATGGTTGAGTTGACTGTAACACAACGTACTAGCACTACTTAGCTGTAATTTCGCTCCCCTTTTAACAATCTGGCATTTGCTGTCACTCTACACTGCTACAGCAGCAGCAATTAATGCCAGATTGTTAAAAGGGGAGCGAAATTACAGCACTTTTTGTAGGGATAACCAACTGACCAAGACCCCAATGTACACGTACACTGTGCTGGAGTTTTGCTTGATGAATTTTTACAAGTACAACACTTTTGATTGGCTTACGTGCGCTGACCTAGACCAGTGTTGTAGTTTTTAGTCCAATCGTCATGTCCCTTTCAGCATTCATTACCGCATTGTTCTAGATGCGCCAAAAGAGGGCGGCATAACACATTACCAGAGCTAGGGCTAGGCAAAGCAAAGAGTGGCAAGAAGTAAAAGTGCAAAAACCACTTTATCATGACTGAATGCCATGAAATGAACGAAGCTGTTGTTTTCCAAGCTAGGAAGGTAAGAAAATGAAGTAACTTACTGCAGAATGGACGCAGCATGCAGTAGACTCGAGACAGTTTGTCTGTTGTCATGGTTGTCATTGTTTTGTTGAGACAACTCGACCGTTGGTGTGACTGTAACGGGTACAGGTCAACTCGGTCCCAAGTCAACTCGGTCCCGGTCAACTCGGTCCCAGGTCAACTCGGTCCCAGGTCAACTCGGTCCCAAGTCAACTCGGCCTCAAGTCAACTCGGCCCCACGTCAACTCGGCCCCAACGAACTAAACCCTAGGACAACTCGACCGTCATTGGCAAAATAGGCAAATAAATGTAGGCTACGAAAAGAAAAGTTTGAAGATCATAATCGGCGTAGTCGCCAATAAAAGTGAACGCCTTACGCCGCACGCGCACGACATTGGGCCCAGGAAAATATCAAGGTTTGCGGCACGGTTCATGCTTAAAACGAGAGTACAACCCAAAATGTTGATAACGTTTAATGCAATCCGCGCCCCACCAAAACCACCAGATTCACTGTTACACAAGCCTCATAGTGTAGCAGTAGTGCAGCAAACAGTCGTCGTGTGTGCGCTTCTGTCGGTTGGTCGTACGCAGTGCGGACGTGATTTACAAATCGGTTTGACTGGTGGGCCGCATGTGCACTGGTAACCGACGCGCATAAACATTCCTTTGTACACAGACTATAGGTCACGCAACGACGAGACACAGAATTTTTTTTGAACACAAGACAACAACACTGGCTGTGAGTATACTGGTTTGTTTCGTTGGAATTGTTGGCTAAATATTCATCGTGGCTGGTTATTACACTCAAGGACCTGCGTAGTGGTTATGCCTGACAAGATTTGGGTGAGTCCCAGGGGGGAATTAGTGTGTCATGGTGAGAAAATGACACATTTGTTTTGTCCTGTTTTGTGATGGCATGTTCATGTTCTTAATGCTTCTCAGCTCTACTGGTGAAAAGACCACATCCCAATGAAAAATGATAAAGCAAGAGCTGAAATTATCTTAGCTAGTGTCCATCTGGATTTTCCCTCCAAATCACCTCCTTATGTGATTATTCCAAATTTAATCACATCGTCTTGTTCGTTATCGAGTCAAAATGGCGCCCGTGTGAAGAAGTGATATGTAAGTTACAACATGTACAACGTCACAAGATATTACGCGGAAGAGAGCGATCGGTGTGTTTACTCGGCCGCTTTTTCCTGGTATTGTCTCTTCATATGTTGATTCCTGACATCCTTTGAGTGATTGGACACCTCCTTGTGTGCTTTTTCACAATCTCTAGTCTTGATTGTCATCGAGTCAAATTCAGTAGCCAGCTACAAACTGCCGACTAATACTGCACTACAGATCATGTTCAGTCATTTATTTATTTTGTTATTTTTGTGAACTTAGCATTTTGCTACTTAAATCAACAACTTCTGCTTGCTGGTGATATTGAAAGCAACCCTGGCCCCCGCACACCTACATGTAAGTATCCCTGCGGAGAGTGTACCAGGGCCTGCACCTATAAAGGTGCTAAAGCCACCATTCTGTGCGAATCATGTGATGTGTGGTTTCATTCAGACTGCGTGGGCCTAACAGACTCTGCCCTCGATACCCTTGGGCACAGTGATCACCCCTGGGAGTGTTATCATTGTGGTTTACCCAACTTTTCATCTGGGCTTTTTGACTCAACAATATTAGATGAGTCCAATTACAGCGCTTCAAATTCTGAGACCCACTCTTCAACGAGTTCCACCAGTTTTCACCATCCAGGTTCCCCACTCGCCAAATCATCACCCAACAAAAGAAATAGCAACCAAACTTTCAAGAATCTCCGCCTACTTGAAGTGAACTTCCAGAGCATTTTTTCAAAGCGTGCAGAATTCTGGAGTGTTCTTGATGCTACTAATAATAACTTATTTTTAGATCACGTCTGGTAACCAATGCGCATTGGTATTCCTTTGTACACAGACTAGACACATAGTATATTTTTAAACACAAGACAACAACCAGACAACGGCTAGGCTGTGAGCATACCGGTTTGTTTCGCTGGAATTGTTGGCTAAATATTCGTCGTGGCTGGTTATTTCCCTCAAGGACCTGCGTAGTGGTTATGCCTGACAAGGTTGGGGTGAGTCTCGGGGGGAATTAGTGTGTCACGGGGAGAAAAATGACACATTTTGATTTGAAGTTTTTTCAGACATGTGTCAGATAGCGTGTTCATGTTCATACGTAACCTCGGCTCTAAAAGATTACCACATGAAAAAATTTGAGCCGAGTTAACCTTGTCTAGTAGTAACCTTGTATTTACTGTGCATTATTCCATAGCCATACATGTACATGTATGTGCCCATACATTATTATTATTATTATTTATTTCTGGTATTCATACCAAGGATTCCTCAATAGTGCTCATTGCACTGTCACTCGCAAGCGTGAGGAAACCCATGAAGAATTAGAATTATAATTAGAAATGGCCAGAGACACCGGGGATGATCCCCCTTGCTCTTTACGAAAGAATGCTCTGGGATCTTTAGAGTGCGTTTCCATTACCTAACACACTGGACCAACGGCTTTACATCCCTTCCGAAGGATGGAGCAAGTGTGGTTGAGTGCCTTGCCCAAGGGCACAGGTACCATAGCCGTGGGGAGGTTCGAACCTGCAACCCCAAGATTTCACCTGATTGCGAGTCAATGCCCTAAACCGCTCGGCCATGGTACCCCATGTACATGTTCATTGTTTATATGCACCAACTACTAAAAGTCAACATGGTAAAGGTCCACAATCTGTTGATGACGTTATCGTCTGAGGATTATTATGGGATAGAAGGTCTGATCTAAGATGGCTGCCTAATGAATGTAGATATTGTGATTCTCCCGTAATTGTGTAAAATCAAGTGTTATTGTTGAGATGGAAAGCCAAAGTTATCCAGTGCGGCATCATTCGAACATAAAAAGTGTAATTAACCGTTACATGAAGTGCTCAAACGGGTGCACACCTGGCACATGTATTTTGCCATTTTTGGATGTTGGTAAAACGCGGAACGGTGGAACGGAACGGTGGAACAGAGGGGTGGAATGGTGGAACAGAATGCGGAACATGGTACAATAGAACGGAACTGTGGAACGGAAGGGTGTAACTGTTTGATGAGCATCCCCAGAAGGTTTGAGTACTAGACTAGTGTTTTACTGACAATTTAACATACATTGTATTATAAATTTGTTTTCATCATGGCTTTCCCTTCTTTTATCGATACTTAGGAAGATGACAATGACATTTGTGATATCTGGGATGATACTGCCCTCATCAAAGCATACGACAAAGCAATTAAAATCATCAGGGTAAGGTATTTATTAGTTAGTGGCCGTCCAAAGTTGTCAACATTATCACAGTTCTACAGAGAGTAGTAATTTTCAAGACTTTCCTCCTTCCCTCCCCCGAAATACTACTTATCAACATTTGTTTTCCGCTACCGACTGTGAAATGTCAACATTTTGCAGTGCATGTACATGTAAAGTCCTACGCGGGCTTCGACTCCCCTTCTTCCCTTCCTACGTTTTGTAAAACAGTGAAAATGTTGACATCTTTGGATGGCCCCTTAATACATGTATGCATGTGCTTTTGCATTAATTTTGACTGTTAAGCGCATTGAGAGATCCACAGTGAGGACTCAACTCCCGAAATAGAGAAATTCTCCCCTTCTGGCGAATTCTCCCAATCGGGAGAAGTTTTTTTCCCTCGATGCAGAGATTTTCACCCGATCGGGAGAATGATATTCTTCGTAAACATTTGAGCACGTATCCGCTCATTTGCGCATGCATAGAATTAGCTAAAACAGAATTGGGTGAAGCAAGGCAAGTTTTGCAAAAAAAATCATTGAAAATCTATGTAAATTTGGCTTTTTGCCGATAATTTGGCACCAAAGACGATCGTTTCTGGTGTAATTTGTGGTCTGTGCCTAAGGACGGCACGGTTTTCATGACGATTATTGTAGATTTTATGCCTGGATTTCACCTATGGTCGCATATTGTAAAGCGTCTGCATCACTGGGGTCACGTGACAAGGCAAATTTTAAGGCCATATGTTCTGATACAATTGTCTCCCGATTGGTAGAATTCGCCAGAAGAGGAGAATTTCTCCCCTTCGGGAGTTTGAGTCCTCACTGATCCAGTGGATCTGAAATGCGCTATACATGTATAAGCTCTTGCTATTATTATTATTATTTTTGCATTCCACAATATGGACATTCTTATAAGTCACTCAGTGGATTACGTTTTTCACCCATTCCATGTATGGCACAGGGCGGAATCTATAACCAAGTCATTGTACATTTTGACGTTCTGCATAGGTAGAATACCATGCACGAACACCCATGAGTTTCGTTGTTATTACATATTAACCATGTAAAAATGTTAGTTTGATGATAAAAATGCCAAAATTAGGAGGGAAAAGTGTCATGAATTTACTATGGAAAAACTTATAATTCTTGAGAGTTGTCCCCTAGGTTCAGTGTATAGGGTCCCAGCGGGTGTCCGACCATGCGTGGTAATATTTCTGATAATATTTACAGCCACTCTCCTATGATTTGTAACAGGGACATTGTGTCTTCAATGCTCTGCCTGCAGCATATTAACATATGTTTTGGTTTTTTTTCAGGGTGGAGGTAGTAACGAAGAAAGTGGCGATCCTGAAAAGAATCGAAAATCTGGCAAGAACGCCGGCCGAAGAAAGAAAAAGAAACAGGGAAACCAAAGAAAAGCCAAGAGAAAACGTGTGGTGAGTAACAGGTAGTCTCTTTGGTAGTGTTAGGATATCAAACCGAAAATCTCAAAATATTACATGATTGGAAAACTTTTAAAAATAGGAACAGCAGCATCACAGAAGGCGTGAGGTCAAAATAGAAACGGTCTGTATACCGGGAAATGGTACATAAACGATACACCGTTGCACGGTTTTCAGTGAACAAGCAAACGATTGGCAATGTTCAACCCGGCCTACGTTCGCCGAACAATAGAGAGCTTATCGGATTACGGGCCACCATTGTGTGACTACTCCTGGCTGACTGGCTGCCACTGTTTATCACGTGACCGCCCGAACAAGGGTGTTTAACCACAACCCATTCATGCCCCGAATCTGAATTGACAAAGTTCAATACACTGGTATATTATTGTTGGCCTTGTCCCTTGTTTATGTTGCAGTGGAAAGTCGGTGACAGATGCCGTGCCGTGTACACAGAGGACGAGTACATTTACGATGCGGTGATCAAGCTGATAGACCATGACAGGGCCACGTGTTGGGTCACGTTCATGGGTTACGGGAACGAGGAGGAAAAGGACTTGGATGACCTCATGTCAGCGGGGTCAGAGGCAGCCTCGCCTACACGACCAGTTAATGGAGACTTTGAGGTAAGGTCAACTGGACCGTTGTACCAACTGGACCGTTGTACCAGCTCGACCGTTGTACAAACTCGACCGTTGTGCACTCAATCGGACAAGTCAACTCGATCATTGTCTAACTCGACCGTTGTGTGTTCAATGGGAAAAGTCAACTCGGCAGTTGAGTCAAAAGTGGCGGTTTGTAAAAGCGAAGAGGAGGCGAATCATTGGCAAAATTTTAAAAATTTCACTTTCGCTTGATCTGCGCGAGGATTCGCGTCAAGATAAGCATTCATTGCTGCAGTGCAAGCAGTTTTTATCTTCTTTTTATTTTATTTTATTTTTAATTTTTTTTTTCCTGACCGATTCAACGTATTGTGATTCGTTTTGCTTGGCACAAAATCGCGCACTACAAGATCAGAAAGAGCGGTATGCACAACGGTCGAGTTGGTTCGAGTCGAGTTGACTTGAAAGTCAAGTTGGTTCGAGTCGAGTTGACTTGAAAGTCAAGTTGGTTAACGGACTAGTTTTTCTAACGGTCGAGCTGGTACAACGGTGGAGTTGGCAAACAGTCGAGTTGACTGTAAACCGAAAAACCAGGTGGAATGGTTGAAACCACTGAATGATATGAACCAGGGGCAGTATTCACAAAACTCGACCTAAGCGGGGTACTTAAATCTGTCTTAAATTCAAGCACCTCACTAAGATAAGTGGAACACTGAATTTCATATTCACAAAAGATTTATGCACTTTGCTTATCTGAGAAGTCTACTTACCGTAATCAATTAGTGCATGCTTAACACTGTTACGTCGCAATGTCGCTGCTATCAAAGCAGCGTAGACAAGCGTGGATGTTTCAAAAACATTTGATTACTGTGTGCATATGCGTGCACGTACCACATGTACGTACATATTGTACTAGCTATGCGGTAGTATCGCAATTATCAGTCCCGAACAAATAGACGGAAACGAAGGCTTTCTAAGGTCAGTAACTGAATAAAGATTGAAATGTGTAATCTTCCAATGTCTAAACTGTTTAGGGGTTCTCTGATTAATATTTGTTTCTCGATAACACGCTGGCCGTAAAAACACTGCAATGGCAGCCGAATGGCTCACCATTAAAACGATTTAAGACAGGTCAGATCAGGTCAGATTACACTTAAACTTGAGTCCCGAAATTAAGCAGGAGACTAAATAAAAACGCGTTGTTAATAGCACTTAAGTTTTAGATTTGACTAAAGTCTAAAATTTAAGCGGGACACTTGAATTTTCTGACTTAAAGGCAGTATATACATGATTGGTATCTCGAAAATCAAAAATGTTCACAGATTTACACCTAACTTAAACAATATAAACATGATGACCGTAGAAAACTTCCCCGGAAATGGTTTTGTCTGAAGTGCTATGGTCTTTGAGAAATGAGTAAAACATTAGTTTTCGTCTCATGAGACGAAAATTCAATTCGCCCCAAAACCATTTCGCCCAAGTGCCATTTCGTCCCAAATCACTTAGTCCAAACACTACATCGCCCAAATGCTACTTCACCCCAAAACAACTTTGTGCACAGACCGTGGTTCAGGGCGACATGGTTCAGGGCGAAGAGATTTTGGGACGAAATTACTTCAAACCCCTTTTCTCAAAAGTTAGACGAAGTACAGAGCTGGTTTTTGCTCAGGTTGGTTTTAATCATGCATAGATTTTCCATCACACAGAGGAATAAAACTATTTGTAACAGTTTACCAATCATGTATACTATCTTTAGGTCGTTTTATGAATACCGCCACAGGATTCTCCACTGGTCACCGTCTTATTCCGGGTGCTCTAACAGCGCCCTCACATGGTGGAAATTGAGCAACCCAGTGTTTACCACATGACCCGTTTTTTTCTTTTCTTTTTAAAGGCCGACTATGAATCCGCAGACTACCCAAACCACATCCCGAGCCCTGTTCATTCCGGATCGGAGGCCAGAGGTCACAGCCATGATCAATATCACCATGGCAACGCATGGCACACATCCCATCAGCCATTTATGCCACCGATACCCCCGCCCGTTATGAACTGGCCCCCGCACGGCTTTGCTGCGCCTGGGTTTCCCCAGTATCCTCATTTTCCTGTAAGTATACCTCGACAACAAAACAATACAGGGCGTCCCAAAAATAATGCCAGGCCAAACCTGGTTTCCCCGGATCCTGATAGGGAGTCTTGGTACATGAAAAAATAGTCATCAAAATCAGTCAACAGTTTTTGGTGCAGCAAGCCCTCATAGGAGTGACTGCCTATTGACTTAGTCAATTAATCAGATCTGGTTCGTATAATACCCGTTTCATATTACATTTTTAAAAAGTGGGTAGGTGGAAAACGTTTTTAAAAATTATTTAGCCAAAAATATTTAGGTGGGATGACTAAAATTGAAAAATACAAAAGAAATTCTGAACGGTATCTGAAAATTCTTGGTGGTACCTGGGTACTGCCCAAAATGTCTATTATATTTCCGTATTTGAATCTGCTAGAAAGATTTCAGTGCTAGCTCGGAATCCTGCCAAAAATATAATGACTTAAAGATATTATACATGATTGGTAAACTGTTACAAATAGTTTTATCCCCCTGTGTGATTGAAGATATGCATGATTAAAACCAACCTGAGCAAAAACCAGCTCCGTACTAAGTCTAACATTTGAGAAAACAGTCAAAAAAGGGTTTGCATTCATTTCGCCCCAAAACCACTTCGCCCTGAACCAAGGCCTGTGCACGAAGTGGTTTTGGGGCGAAGTAGCATTTGGGCGATGTAATGTTTGGACGAAGTGATTTGGGGGCGAAACGGCACTCGGGCGAAGAGGTTTGGGGGCGAAATGCACTTGGGGCGAATTGAATTTTCGTCTCATGAGACGAAAAATAATTGTTTTACTCATTTCTCAAAGACTATAGCACTTCAGACAAAACCACTTCAGGGGAAGTTTTCTACGGTCATCATGTTTATATTGTGTAAGTTAGGCGTAAATCTGTGAACATTTCTGATTTTCGAGATACCAATCATGTATACTGCCTTTAAATGTTAAAAGCTTGTTAACATTCATTAACTTCAACCGTTTTCTTTATATCATGCATGCTCATTGTGGATTTTTTTCCAGGGTTTAGGAATGCCTATGCCACCTGTGACTGCACCGATCCCCCCTCCACCTCCACCCATGCCTGTACCCCCAGCACTAGAGGAAGGGGATGATGATGCACTACACGCTATGCTCATGTCTTGGTACATGAGTGGATATCACACGGGTTACTATCAGGTAATAGTCCTTACCGTCTCAAATTTAAGCTGGATTTATACTGATCTTTTCATGCGTAAATTGACGCGCGGCGCTTTGAAAAAAAGTGGCATTGAAGTAATTCTAAGTGAACTGAAGCTACACACAGAATCAACTTGGGTGGAAAGTGTTTTTGTGATCCTGTTTTTTTTTTTCATGCGTAGTTTCACTCCGAATTTCTTCCATGCCTCTTTTCCACCACTGATTTATAGCTATGGTCGCAAAAACTTAGCCCATGCTGTGCAAGAAGCATGGTTGTAATCACTCGGACTCGAGTCTCGATTTTTACTGACTTGACTCGAACCTGAAATGACTTGACTTGAGCCTCGAACCTCAAATGACTTGAGACTCGAACCTCAAATGACTTGACTTGAGACTCGAACCTCAAATGACTTGACTTGAGACTCAAACCTCAAGGGACCGAATTGTACTTCACCACTAAAGAAACCTTGGCCAGAGCAACATGAATGCGATTTTCAGCGTTTAGACTCATTTTCAAAATTAGCTTTAACAAATTTACTGTCATGACTACTTGAATTGACCCAACTTGACCAACATGTCTGACTCGAAGGCAGTTTAAAGGCCCTGTTTTTGAGCGATTCTGCGAATAAAACCATTATAAATCAAAAGAAAGACATCAACAAACTCATCCGAAGAAATTTCAGCTTTGTCAAATGTACCACGTTTAAAAAAAACATGAAAATCCTTATGCGTTTTCCTGGTCTTGGCGGGGTGTTTCAAATATTTGTTCTCAGTTGATCGGGTACTATGTGGCTTGCGTCATGCACTCTGTGGCGCACATCATATACTGCGTGTGCGCGCGATCCATAAAAATGCATCGCATTGGAACACGCACACGCAGTACACAGCGCCTATGCATTTTGGACCGCGTAGATGCAAACCAAAAATAAGTAAATCGTTTGCAAACGATCTAAATAATTTCATCTTTACGGATTATTTTCTGGTAAAATTATATCATTTTGAGCGGAAACCTTTCATTGGGTAGTTGCTATTAATTCAATCTTTACTTTCACAACTTTTCCCCTGTAAACTCGTCGATTACTTTTTGGGGTCATTGCAAATGATACACTGGGCCTTTAACTTGACTTGGGACTCGAAGGCAGTTTGGTTTGGCTTGACTTGACTTTACTTGAGACTCGAAGGCAGCCTGACTTGACTTGACTTGACTCTCGAGCAGGAGACTTATTACAACCCTGGCGAGAAGTGACTGATTTTTGCAGAGCGCGTTACATTTTATGATATACAGTGTTGAATCCGAGTATTCTCAAAATAGTACTCAAGTGGTACTCGTACTCGAGTACTAAACTGCATTACACCATCTTAATATCTCCAGGGTCTGAAGCAAGGAAGAACCAATCAGAACGCTTCATCAGAGTCTCAAGAAAATTTCCGAAGACGAACACGAGGGGGCCAACAAAGACCAAAAAGAAATGGCGCTCAGTCCAGATAGCAGTAACCAAACTTCAGTTCCTTTTTTGTATTTTCAAGTAAATTCCTTCTTTCTCAGGATACGTAAAGTGAGAGGGTGCAAAAAAGTATAACTTGAAAAGTTCTTTAATACACTGAACAAAAAAAGAAACGCACAACTGTATTGTCATCTGAAATTTTGTGAGATATGTAACACGTGTCTGGCAGACCCAACAAGGTCACAAGCCCAGACAATTGGTGCAGATGAAATTTGCAAAATATTGGCAGTTGCAAAAATGTGTATTTCATTTGTTTTATTGAGTATACAGTAAACTCCGGCGAAGTCGACATCGTACAAGTCGGCCGTCCGACGATAGTCCCGATCGTCTACAATGCATTTCCATTGAAATGTATGTTTCTAAGTCGCCATTTCGCCCAAGTCGGCATGTTATTCTCGGTCCATTTCAACAAAATGCAATACAAAATCCTTTGTGTAAGTCGGCACTTAAAAAAACCACACAATATGGCATCGATTTCCTTCCCTGCGGTTTTTAAGAAGTGTTGAGTGAAAAGACAAACACTGCTTAACTGACGTCTGTTTATTGGCACGCGGTCGCCAGTGTATGTATCGGTGTCGTCATGTTACAGCCAGGGCTGCGTTCGAAACACGCGAACATTGCAAACGTTTGCATCGTTCGCTAACAACTGGTACCCGGCTTTCCATAGACCAGTGGCAAACGTTGGCAACGTTCGCGTATGTGGAAGAGTGTGAGATTGCGTGCACTCAAAGGAGATTAAACCAAGGTAAATCAATGTTGCATGCTGCAATTAACCATATGCATAGGCCGTTCATGTAACGTTGTGTAAGTCGGCACAAATTTTCGGGTCCCAAGAGTGCCGACTTAGCTGGAGTTTTCTGTATTTGTGTCTCTGTTTGTATATGTTTATCTGGTGTTAAATAGCCCACTGTTGATATGGTTGTGCCTGCGTTTAGTATTTTCACGACAAGTTTGAGCTTAAAAAAAAAAATTGTTAACTTACGTTGATAAAATGTTGATGTCAAATGTTTCAGAAAAACCAAAAGCAGAGCAGGTCTTCTGTTATCTACAACTTGTACGCACCCCTGCAATTGCTATTCTCTGTGAAGTTCGTAGGTCATATTTCTTGTTCGTTGTATAACCATAGTGTATGAGTTACAGTTGTTTAGCACAAAGTCTTTTTGTTTCTTGGGTATATGAGCAGCCTTCTATACTATTGAAACGTGAAAATCTCAAGATTTCTACTTGTTTCTTAGTGGCTTTGATGAAACTGCCCAACTTATTTTGTCCCCATTTCACAACCCCAGTATAAACTTAGTTCTGTACTGCACTATAAAGGCCCATCTACACGAGCCAACATTTGTTGGCCAACATAAAGTTGGAACTTGTTTGGTGGTACATGGATGCGCTTGACCGCTATTGGTTGCTGCCTATAACGTGACAGGTGTTCCTGTTTGATGATGTTGGGCGTTGTGTAGAGTGACGTCCACACCATCCAACTTTTGGTCAGCTGACATACGTGTTGGGCCTGGTTGGTCAACAAGTGTTGGCTCGTTTACACAGGCCTTAACCCCTTAGGGTGTATGTAAAATCATATTGATTTTGGAGGATTGAAGAGTGTTAGGGTTAAGGAAAGTTTGCTACTGTGTTTCTACTGAGAGCACTGGTATTAAACGGTTTTTGCCAATGGGTTGGGCAACGCTCTTAACCATTATTTTGGCTTGTATCTACTGGTAATTTGGGGCACAGGCAAATAACCAATTAAGGCTCTCTCTCTACTGGATGGATTAAAGTTCCGAAGACAGTTATTGAGCTTATACCCCGTTTACACTCGATTCGCCTTTGCCGAATCGAACTCCGCAATTTCCAAAAAGGGGAGTTGAAGCCGGGTAGGCACTAAGTGTAAACGCAAAAGGTGAATTGAAAAAGGCGGATCAGACCCGGGTCTGATTCGCCTTTTTCAAGTCACCTTTGGGGTAGGGTTGAACCCCGCAATTGCGGGGTTGAACCCTGCAATCGTCAAGGTCGCTTGTAGTGTAAACGCTACCCGAATACAGATTCGACAATTTGAGTGTCCTTGGGGCGGTGCCCGCAGTGTAGTAGATTTAATTGACCAATCTGGCACTAGTGCAGCAACACCTAACAGCTCACGCATGCGCTGCAGTTACATTTAGTGGTGACTTTTGCGGTTTCTGAAGCGAGTTGAAGCGATTTGGGGTGTAGTGTAAACGCGGCAAATGTTCAGTTTTGTGGTCGCAATAAAAATGCTGGATCTGTATCCACCTTTGCAGATTCGAGTGTAAACGCGGTGTTAGTAGAAATACGATCTATACTGAAACGCAAAGGAAACTTACCACCTTTTAAACCTTTAAATAGCAACAATAACACTGCGTGTAGTAATGGGTGAACTTATTTGTGGACAATAGTATCCTCACTCACTGTCAGACCAAACGGTGTCTGAAGGTCACTTCATGGCACAGCTGTTCTGACTGTCGGTGATTAGCCAAGGGGTATGGGATGATTGTAATGAGCTGCACGTGATGTTGGCTTTAAAAAGGCCAGTGCAAAACGCCACGATTGTCGGGGGAATCAAAGACTGGTAGGCAGTATGCGCCGACGATACACTGCCTGTATCCAAATCAATGGTGGCCACACATGCTATTGAAAGGGGACTGACATTGCACCCTCTTCTGTAGAACGAGATGGTGTATCTTGGTTTGTTTTGAACTGTTACAATTTCATTACATTTTAAACAAGTGGTGCGTTTCAGTATACATGTATGTTGAAAGATTTTCCACAAACTGCCTTTATGTACTATGTACCGCACAGTCTGTTGTTATACATGTACAATATATCAATTTTGTTTGGCAAAAGTATTAAACCCGGGCAAAAAGTTTAGTAAATTTGTACGTGTGTGTAGAAAGGAATGAAACAATCGACAACGTATTGGCAAGGACATGATTTAATAATTATGTACAAAATGTCTTAAAATATAGGTATAAGTGGTTTTTCATAGACGAGAGTAATTTTAATAAACAGGGTTTTGAAAAGTGGTAAATACAATCAAGCTACATGTACATGCACATTACAAAAATGTTTTATACAACAGGTTTTAAAGGCAGAGGCTCATCAATGTGCACATGACGCCAAATTCGTGCCACGAAATACACAGCTCCATAGCAAAGGCACGGAGCTGCATATTTCGTGGCACGAATTGACGAGCCTGTGCTTTTAAGCATGCAACACAAGATAATTAGTTTAATTTAAAATACTACAGAAAGTTCATTGTAATACATGCATTTCCAACAACGACCGGGGTCACACAACATTTTGTAATAAAGTGGGGTCACATGCACACAAGTCTATTACAAGGTTGTAATAGACGAATCCCAAATTGACCTACATGTATCTGCGCACTTCCGTTGCTTAAAGATAGTGTGAAAAACACCATTTTTGTGCGTGCAGCGCGCCCTCTGGACTGGTAGCCTGTCAAACTCTTTTCTTCTGTCTCGGAAGACTTTCCTGAGACAGAGGAAACTGATTGGAGGGTGTGCTGTGTGTTGCAGACCGATCACGGGAGGTCAGACTTGGGCAAGTCTACGCCTTGAATTACTGGCAGACTGCCAATAATTCGAAATGTTGTATATTCAGCACGATATGGGGCCTAAGGACACGCCCTAAAATGACTCAACACACTCTTCCCTTTTGTTAACGCACCAACTCCCTCTAAAAACTGAAAGGAATTCCTTTGATTGAGACACAATGGGGAAACAATGGTAGGGGGCGGGCCCCATATCGCGCTGCATATGAAATGTTGACAGTACATGTAATTGTTTATCAAACCCGCAAGGTGCAAGTAAACTAATGTACATGAATGCACAATAAATCCTACACAGCATGCAGAACAGCACACGTACACACTCAGTCTGTACAATACTGTACTTGTAGCGCATGCGTACTGCCGACTTGACATGTAAACCCTCCCTTTCAATAGTGGAAGTGCGCAGAACGGGCTAGACAATTGTATCTGCATGACAGACTCACACCTTGTCACGGGAATAAGTGGAAACAGTCATTTAAATATAAAAATTGACAACATACTAATATAAGCTTGTGCGGTATTTCGGTAATACCGGAATACAGACGAACTCGGTTAGGAGTTCATTACCGAGGTATTCCTGAACTGTTAATGGAAATCAAATAAAAACTAGCTAACAAATACCAATAACGAATGTTTTGCGGTATAAATACCATACACCCTCGCCACTGTGGCGTGCAGTTCTCGTTACTCGGGAGTAATGCGTGCGCATTGCACCCGGGTCACATCACACAAACAGCAAGTCCGCAGTCCGCGTGCGTGAATGGCAATCAGTGAAGATGGCCGTCTCTTGCCATCACTGCACAAAAAAGGGCGTTTCATTGCTCACAAGAAACTGAGGAAATACAGGCCGTAAGTCGTGAGAACCTTTGATGCCGTCTAAAACAAACCTTAGTGAGTTGTTGTTTTAGTTATTGAGTTGACACGTTGGGCAAATTCACCAAAAATCCCACCCATATTCCACCATCTTCGTACAAATCACATGACACTTGACAGGAGTACAAGCACACTCCCCATTTGCTGGGGAGTAGCTAGAGCATACTCTCACTGACCCGAGTGTCGTTATTCTTGCCGTTCGCGCGCGCAGGAGTATAACTCGTGTTAACACGAGTACACGCCCGTCTGTTGTCTGTTTTGTGTTGAAAACTTCAGTTCTTTTCACGGTTTACAACTGCATGCGCTTTTGTTACTGTTGTACAGTATTATTTTGTTACTGTACTAACATGCGCAATCCATTCCCTCGATGCATAACGTGCCCGTGTGTTCAGGGTGCGCCCAGTGTGCACGCGCATCAAATACGCAAAAGTTTAATTTTATATAATAATACCGAATACCGCGGCCGGTGTCCCAAACCCAATAACGCACAAGCTTATACTAATTTTAACTGTCTACATGTTTTGCTACAAAAATAGTATATTGGCCTGTCTGTGTAGCCTGTGGTGGAGGTGCACGTCTATTAAAAATCTTTCAGCAGGGAGCAGGTTTATTTCTTGCTGGCTCCCGCCTCGCTACCTGCAGCTTTCTTCTCTTCGGCTTTCTTCTGTTTTTCTCTCATCGCATCAGCATCCCTAGCAAGAAACAAATTTGCAAAAGTGCCAAATTATTATGATTATTCCATTTATGCAAGTGTCAAAAAAACATGTCCTACTTTTGATTCTAAATAACCCTGTGGGGCTCACAGCCGGCCACAGCTCACAGTGTATTGGCTAATAGTGGCAGAGCCCGCCCTCTTGTGGTATTGCATTGTTTGCGGAATTATGACGTATGCACCTCGACGGAACATGTGTTAAGCAGTCATGAGTGCGGAGAAAATATAAAGAAAAATTACGTTGGACGATTTTTTTGATGTTTAAAAGAATCATTGGGAAAAAGCGACCACTGCGCAGAATTCTGGAGATTCCAAGGACCTCCATGGTGTTTTTTCAATGTTTGATTTGGACTGTGAGGTGAGATTTCAGACAGGTGCTTTTTCACGAGAAAGGACGTGTAGTAGGGTGGTCAGGCCTAGACCCTGCGCGTGGAGACACTTACACACATACGTGCCGAGCACCATAAAATTCTCCCATTTTTCAAATTAAAAAATACAACTATTTACTGTCTTAAACATTAAAAATGACACACCATTGGAAAGATTAGAATTTCAAATATCCAAAAATGTACACAAACAGCCGTTCAGGTACGTGTGCAACCTAGAAATTTAGGAATGAAAACCTTTGCTCCGCCCCGTTGATGATCCGGCGGCCCCCGATTTTGGACGTGTATTGAGCGAAGGCCTAACTTCGGCTGTATTTCCGCGCTCGGCCACAATGTGATTGGCAAGCAAACGGGTTTCCCTAGGTTCTTGAAGGGGCCAGGAAGTGATTTGTTTTCCCACCAGGTTGATAGCTGGTCGTGGAGAAAAGTTACGATGATTGAAGTGAACTGAAGGGAATTTACGACATGATGTAGCCACTTAAGAATGTATGTGGGGTCATTGTATGAATTCTACATGTCTGATTTGTCATAGGATGTATTTATTTAGTGTCAATTATTTGTCGTTTTCTGAGGAAAATGGTTTTAATTTGGATGTCTAGCGTGCATTTTTGGCTTTTCGCTACCTTCTTGGTGCAATTCAGGCGGTGTGCACTGGTGTGTGTAAACAAGTCCGTGCGTGTGTGGGCGATGAGCAACTAACAATGGAAATTGGGCACAAACCATGGTTATTACCAATGGTGTGTGCCCAATTTCCATTGTTAGTTGCTCATAGTGACAAGTGGTTTGCTTTGGCGCCACATTTGAGCAACGTTCACTATGAGGATAATGTCTCACTGATATTGCAAACCTTTTCGCACAAAATTCATGATATTTCAAAAACCATTTTTCCAATTGTGAAAATTCAAAAAGGGATGCGTTTCAAAGGACGGCAGCTTTTAATTGGTACCAAATTTATGATACTTTGTTGAAAAATCTGACAACCCTACATGTAGCGATTTACAAAATGGTGATTGGGACAAAATAGCAAATCAGCTAAAAGTGAATCCTTCCGTCCACATGTAAACGTCAAATTCACTTTTAGCCTTTTAAAAGGACACAAGCCATGATCAAGTACTCAATTCCTTCCGACACTTGGACCCCAAATATAGCTATCAAGACTTCCACAAAAATCTTTACAATTTTCCGGCCAATCTAAGCCACAATTTTGTTTCGTTAACGAAGCAAGTGGCAGTACGGTACCTTTGACGTTTATCGTCCAGCTTCTCCCTACCAGCCCCTTTTTTCTTTGCTAGGTCCTGCTGTTTTTTCTGGTTCTTGGCCCTGGCAAGCTCTCTCTGGTTACCGCCTAGTAAAGGAAAGGAACAACCATATTGGTATTTTTTTAGTTTATGTCACAACTGGAATTTAAAGCTAGTATACATCATTGGTAATCTCGAAAATCAGAAATTTTCACAGATTTACGCCTAACTTACACAACATAAACATGATGACCGTAGAAAACCTCCCCTTAAATGGTTTTGTCTGAAGTGCTATAGTCTTTGAGAAATGAGTAAAACAATTAGTTTTCGTCTCATGAGACGAAAATTCAATTCGCCCCAAAACCATTTCAACCAAGTGCCATTTCGCCCCAAATTACTTCGTCTAAACACTACATCGCCCAAATGCCACTTCGTGCACAGGCTGGGTTCAGGGCAATATGGTTTTGGGGCGAAATGACTGCAAACCCTTTGACTGTTTTCTCAAAAGTTAGACGAAGTACGGAGCTGGTTTTTGTTCAGGTTGGTTTTAATCATGCATATCTTCAATCACACAGGGGTATAAAACTATTTGTAACAATTTACCAATCATGTATACTATCTTTAAGGAAAATAATTATTGAAATCGATAGCTTGGATGATTTTAGAATATGAATACTTACATGTACATACATTTCCGTCGCAAATGCTTCGTTTCCGAGAAAAATCACGAAAAAAGATTGCATTTGATTGCAGAGTTAAATATTCTGGAGTCATGCAGCCGACACATTGTAGTTGTATGCGCGCGCGCGCGACCTTTACGCACTCAGGCAGAACATTGAGCACGCGACGCAAAGGCAAAAGCGGCTGCCCAGAAATTAAAGGGATCATTTCCACACAGTAAGCATGCATGCTGCAGAAACTTCACGCGCACGCTTCACACACTGCCTCGGCCGCTGTCAGCAAACTGCATGCAGGCATGACAAAAACACCAAATTTTCTTGAAAATGCAACATTTGCGACGGAAATGTCAATGGTAAAAAGGTATATATTGGAATCTTCTGAGCTATCGATTTCAATAATTATATTCCTTAAAATCGAGTTGTGACATAAACTTTAAAAATACCACCGTATGTTTTATAAATTTATTTTATAGTGGCGAACAAAAACAAAATTTGTTTACTGGTCGCCACTTATTAATTCTTTTTTACAGGCCTAAGTTATGACTCAATACCCACTGTTAATATTTTATTAAAAGGAAGTGAATTTAGGAGTGAAAAACGGTAAGAGTTGAAAAGTTGATTATAAATTTTGTCTTTAAAATGACTCATCTGGCAATGGAATGTGCAGATTTAATAGAAAAAAAAAACATTTCGAGTGCGAAAAATTTAAGATTTTGTGAGGAAATTTTTCAGACTGTCTCAATATGTTTTGCACACAAGGTCTGAAGCCACGATCAACTTTGGCATTCCTTACTTTTAGGCCACCCATTTTTGTAACACCTTTTACAGCTGTAAAACTGACTTTTTTGCACTAATTTTATTTTTGTGGAAACGACCAACTCTTCTTCATTCCTCTAATCCATAGCTTTTTAAACTTTTGGACGATAATTCCTTTAAAAAAACACAATTTTTGTTACCTGTTTTGTTAGCTTCAGCATTGCTAACTCACTTGAGTTTGGCCTGCTGCTGTTTCATGTTGTCAAAAACTCCCACTCATTGACTAATCAGAGACCGGGTATTCAAGTGAAACCTTTCTCAGCCAATCAAAAACGGCCTTTCATGCCAAATTGAGCATAAACGCCATCGTTAATTTGTTAAATCTTTGGCCAGTTATTCCTGTTTTTATCCCACAATTTCCCTCAAAAATAAAAACCCTGCCCTCTTTTCACAAAAATAATCTTGTCATTCTGAAGAAAAAGATCAAGAGTAACATAGGTAAGTGGTTTGATAAAAATGACTCTTTCAATCTCTTATATGGAACGGGTTACTAAGTAAAAGTAGGGAATGCCCAACAATTTCCTTGATACTTTTCTAATTCTGTTATGTTCCATAAACACAGCATCTCAGCACCAAGCAGTGAATGAAATTCATACTGTGGCGAACGTGTATGGGGTATGAATTCCGTTCAATGGTCGCCACTCAGACGCTGTGTGTTAAAGGGCCCCTTATTTAGGATTTTTATCAATGAAATCTATGCTTTAAAACCACTTTACTCAGTTAAAGTCATAAAAATCCTATTTGGAGCTTGCTTTGGGGGTTAAAACAAAGGTCTTTAGTTTTTATGCTAATGAAAATATGCATATTCATGACCAAGGTCACGACGTCACAAGAGGCAAACACAGGAAAATCACATTGAACTGTGCACAAAAGAATCCACTTTTTTCTCAATTTTCCTGAAACTTTTGTAATCCATGGCTGTTTGAGTTTGTTTTACATGTTGCCTGCTGTAAGCCATGACAAAACTGGGGGTAGAAACTGCAGCAATTTGCCACAAGTCCAACTTGAAGTCTTATGTTTTTTCTTAACTTTTCCCTTCCGTCTTCCTTATGTGATGCACTCAAAACAGCGCCCTCTGTCTGTGATTTATTGCAATGAAATCTTCAAAGTTGAAAAATGCCACCTTTTATTGATTTTACATCCAAACGAACAATAGTATGTCTTGCTGAACAAGTAATCCGTCAGTATGAAGCAAAGCTTAGGCACAAAGTTGTTTAGGATGTCACAGGCCCTTTAAGTCTATGGAACCATGGAACTGGGCAGAAAAGGTTTTAAGGCGCTAGGCCTAGGCGTAGTAGTAGGCCCTAGTAGTATAAAAGTATTTTCAAGGAAAATAGTCAATGTTTTTCACTCCTATTCCTAAAATCACTTCCTATCCAAATATTAACACGTTCTGGTGGTCATTAATTAAGTAATTAAGGAGAAAGAGTGGCATGGCGACCAGTAAACATGGTTAACAGACTTTTATTAGGAAATTTTCAGCGCAGCCAGTCTCATTTTTTAGCCTGCCTTGAGCATGCATGGAGTTTCCTTCCTCCTAGCCCTAAAATTAGGGCTGTGAATTGCTCGCTTTTCAAATCTGACTTATTGAGTCGCTAATTCACAGCCCTAATTGAGGGATGTACGACAATACTAAGTCTGAAACTGCTCAAATCTGACAAAGTTCTACTAGAAATATCGTCCGAAGCACATCAGACTGAGCACTTTCACATACACCATTGTAATCCTGAGAGTCTAGTGTTTCATCAAATAACAGTAACGCTTACGGAATCGTCAATTTGGCCATCTACGATGTCTGGAAACATTGGACAAATTTCGGACAACGTTCTGAGCCGCATTCCCTGGGTGACGCCATCTTAGCTGATATGCTGGACGCGTGGTGGCGCTTCTCGGTCAAGGAGCCCTGCTGTGCAATATGCATAATTCATATTGACGTCCGTGTGTTTATCCCAGCTGGCAAGTACGTCACTCGCACAGTTCGATAACTAGCTGCACTGCGCGCGTGACGTACTTGCCAGCTGGGATAAACACACGGACGTCAATATGAATTATGCATATTGCACAGTTAGCCGGGCTCCTTGACGTCTCATGATCGAGAAGCGCCAGCATATCAGCTAAGATGGCGTCACCCAGGGAATGCGGCTCAGAACGTTGTCCGAAATTTGTCCAATGTTTCCAGACATCGTAGATGGCCAAATTGACGATTCCGTAAGGCCATCGGAATGAAAGTCATAGAATACCGTCCTCCGCCCACATGACCAAATGACCGCCGCCGAAATTTTTCATTATTCAAAATTTTTTCATTATTTCAAAAAAATTGGAACTTCAACGTACTTTCAATACTTGTTCATGAAAGAAATCGATATATATGGCGCCAAACTGATAAATTCCGACCAATCAACCAAATTTTTCGCAATCAGACGGCAGACGATAGTCTTGAGCGCGAGATCCAAGTGCTGACACACAATTCCACTGTTCGTGTTTTTGTGTTTCGGTGTAGCCGCGCGAGACTGCAAGTCCCGGGGCGCGTTCAATAGCGCAATACGTATGCATACCGACAATACCTTCAACGGTGAAGGTATACATAGGAAAATACCCATACCGGCGTACGTATTTGTATTGTGCTATTGAACGCACCCCCAATCTCACTTCGGCAATCTTCGGACGTTCTGTACACGTATGTATTCCGTCTCTGATTGGCTGTTGCCATCGCGACATCGAATTTTGGCCAATGAAAAATTACGTCTCATCGGTGTCTGCCTGTCATGCAATGATGGAAACGTGAAAACGATTTGAAGACGAAAACGTAAGAAAAGTCCCGATTTCCCAAATTTCGTCCACTTTATGATCAATATGAAAGAAAAATAATGAAACCAAATCGTAAATAGAATACTAAAAAAAACCGTAAGAGGTTTTCATATGAATTTATGGTGAGAATAAAACGTGGTATTTGGCGAGTTGATCTGATTAATCCGAGTCGTGTGTCACTCGCACGCTGTCCTTATATGGGGGCAGCACATACATTGTCTATGTACACCTCGGGCACCTGTTTTTCAAAATAATGAAAAATGAATAATGAAAAAAAGCCGCATGTGTTTTTGAAATCTTCCGGACGGTATTCTATGACTTTCATTCCGATGGCCTAAGCGTTACTGTTATTTTATGAAACACTAGACTCTCAGGATTACAATGGTGTATGTGAAAGTGCTCGGTCTGATGTGCTTCGGACGATATTTTTAGTAGAACTTTGTCAGATTTGAGCAGTTTCAGACTTAGTATTGTCGTACATCCCTCAATTAGGGCTGTGAATTAGCGACTCAATAAGTCAGATTTGAAAAGCGAGCAATTCACAGCCCTAATTTTAGGGCTACCTTCATCCATGCCTTGAGTGATCACTGGGCTATGTTTTGTACACAAGACTGCATCATCATATGCATGGTCTGAAGCCATGATTAACTTCTCGACTCTTTACCACTCACGTGTCATTGTGAAGCAGTATCAGACAGGAGTCCGATTCCTCGTAACTTCAGCCACAATTTTGATAGCAATTTTTCTAAAACCCGATTTCGGCTGACGTTTCACTTTCGACAATGTTCGATGCGTTTTGTACATGGTACAGTCATGACAGTTGCATGCACTGCAGTCATAGGAATTTTGTTCCACTGGGTACTAGACCATTCGGATGCGGGACCAGTCTAATCGACAAAACAGCGCCCCCGCTGTACGTATTTTTGCCCCACCCCCAAGTGCCCCCACGGAAAAATCCCGATACATGTTTGGGTAAATCAGTTTGCAACACATGTGGATCAGTTTGTAACTACAGTGAGCCTCTCCTCCACTGGCTCATATAATTCCATTTATATGGCAGGTGAGTACCTTTACATTGGGGAATTATTATTAGAGACTATAGAACAAAATTAGAATTTCTGGAGCCCAACCTCCAGAAAAAAGGTCAACACCTGAGATCTAAAGTAGCCTAGACATACATTCTATAACTGGAATTTGAAGTAGAACTTTTAAAACGATTGGCTTTTTAAAAGGTTTCAGAATAAAATGCATCTTCGATAGATATGTGGACAAATGCAAATGAGTTTGGGAAATCCGGATGCAGTGAAAACAAACTTGACTCCACTGGAATTCGAACCGCCGACCTTCTGCTTAGCGTGCAGACGCCCTACCAATTGAGCTATGAAGCCAACTGGTGGTCTCGAAACACGATGGTGCAGTATCTGTTGCTCCTCACATCTTCTGAAACGGCGAACTCTGAGGCGCTGGTGAGCCCTTGGCATTGGTACCTACTATGGTGACGAACTGCCCCAGTTGAATTTTTGCCGCGGCTCAACAATACCATAGATTCAAGCAGCGATGTACTGTCACCGTGGTTGCACACTGCGTGATGCAGTGGCTTACCGCTATTTGTTACGTAATAATGTCCCTGGAAATAACGAGCGTTAATCACGCGCTTCGCGCGGCGCGTCCATTCATTGCTATGACTTCCGCACATCTCTTCGGTAAATAAATTACGTAGGGCCTATATACACTTCCGGCTCCGTATGAGCTGTGCACAATAAACCAATAGACTTGATACTGGTAAATCAAATGCAGCGAGGAAAGTGTCAGGATGCTGCGGTGGAAAAGTAGAAAACGAAGCGTTCCAGCTCCAAAAGGCAAGAAAAGAGTAAGTCAGAAAGACTCTCTGCAGCCAGCCATCCAACAACCAGACGAACCTACGGCACATGAATCCGATGTCTACAAGACAGAGTCAGAAATCCAGACACCAATCTCAACATCTCCAAAGAGCATCGGGGTTGTCGTGCCCGGTGTATCTCGCAGGCAGTCTCAGCTGAGCACGCTACTAGAGGCATCTCATCCCAATGTAGTATTGCCAACGTCAGATGCTCCCCATGCGGAGCATATGCTCGGAGCCATGGCCAACTTGTGGAGAAAGAAACAACTCAATGACATTGTGCTTGCCATAGGACCTCATCGCATCGGGGCACACAAGCTCGTGTTGGCCGCGTGCAGTGGATACTTCGCTGAGCTGCTAACTGGTGATGAGGCAGGGGAGGGGGAGGAATTCGTCTACAAGCTCCACGGTATTTCCTTCGAAACTCTAAAGCTACTCCTAGAGTCAATGTACACTGGAAGTCTCCCGATTGATTCGTCAAGACTAGAAGAAATACTCTCGGCAGCCATTTACCTCAAACTCACATTCGCCCTGAAATTGTGCTGTGATTTTATGATCGAAAACATGGAAACCTCCAATTGCCTGCGAACCCTCGGTTTGGGTACTGTATTCGGCTTGACTCAAGTGACGGAGAGGGCTTCTCAGATGGCAGCTGGGAATTTCGGCGCAATTTCAGACACTCCAGAATTCCTGGAGTTACCGGAGAAACCCCTGACGGCGCTCATTTCTCGTGATGATTTGTTAGCGGACTCCGAGCTGGATGTATTTAAAGCAGTCTTGAGGTGGATTGAGGTGGACCGCGAGGCACGGTTGAGCCACGTGGCCTCACTGTTAGAGAACGTTCGTCTTCCGATGATCAAGCCATCGGACCTCGTGGATCATGTCGAGACCGTGCAGTATCTCATGGATCTGCCGTCTTGCGAAACACTAGTCCGGGAGGCGTTGCATTACTACTGCCTGCCGCTGAGGCAGAGCATTCTCCAGTCAAGACGCACAGAGCCTCGGTCCACGACTCGCCTTGCAGCGGTGGTAGCGTTGGGAGGGCAGCCACGCAAAGCAAAGGATTCCGTGGGAAATGAACTGATCTACTACAATTCGAATACCAATGAGTGGAGACGTTTGGCGAAAATGATGGATCCCCGGCACCACCATGCTGGTATATTTTTGTTTTGCTAGTACACGACTACAAATGAATTCAAAATTGACTATGTTATTGTTTTGCAAGAAGAACGAGTCAGTCCCATAGTCCCGTTGAGGGCTTACATGTCCATTTTGCCGCGAGAATTACAATGTACATAATATCATCAGTTGGAAAGTGATCATTCCGCCTATACCGTACGGTCAATGAATTTGGACACGACAGGATTGTGTCAGCAGATATGGTTTTCGGAAACAATCATACAAATAGAATGTTTTTCGTGCACAATTCTTTGGACACGATGCTGCTATGTGACAAAGGGACTCCCCCACTACGCCTATACTTCAACACACTCTTCGGTCCTGAAACCTGAAAGGAATTCTTACAAAATTCATGGAATTTTGGGACACAATATGCGAACAATGGTAGGGTTGGGGTACGTCTGTCACATACCGTGCTGCATGTGTGCTGTTGACATAATGGTTTTTGATGTGCAGATTATAATGGGCCCAGAGTTATCTGCCGAGTCGAGTTGGCGTCATATGCAGCACGATGGGGAGACTCTTCCCTACCATTGTTCCCCCATTGTGTCTCAAACATCCAAGGAATTTCCAAGGAATTCCTTTCAGTTTTTAGGGGAGGGGGGTGGGGGCGGTGGGAGTGGGGGTTGGAGGTGGGGGTTGGTGCGTTAACAAAAGGGAAGAGTTTGTTGAGGTATAGGGGCGTTAGGGGGGTCCTTTTGCCACATATCGTGCTGGGTATAGTTGGCGTAGTGGTTCTGTCCTCGCCTTTCACCTCTGGCGTCCCGGGTTCTATTCCGTGGCGTGTACATGGATTGGGTTTCCTCCCACTTCTAAAACTGCAACTCCTTCTTCGTCATCTCGTTCGTCCTTCTTCGTCATCAATTTGACAATAAAGTATAGTTAAAGCTAAAACCGTATAGTTGATGGCATGAAGGGTTTTACTTGCCGAAGATGCCATAAAATTAACAACAATATGTCGACACAATTGTAAAAAACAGACACTACGGTTCTGTGCACACGGTCTAACGTGCATTTCGTTTCCACCAGCTGCCGTCCTGGGTGGCTTTCTATATGTGGCTGGAGGCAGAGACACGGTAAACGGCGTAGACGGGCCGCTGAAATCAGCTCACAGGTACGACCCTCGGACCGACTCGTGGATACAGATCGCCGATATGAAGAATGCACGGGAGAGCTTTCAAATGGACGTGTTGGGTGGGATGATCTATGCAGTAGGTAGGTGTGCACGAAGTGCATGCATATATACTAAAAATTGTCCAGGTTGAAAACCTGAAAAAGTCCACGCATAGTTTTTTTGTGTTTGAATGAATGTAAGAAGTTGTCTGCAGCAACCTTTCCACAAAGGTACCATGCATTTTAGACGGGGAAAAATCATGTGGTGCTTGTTACCATTGTCAACTCGTGAAGTAAAATTGTAGGTAATTGCAAATGATGTATTGGGGCTTTAAAGGGTCTGTGACATGCTAAACAACTTTGTGCCTAAGCTTTGCTTCATAATGACGGATTACTTGTTCAGCAAGACATACTATTGTTCGTTTGGATGTAAAATCAATAAAAGGTGGCCTTTTTCAACTTTGAAGATTTCATTGCAATAAATCACAGACAGAGGGCGCTGTTTTGAGTGCATCACATAAGGAAGACAGAAGGGAAAAGTTTTAAAAAAACATAAGACTTCAAGTTGGACTTGTGGCAAATTGCTGCAGTTTCTACCCCCAGTTTTGTCATGGCTTACAGCAGGCAACATTTAAAACAAACTCAAACAGCCATGGATTACAAAAGTTTCAGGAAAATTGAGAAAAAAGTGGAATCTTTTGTGCACAGTTGAATGTGATTTTCCTGTGTTTGCCTCTTGTGACATCGTGACCTTGGTCATGAATATGCATATTTGTATTAGCATAAAAACTAAAAACCTTTGTTTTAACCCCAAAGCAAGCTCCAAATAAGATTGTTATGACTTTAACTGAGTAGAGTGGTTTTAAAGCATAGATTTCATTGATAAAGATCCTAAATAAGGGGCCCTTTTAACTACCATAATGGCAAGATTACGTCTTCAAATATATGACATTTACCTTTTCAATTTTCCTTATAGGAGGGCGTAAGAGTAGCGAATCGTCATTGGACGCTGTGGAGCGCTACAATCCATGCACTGACAGATGGGAAGAAAGGGAACCACTTTGTGCACCAAGACGCTGCATTGCCGTCGCGGTTCATGATGGAAATTTATATGCTGTTGGTGGTTCAGGTGAGGAATTTTTACTGATTACCGATGTGATTACGTCATCTTTGCTCCGTTGCCATATAGGGATTAAACATTGTATTAATTGATTTGTCGCTTGATTTGTAAGCTTCCAAACGCTAAGAATTTGAGGAAAATGTTTTTTACGAACTAGTCTCAAAACAATTACCCTGTTTCAAAGTATATCCTTTACTTTTGGACGTGGCCCAAACGGCCGGCTTTGTTCGTCGGCTTAGGCTAATTGGTGCATCTCGGAAATATTAACGTGTCTAAAGATATATCTGGCTTTAAAGATATACAGTCCGTGCATGGTTCTCGGCAAATTCGAATTTTTGAAGCATTTACTTTGTTTTAACAAAAAAACATATTTTGTATTTTAGACATCGGCAACCGTGTGAAAAACGCCATTTTTATACGGCCGTTTTTGTGCCTTGCCTATAGGCCATGGAGGAAGAAACTCCGCCATGCCTAGACTAGACTTCCCCAGGTTTGACTTCTCGTGTTTGGTCTGTGGTGCGCGGCGTGCAGGCGCCTTCTGAACTGGTGGCCTGTCAAATCTCTTTTTTTTTCTGTCTCGGAAGACTTTCTGAGACAGAGGAAACATAGAAGAAAACAGATTGGATAGGCCACCAGTCTGGAGGGCACAGTGTGCGCTGCGCGTTACAGACCGAGCACGGGAGGTCAGACTTGGGCAACACTACGGCTTGAAATATCGATAACAAAACGTTGGTCTATTTTATTTCGTCGATGTCTCGTTAATTTTGAAAGCAAATACCTTTTGTTTCTAGGAAATTATTAATAAAAAACCCTTTTTTTTCTTTTCGAGGTGCCACACCCAAAACGCACAGACTGGCTTTAACGACAATTTCAGCGTCCACCCACGTTGAGCGTAGCTAAGGCTACCAAGTTATACGAGTTTTTACGCATACAGACCTATCTTTTAACGGTGGAAATGCAAATGTAACTGCGTGGCACTATCGTGACGCCAATTTAACACGCGTTGCGTGCGTCACAGCATGAGAAGGGAATAATAGCATGATCCGTATACAGTATATACGTCTATGTTCTCTAAGAAATGTATAAATCATTAGAGCATCTCTCACGTACAATGGCATCGCCAAGGCACGCCACGTGCCTCCCAGCTCCCGAAAAGGTGTCGTGCCTCTACTCCTCCCCTTGTTTTGTGCTCCCCCTCAACAAATATTGTGTCTGGCCCCCACGCGCCCGTCGGCTGACTTGCAGTTGATGGGCCTCATCTACCTTTATCATTTGTCCAATATCACAGGAAATAAGAAAATTTCGAACAAAGTCGAATGCTACAGTCCTGAATCGGACAAGTGGGAACTAAAACGTGACCTGGAAACGCCTCGTTTCTTTGCTTCGTTATCTTCGATTGGTGCCTACCTCTACCTCACAGCAGGGGCTACGGTAAGCCCGCCAGAGGGAGTCGTCTGCGTTCCGCAGATCGAACGGTACGACCCGAACGCAGACACGTGGCTCACCCTCGAACGGCCGATGGGGCAGCCGAGAGCGGAGGCGGCGTGCTGCGTGGTGGGCAGTCGGATCTACGTGGTGGGCGGCTACTGCTGGGACAGGAAGGCGTGGCTTCAGTCGGTGGAATGTTACGATGTGGAGACTGAGGAATGGATCGATGTGGTCGACTATCTACATGCGTACACCGGCATGGCGTGCTGTTGTCTTACATTGCACAAATTACCTTGAATAGCCCAGGCCTAGGTATTATATCCCTTCAATATTTTAAGCCCCTTTCAAGCAGAAATAAATATTTCCGCGTAGAGTCAGTAAAAGTTTGGAACGGAGTCATTTGGAGTCGCTCTTTCACGGAAAAATGCTTCTTGTGCCCAATGAAAGCATTATTTTTTAACCACTTGACGGCGGACGACGTGTAAACGCGTTCTGGCAATGTTTAGTCACAGGGGCGGTGGACAAGTAAACACTGTCCACCTTTCATTGCTACACACCGTGTTTTGGACTTGAACTTACGGCCTGTCAGTGTATCAAGAATAATACAAGACAAGAATAATACAACGAATGTAGAAATAACTCTCGGGAGTCAGTATTTGTGGTGCTTGACCCTGTATTAAATTTATTTTGCCTTTTTAAAACGTGGTATATTTTTTTATTTTTTAAGTGGTATTCTTTTGCTAAATATAATCCTGGTGTCAACTGGTTACTAAACTGACATCTTTTTAAACGTAACTCGTCCACAACAAGGCCCGTAGGCCACTATAGGTAGGTGCTACCAAAGTCAAGTGCAGAGAAACCAGCCCCTCCCACCGAAACACGACCGGATTATTACCAGTCTTTTTATGATTCGAGTGGGGCCGAGTCCGCACCGAGACATTCAAATTGGGCCTCTGCCGCTATTATAAGCAAGTATGGTAAAGTACAAGGCACACTGGTGTCATAGCTTGTCCTGGCCAGGATTCGAACTCACTAACCAGCTATCTGTAACTGGTTTTCGGTACACTATAGACCGTTTGTATGAACAATATTTTAAGCAGTAAAGCACATTTTGATGAACCCAATGGTATGATATTTTTAGGTGCTAATTCGCCCGGGCGAAATAGTAATCCGCCCGGGCGAAATACTAATTCGCTTGGGCTAGTCAGTTGCGGTGGGTTGTGGACGCCTGTCAATATATTTTTGTGGCTTTCTTAGGTAAATACGAACTTTTAATGATATCAATGCGAATTTTTAATCATATTAACGAAATAGACAACTTAAAATGCACCATAAGTCCAATTTGTTCTGCGTTTGAGACGAATGGATATTATTTATATGACTTTATGCAATAATAGGTCTACAGACGGAATTATACGGAATACACTCAATGGCACGCAATTACAGTCTTTAAAAAAAAAGAAAATAAACCATTTTGTGGCTGAGGACCAGAGTGGGCTAATCCTGATACAGTGAAACTTGTCTATAGTGGCCACCTTCGGGACTGTAAAAAAACTGGCCGCTACAAGAGACGTCCGGGTGGCCTATAAACAGGTAAACCTGGCCATAAAAGCAGGTGTGACTGTACATGTATGTACTTTGTGGTCCAAGCAAGAGAACCATCTCGCTCATGATGAAGTCGAGTGAATTCTGCCACTTTGTGTTCAAGAAAACCACCAGGTTGAATGAAACTCGATACTTTGTGGTTCACGAGAACCAGTTCAATCAGGACCATGCTCAGGAAATCATGTACATTTTTTTTTCAAAGGAACCTTCTCACTAAGGACCATGTTAAGTGAATCCCGTTACTTCGTGGTTTAGGGTAACAATCTCGATCACGATTAATACCTTAATTGAATCTCGCTACTTAATTGTGGTTCTAGGGAATCATCTCTCTCGGGACCAGGTTGAGTGAATTCAGTTACTTTGTGGTCCAAGAGAACCATCTCGCTCATCCGGACCAGGTTTAGTGAATTTCGACGTTTTGTGCTTCACGCGAACCATCTCTCACAGGAACTGGTTGAGTGAATCATGATATAGTTTGTGGTCCTACAAAACCATCGCGGATGCAGCAAGCATTCAGCTCCATTTCCAATCTCAAAGGCAGATAGTTCTCCCTGTAACTCGGTGGATGAAACACTGTCCCGCTGGAAAGACCACTTCAACGAGTCCTTGAATTTTCCACCAGCAACACTCACACTACATGTAGTCATATCCTGAATCTGTGGTCTCTGATGTCGACTGTGACCCACCATCCCTGGGTGAAGTATACTATCTGCTGTTCTCAAGTTGAAGTCAGGTCGTGCTGCAGGAGAGGATGGCATCTTCCCTGAGTATTTAAAATCTGCCGAGATGCCCATAAGTAGGGCTCTTCATAAGATTTTTTTCTAATGTCTGGTCCTCAGGTATGGTTCCGGCAGATTGAAAAGATGGCATAATTCTTCCTCTCTATAAAGGGAAAGGCTCAAGGATGGCTTGCAACAGTTAGCGTCCCATCACCTTGCTTTCAATTCCTGGCAAGGTGTTTGCGCATATTCTGCTTGCTAGAATTCGCCCCCTGCTTATTTCCATGCAGAGACCACAGCAGTCGGGTTTTACTCCTAGCCGTTCCACTTCAGATGCAATTCTTGCTTTGCGTGTACGTGCTGAACTTCACCACAAGTACAATCACCCACTTTCGGTGACTTAAGGCAGCCTTTGACTCTGTAGACCGGAGCCAGCGTTGGGATATCCTCTCCTCAAAGGGAATCCCGGACACAACCCTAGATCTCGTCAAAGCTCTGCACTCGGACACAAGAGCCAATGTCAGGGCTGGCAACGACCTATCTCCCTCTTTCCCGACTTCCTCTGGAGGGTTGTGTGCTGGCACCCACCTTGTTCTGCATGCTCAGCCATCTATACAATTAAAGACGGACGATGGCTCCTTCCCAGAGCTTCTGAACTGCTAATTTCGTGCTTCCCTACGGCGATAGAACCTTGGGAGCGGGGTTACTAATGACCGTGGTTTGCGCCATCTTTGCTTGATAAACAACTGCAGCGTGAGTGGCTACAATTAGCTGTCACGTGAGTGGCTGGCGTTACGAGACACGTTTTAGCGTTGTTTGTGCACTTGGATTTTCATCCAAACATTTACAGCTATAGCTGCGACTGATTGTCGACACCAGTATCTTTCGGCTTATGTTTAGTGTCGATATTGTACATAAAGTCGTATTTTTGTGACATTTCAGTAATTGTCCAATCGACGACGTTGTTACAACGCAACATACCCTTCCAAGCTCAGTGTGTCGGGCATGATATGTGAATAATTACAATGTACCTTGAGGGCTTTGTCCGGGCTGAAAGAGACGCAGAACGCAGAACCCACATGTTGCGGCGTCATAAATAAGCATCTGTCAAGCCCTGGCCTCGGGCAAACTGTACAGCGAATCGGGAGCGAAGAAAATGATCATTTACGTGAACACAAACATTACAAATACTTTGTACCGTTGGACTAATTGTGATTTTGTCATTATTCAAGTTTTTTTGTAATCATAATGATAATTATGGTGTTCATAATGGCCGTTTAATTTGTATACTGGTACAAAACAAGTTCCTGGGTTTGTTTATTTTTGTGGTGGCAATAAATTCTGTTCATTTTGATTCAGCGTTTGAATACAGACCATAAACGCTATGTTGTATTTTCTGACTAAACCACCTTTATCGAATCTGAAACAATAACTTTGAAAGGGGCGGTCGGGTTGGCGTACGGGTTCTTTCCTCGCCTTTCACCTCTGGCATCCCGGGTTCGAATCCGGGGCGTGTATGTGGATTGGGTTTGCAGTCCCTACTTGACCGCGTGGGTTTCCCCTGGGGCATTTCTCTGGGGATTTTCCTCCCACTTCTAAAGCTGCAACCCCTTCTTCTCAAGTTGATAATATAGTATAGTTAAAGCTAAAACCGTATAGTTGATGGCATAAAGGGCCTTAGTTGCCGAAGATGCCATAAAATATACAACAACAACAACTTCCAAAGGACTACATTGCACAATGGTAGTCTGGAGGGGCCGTCTCGGTCAAGTCTGCTGCTGCTCTTAAGGAGGAAGAATCCCCCTTGAGGAAAATCCAGCATTTAGGCTTTTTTCGATAGTCCAAACATCCCTCTTGCCGACGTGGATTTTTATTCTTTTTTAATTGTCGGTTTTAAGTGGATAAATTGCAAGCAAAAGTGCGCTTTTCGAAAATGAGGTATTCATAATATGCGCGTGACCCCGTGACGCAATCCTGAGAAAGAGAAGTCAACACGATTGTTAGCTCCATACGTTTACACGCAAACAACTTGGAAAACCGTCTCTGTTAGATGGTGTTTTTTGAAGAATTTTGTTGGTCCAAAAAGCCAGAGATATGCCCAGTAGCTGCGTGGTTGTGTGTTTTACCAGACACTATGAAAAAAAAGAGCAGAAAGATTTTCTTTTCTATTACCAAGAGAGAAAAATTAGTCGTTCATTCTAACTTGTACCGGCCGATGTTAAAACACGTGGGAACTACGCCTGCAGGGAACCGTTCCATGCTGTACACAGACCGCTGTCAATGCCGTTCGTTCCGTGACAAAACCACCCGTAGCAATGCACCAGTATTTACTTCAAAAGAGCTTCATTGTGAGCCACAATTTCACCGTTTGTTCACAAAACAGGTAATACATGTAGTAGATTGTTGTCATATTACATGAAGTGTTTTTCACGTTTGTATTTTGAATTACAAGGACAAAACAGGCATGATAAACATTCACTTCGTGTATTTTCCATTCAATACTGCACAGGCCGTTTTGTATGTTTCTCAGGATGACGTCAAAACCCTGTTGATAAACAAACCAAGTGACCTCGAGCGTTTCAGAATTTCGGGTGGAGAGGGTCGGAACTGCTTTGCGTTTTAAGCAAAAGCCTGTCGATGTTTTGTGTTGTGATGGTGTTGTAGACACATACACCTCCATGATTAACAGAAAAACTTTAAAATGTGGACGGGGGGCGTGGGGGCGTTCTAGCTGTTTAACCGAGTGGTTCAGTCGAGACTGGTCGCCTGCTGCATGCTCTTAAAGCCCGCCGCACACCTTTGCGATTTACCGGCACATCGGATATCGGATCCGGAAAAATCAAACAAGTTAGATTTGCTCCGGTCTATAGCGTACGGTCAGAACGGCCCGAATTGTTTCAGCGCACACCTTTCTGGTATGTGGTCCGATAATCCGATTATACGGTAAATCGCAAAGGTGTGCGGCGGGCTTAACGGAGTAGTCCATGCAGTTGAGGCCGGTTTCCTGCGCTGCTCGCTTTTGAGTGGTTCAGTTGAGGCAGGGTCCGTCTTGGTCAGAGGGCCGAAATTACGATCACATGTGCCTTATTGGTGATGTGACAAGGCGGAAGTTTGTTTCAGTCTAAAGGAGCCGCTTTGGCTAATTGGGGCCCCTGCCTCCTGAAGTACTTCTCTTAACTGAGTGGTCAGTTGAGGCTGGGCCCGACTTGGCCAGACGGCCGATTACATGATATCCACGAATTATAGACTCTCGCCTTCACGCTATGGAGCTCGCATGTGAGTGAGTCGAGCACCAGACTACCTGTCAATTCGGGTCGTTAATACCAGGGGTGCACGCTGGCTCATAATAGGCCCTAACTGGCGCAAAAGTCTTTGCGGTACCTGAAATACCTCGCTCATTACTGTATGTATTTTTTGACCATCCGAAATTAATATTGAAATGATCGTGTAAAGTTTAAAGTTTTAATCTTATTGGTCAACGTTAGCGATACCGCCACCTGTTAAGTGAAAACAAAAGCAAGATATGTAATCAACACCAGCGAAAGCACATTCATCTCCCGGTTCCATTGGAACCAAACTCTTTAGGCTCTTCGGACATCGTCCGGCTCTTGTCAACCCAATTATCTAAAAACGAGTGCTTTTACATAAAGTTAAATTAGTTATACAAATTACAATGAGTACATTTCGTTCCAAACAAAATGCCTATTATAGTTGTGCTAAAATATGAACGGTTTTGGAATAAAAAGAGAAGACAAATTAAGAATCGTAAAGCATAACGCGGAAATCATTCACAAGTTCAAAACCCCGTTTGAAGATTGAGAATGGTAAACTCTCTAGGAACATGGCAATGCTTTCGGTATCAGTCCATGCAGCAAAGCTGCAGGCACTCTGAGGCCACGAAAACCCCAATTCACCAGGAAACGTGGGTGCATCCAAGGATACTTGCATGTAGCGTGCCGACGTAACAGGCCGAATAATCGGTAGCGTACTGGCCTCAATTTAACCAACGCGGGTTACTACGATTTAAAGTTCGAAAGAATTCAATTTCCTCCTGACACGCTAAACATTAATTAACTACTGAAAACAGTTTTTGGAAGCTTCCTTTTTTTAAATTTATTCTATTTTTATCCTCAATTATTACGTATCAGCTCCTGGCTGGCAAAGTAATTTTAAATTAAGTTACAATCAAAAAATCAAAAATGAAATCTAGCAATAAATTTATAACTCTACGATTCGTCAAAAGAAAAAATAACACCCGGGTGTACATGTACAGATACAAAATGGCATATGATTAATAGGTGTGCCACCAACTCCGTCAATATAATTCAAAAAAATCTAATCCCTAAAAAAATAATACTGTTTCCCCAAATTAGTATCTGACCAAATAAAGCAGGAAGTATTAAGTTATGAGTGCATGTGGGAATCTTTCAGTGAAAATTTAACCGGGCCACGCCCACTCACCACTGGCCCCATATTAAAGTTTAACTGTTACCACACTGAAAGTTGCCAAATACACCCAAAATTACAAGCCATCCATATCTAATCTACCTCAATCCCATGTCAAAAGGTTTTACATTTGCCTTTTAGAAAGTAATAATTTATGTTGCAAAGCTACAAGTTCCTAAAATGCAATGAATCCACTTGAGCATAACAATATATGAGTGAACAACCATTTGGCAAAAATTCCCTTGAAAAGCACCCAAAATTACTTTATTGCAGGAAAATGCAAGTCCCCTTTAACAGACACTCCATGGGATTGAGCCAAATATAGGAAAGAACAAGGCTACTCACGCAAACAGGAATGCAAGGCAGCAACTGACAAACCCAAAAAAATTACACACATTCCTAGCCTTAACAATTTTAGTCAAATGAGGGCAGCATTTTCATATGAACATTCAAACCAAGTGAGGGCAGCATTTCCATATGAACAGTGCCCTCACCTAACCAATTTTTAAAAAGTACACTACAATACCAAAAGAGGGTGCACTCCCTTGTTCATTGCACCATTACCTGGATTGCTTACCGTGTTTGGATTAGTTAGTTAGCGATAAAGTCCAAATTTAAGTGAAAAAAGACGGAAATACAGAAAAATAAAGAATATTTCTTGCTTCCATTTCGAACCAAATAGTTTGCTCTCAACTCAATTAACTCAAAAAACATATGTCATATATAAATAGAAGGTGAATGGGTTATTCTGGTCAAAAGTTAATTATACATGGTACATGCGTAAATAGGCTACTCCTGTACATATATCGATTTCTTCTGTGTAAACAGCCCTTTAGGCTCTTTGGACATAGTCCGGTTGTGATCAATTCAAAATTCTCTCAACTCAATTAACTTAAAAAACATGTGTCATTTATAAATAGAAGGTGAACATGTTATTCTGGTCAAAAGTTATTTATACATGGTAAGTATAGGCTACTTCTGTACATATATCGATTTCTTCTGTATAAACAGCCCTTTATAGGCTCTTTGGACATAGTCCGGTTGTGATCAATTCAAAATTCTCATATTTAGTAAAAGCATAGTACATGTACAGTACTTATTTCTTCGATAAAATGTTAGTTGCACATCATTGACTCCATTGAACAGATAATTCTGAACCAAACATACGAAATACCGACTGCTCTATAGACCCACATGCCATAGCAAGATCCGAAGTGTTTGGTCTATGTATACATATACGATAGGCCTTGTAACGCAATTGGAGAATTAATTATCTGCTCCGACTCGTTGTTTTACTATGCGTAATGCGTGTATAACTACAACAAGAGGGAAAAACATTAATTATTGTCCGATAATAAATATGAAGTCATAAAGTCTCCTGAACCTTACCATTTTACACTGAATATACTCTCGACTTTATAGTAAGGAAAGGTGAATCATTACCGAATCAATATAGCATTAAGCAATACTTATTCGTATATAATTATTATAGAGTGATCGTTGGAAAGACTGCAATCTGGAACCAATAAACTTGCTTTTACACCTGATATGTGTTATTTTTCGTACAAAAAAATCATTAAAATGGCTTTTAAACCATTTTGTATGAATTGTACTTTATGTACTCACTCTTTGAGATGGAAAGTATTTAAAGAATGTGTCCTGAATTTACAAAAACAAGATGTAAAATGTAACGGGGGACACCAACACTGGACCCCTAATTTATAGAAAGACCCTTATAGAAAGTGATCAATGTGTTTCTATTCACGTTTGGGTAGCATTTTTAACTCTGTGGGCATGGTTCGGAGAACGTTAGTCGGATATAAGAAAAATATATTAAATAGAATGAAATTCGCAAATTAATCTGGAAAATGCTTGCTTTAGCTGAATATTAGACCTATAGAGTATACATAAGTGAAAACAACACCCAATGCGTATACGGCGAACCAGTGCAATTTAGCAATGGACGTTTACAGATTGCCAGCGAATGTTGAGACCCAACTACCATGCAGCTAATGTCACAGTTTTGTGCTCGTGCGTGCATGCCGTAAGGCGGCCATTGCAGATCCAAAGAAATGCCCCAGGGGAAAACCCACGCGGTCAAGTAGGGACTGCAAACCCAATCCACATACACGCCACGGATTCGAACCCGGGACGCCAGACGTGAAAGGCGAGGAAAGGACCACTACGTTGTTGTTGTTGTTGTAGTACGTTTATGGCACGTATGGCAAACGTAGTATTCTGTGTGCCAAGGACCACTACGCAGACCCGACCGCCCTATATATATATATATATACGCATCATATACTTACGGAGCACATAGTATGGGGCGCCGTTCGTCAACTAATTATTTAGGCGAATTATAGCATGTTTTTTCCATGGTTTATCTTAATTCTGTGTAAATAATGCATTTGTGTCAAAGGCCGTTTATGGTTTACAAACAACTCGATTCTTTACAAAACAGGAAATATACTTGTAGCTGTGCAAATTCATTATTTACAAATAATGAAAATTACCTCGGCGTTCCATACTTTATTAATGAAACCGACCAGTGTATATTTCAATGGTTTACAAACAAGAGAATTGTATCGTTCATAGACAATTCCATGGTTTATAAATAATGAATACTGCACATTGCTGCACGTTTTTCTGGTTTACAAATAATACAAAACTATCCAGTGCGCATTTACATGGTTTATAAACCAAGAAACTTGCACCGGAGTCTGATTTTCTATGGTTTATAAATAATGAAAATTGGTTAGTGGACGTACAATTCCATGGTTTATAAACAATCTAAACTGCGCCGTTCTAATCAATTTTGTGGATTCTGTGGTTTGTAAACAATTACAAATAGTCAATAGGTGTGCATTTTGATGGTTTGTAAATAATTGAAAGTGATCGTTGGCTCACAATTTCATGGTTTATAAATAATGAAAATGAACTAGTTAGTGTGTCGCAAAATTTCATGGTTTACAAACAGAAAAAAATAAAGCTTTATACACTTGTCTGTCGTTTGTAAAGGTTGACTATCGATAAAATAAGAAGTATTATGCACTCGGTACATCTCAAAATACGATCATTGACGAAAAATTGAAGGGTTTGTAAATAATGAAAATGAACTAGTTAGTGTGTCGCAAAATTTCATGGTTTACAAACAGAGAAAATTAAAGCTTTATACACGTTTCTGTCGTTTGTAAAGGTTGACTATCGATAAAAAGAGAAGTATTATGCACTCGGTACATCTCAAAATACGATCATTGACGAAAAATTGAAGGGTTTGTAAACCATGAAAAACACGCTTCATAAACGTTTATTATAATCCAGTAACGTTGCGAGAGCAATGGGTGCGTTCAATTAGCTATCATCGAGTCATAGGGGTGCTCGTTCATAGTGTGAACAGTCCGGCAGACCATGGCAACAAAGGTATTTATGTGTACAGCTCATCGAACGCCACGGCACAGCCTTCAGCGCGCGCGCGGGAAATTCCAGGTTCATTACCTGACTAAACCTAGCCGCGTATTGGGCCCAAAATCCAGCCGCGGTCTCAGCCGCGGTTTCAGCCGCGGTCTCTGCCGCGGTCTTAAAATCTCAAACGGATGTAGTAAAAGGTGATAAAATAATAATAATAATAACACATGCATTTGTAAAGCGCCATCTATCTATGTAAACATATTCTTATTTTTTATTACACGAGTTCTGAGACTCTGGCAAAGAAATTGTTAAAATTCTCATAGAAATGTATTTCTTTTCACGGTGTTACCTAACTTAGTCATCTACCGGGCTGATTAAATTTTAAATGGTAATTTTAATTAATTAATTTTTAATTAATTTTAATTAATGAGGAGTCTCCATTTTTTACCCCAAAAGTGCCAAAAACTTAAAAGAAAACGTACACCACATAGTTTTAAAAATTGGCATTTGTATTACATACTAGTAATCCATTTAATCCGTTCATGGGCAGATCAAATTTTGGAGGAAGCCAAATCGGTACACTAATTAGTGCTTAATTAAAGGGATAATAAGGAGTCTGGTTTCCACTAAAAAAGTGCCGAAAACTTAATACTGCTGACAAAATGGTCCCTTTAAAATAAAATGTACACCACATAGTTTGAAAAATTTGCATTTTTATTACATAATCCGTTTGAAACTATGTAGTGTACATTTTCTTTTAAAGGGACCATTTTGTCAGCAGTATTCAGTTTTCGGCACTTTTGGGGTGGAAAATGGAGACTTCTCATTAGCCCTTTAATTAAGCACTAATTTGTAGACCGATTTGGCTTCCTCCAAAATTTGATCTGCCCCATGGACGGAACAAACGAATATGTAATAAAAATGCAAATTTTTCAAACTATGTGGTGTACATTTACTTTTAAAGGGACATTTTGTCAGCAGTATTAAGTTTTCGACACTTTTATAGTGGAAACCAGACTCCTTATTAGCCATTTAATTAAGCACTAATTTGTGGACCGATTTGGCTTCATCCAAAATTTGATGTGCCCCATTGACGGATCAAACAGATTATGTAATAAAAATGCTAATTTTTGAAACTATGTGGTGTACATTTTCTTTTAAAGGGACCATTTTGTCGGTATTAAGTTTTCGGCACTTTTAGGGTGGAAAATGGAGACTCCTCATTAATTAAAATTAATTAAAAATTAATTTATTAAAATTATCATTTATAATTTAATCAGCCCGGTAGATGACTGAGTTAGGTAACACCGTGAAAAGAAATACATTTCTATGAGAATTTTAACAATTTCATTGCCAGAGTCTCAGAACTCGTGTAATAAAAAATAAGATTTTATCACCTTTTACTACATCCGTTTGAGATTTTAAGACCGCGGCTGAGACCGCAGCTGGATTTTGGGCCCAATACGCGGCTAGGTTTAGTCGGGTAATGAACCTGGAATTTCCCGCGCGCGCGCTGAAGGCTGTGCAGTGGCGTTCGATGAGCTGTAAACATAAATACCTTTGTTACCATGGTCTGCCGGACTGTTCACACTATGAACGAGCACCCCTATGACTCGATGATAGCTAATTGAACGCACCCATTGCTCTCGCAACGTTACTGGATTATAATAAACGTTTATGAAGCGTGTTTTTCATGGTTTACAAACCCTTCAATTTTTCGTCAATGATCGTATTTTGAGATGTACCGAGTGCATAATACTTCTCTTTTTATCGATAGTCCACCTTTACAAACGACAGAAACGTGTATAAAGCTTTAATTTTCTCTGTTTGTAAACCATGAAATTTTGCGACACACTAACTAGTCCATTTTCATTATTTACAAACCCTTCAATTTTTCGTCAATGATCGTATTTTGAGATGTACCGAGTGCATAATACTTCTTATTTTATCGATAGTCAACCTTTACAAACGACAGAAACGTGTATAAAGCTTTAATTTTCTATGTTTGTAAACCATGAAATTTTGCGACACACTAACTATAGTCCATTTTCATTATTTACAAACCCTTCAATTTTTCGTCAATGATCGTATTTTGAGATGTACCGAGTGCATAATACTTCTTATTTTATCGATAGTCAACCTTTACAAACGACAGACAAGTGTATAAAGCTTTATTTTTTTCTGTTTGTAAACCATGAAATTTTGCGACACACTATAGTTCATTTTCATTATTTATAAACCATGAAATTGTGAGCCAACGATCACTTTCAATTATTTACAAACCATCAAAATGCACACCTATTGACTATTTGTAATTGTTTACAAACCACAGAATCCACAAAATTGATTAGAACGGCGCAGTTTAGATTGTTTATAAACCATGGAATTGTACGTCCACTAACCAATTTTCATTATTTATAAACCATAGAAAATCAGACCCCGGTGCAAGTTTCTTGGTTTACAAACCATGTAATTGCGCACTGGATAGTTTTGTATTATTTGTAAACCAGAAAAACGTGCAGCAATGTGCAGTATTCATTATTTATAAACCATGGAATTGTCTATGAACGATACAATTCTCTTGTTTGTAAACCATTGAAATGTACACTGGTCGGTTTCTTTAATAAAGTATGGAACGCCGAGTTAATTTTCATTATTTGTAAATAATGAATTTGCACAGCTACAAGTGTATTTCCTGTTTTGTAAAGAATCGAGTTGTTTGTAAACCATAAACGGCCTTTGACACAAATGCATTATTTACACAGAATTAAGATAAACCATGGAAAAAACATGCTATAATTCGCCTAAATAATTAGTTGACGAACGGCGCCCCATACTAATGTGGGGGCGTTCGTGCATATCGCATGAGGGCCTACGCACAATACAAACAACCGTACAAAGCCATATTGATCATTCAAGCGAACGAAACTAAATGGCCCAAAATTATTCTCGTCGATATTGGTTTGTGTACGCGTTGGCCATTCCCGGTAGCGGCTACTTTCACGTTAAACCATAAAAATGGAAAACAACGAGGCTCTCGAACAACATTTGCGCACTGTTCACCAGTTGGCGGCAAAAGAAGGCCACGCACAGGCCGTGCAAGAGCACTATGATAAGTGGGCTTCAACCTATGACCAAGACCATGACGTAAGATTAATTACACTACCTGGTGTACAACCATGGAGCTTTTATAGCTCCATGGTACAACCCTCTAAAAACTGGTTTCAAAATCGTCATAGCGCTCCTATTTAAACCAGAATTATTTTCTTGGGCTGAAATTTCGACCGTATCTAGGCCTACCTTATTTTATACACTCGAAATTGTAGCGATCAGAATATTTTGGAAATTCCTCTTTTTTGAGTAAAATCCATTTTTCTATTTTTTGACATCCTTGTGGAGACCTTTTCATCCTTTAGAAATTTCCTTGTGGAGACCTTTTGATCATTTTGTTGCCTATTATACCCATGTCCCCACGGGTACCGAAAACGGGAAGCACTGTCAGTGTTTGGGCGAAATGATTTTAAAAAAAAAATCATACAAGCGAACGAATTTAGAAAGCTGACGTGTCTCTGTCGGGAATTGGAGATACAAGCCTTTTTCTTCGAACGGGCTTCACGTGTTTTACATGTGCGCGTACGCTCATATATGGGTAATTCCTAAAATTAGGGGTCCAACATTTTTGGTGTCCCGGTTACGTATACTCTCTGCTTCAAAAATCACCACTCATGATCACACATTCTCCGTAATGGACTGTGGCCTGTGATTATAGGGGGCAGCATCATTTTCTTGAATATTTTTTTCTCTCCGATTCCTGAAAAATATTCACAAAAAAATACCATAAAGGCTTATAATTTGTTTCATGCTATTGAATAGGAGTTTGTGTCCCGGGTTACCTACGCCAATGAAAATTGGCTGTATAGAATGAGTTTGCATTAACCTTGGTGCCATATCTACACACAAACATTAAATTTAAGTGGCATTTGTTGAAATAAAAATAATTATTGTTTACTGGGAAACCACGTTCTATCACTAAAAACACTTGGAAATCTTAAAAAGCATGTCACACTTTTGGACCCCTAATTTTGGGAATTGCCCGTAGTATGTGTACATTGTACATTTACGTCATAACCCTGTCAAATAAAAGACAGGGCCTGTCTTTTTATATTTGTTTTTAATCGACTGGCATTAACCCTTAACGGATTTTTACGTTCTTGGCACCAAATGAAAGCTGATAACTTTTGTTATTCTAGAAAAATAGCAATTTAACTTTTTAAAAAAGTTAGACGTTAAAATCGGCATGAAATCGGACAGTGCAACTTTAAGGGAACAAACCATACTTTTTATATTTTGTGGCCTATAATTTTTAATCTTGATCTGACAGTATAGTATTTTTAAAGGTTTTTTTCTAATGAATTTAACATCGCATGTCACTATGTGCCATAATCATGTTCTTCCCCTTTAATGATGATGAATGTTGTGAAATTATTTTAATTATTTTAACTATTTGTTTATCAGATTTAATTGTAACAAATTGTATTTAAATGTCAGTAAACTTGTGACCACCACGGACACCACGGAAGTTCCATACAACGATCAAGCATAGATCGGATGAGTCTATGGAAAAGCTGCCCATTCCTCAACAAGGGCTGTCCTGAGGCATCGACTGTTATTGGTGAATGGACCAATAGGAACGGGACTTTCATTTAGAAATAATGGTAAAACCTGTATGTTGACATCCAAATTCCACTGTTTTTAGATCCATCAAAACACGGCTAAGCAATACAGCGGACCCGCAATCAGTGCCGAAGCACTGAGTCAGATGTTGGCGGATAAGAACGCCCCCATTGTCGACTGTGCAGCGGGGACGGGGCGGGTCGGTGAAGAGGTGAATTGGAGCAGTTTCCACATTTTAGCTTTGGTGATTTCGTTTTAACCTAACAATTATATAAAATACCTCCCCAAAATACTGTCCAGGGGAAGAAAAGAAAATTTGCAATCTTCAATTTGGATGTGGAAGCAAAATGATTGGTGTCAATACTGCACTGCTTTATGGAACCAGATAAATTAGTTTACAAAACATCAGTGGTTTTTTTACGATATTCTTGAAACTATACGGATTGAGAACGCGAAATTTCTGAATGGTAATGAGAAAAATATGGCAAATGATATATCAAAATGTTAACACCCATGTGTGTGTGTGGGGGGGGGGAGGGAGGGGGGGGGGGGGGGGGGGGGACTCAAAAATGTGATTTGGACACGCTCCTTTATTGGATAGATCCAAAACACAATGATGTCACGGTTTGTTTACATTGTGCTTTCCTATGGTTCTTTAGACGATGTGCTCTCTGTGACCTCTGTTGAAAATTTGTCGTCATGTGCATGCATCCCGTTTTGCTTAAATTAGATACAAATTGGCCCTTGGCCCAATGTAGACCAATGTCCAAGAGTTTGGGAAATCCGGATGCAGTGAAAAGCAACTTGGCTCCACCTGGATTCGAACCGCAAACATTCTGTTTAACGTGCAGACGCCCTACCTACTTGCTTAAATTGGGTTTGGCCATGATGCCAAAGTTCATAATTCAATGACGATTTGACATGCGACCACACTGGGCATGTTTTGGTTTGCTGTGACGTCAGAGAGCACATCGTCCTTACGTAGAATTGCGCTCATGTAAACAAACCGTGACGTCATTTTGTTTTAAGTTAATATGATCACGTTCACAGACACCATCTTCGTAGGAAAAAAATGCTACTGCGTATTAAACACCATAAAGTACGCGCACGCACACATGTAAACATGTTCCAAACACGCGCGCGTGTTGCTCGACATTTGTTCGAAATACGGCGCAACCGATGCGCTTATAACACAAAAATACGCTCAAAATCATGATGCACGTGGCAATTTGTAGGGAAGTGACGTCATTTGAACGTGATCAATTAACCAAATTGTGGTCCTTTAACGTTGCAAGTGATACACAAGATACCCAATGCTAATTCGAGCCTGAAGCTTCTTTGTCATTCCCAGTAAACTGCTTGCACTGTCTCTTCCCTACAGTTGGCTAAACGTGGTCACACGAAAATTGACGCCGTGGACTTTTCTACAAAATGTCTGGAGATTAGCGCTTCGAAGGGCGTCTACGACCGACTAATTTGCGACACACTCGGCAAGGGAAGAAAGCTGAAGGATGTTGAAGATGGTAAGTTCTTGATCAAGAAACGATTTGATGTAATCTTAAACGATTTTTAGGTTATCTGAAGAACCTGTGAATAGAGAACCGGGGGAAAAAATGCTTAAACTTAAAAAAGACGTGTCGAAAAAAAGTTGATTGCGAGGAACTGCCGAAGTGAATACGTCACCCTTTTGTTAGTTGCCCAGGCAATGGCTCTACTATACAAATCACTGAACCATATCCCAGTGCTTTTGCATTGGTGCTTTATCTGGCAGCCATGATGTTTTGAGCCAGTTACCATGGCAACAGTTACACACGTCACACTTTGGCACTCCATAGCGCCGATCCAACCATAATTTTCTTTTTGTTTTTAGCGGGTCTCTGTGGAAGGCTCGGTGTAATAACGTCACTTGGTAACTAAGCGTCACTTGGTAAATGAATTGCAAGTAATAAACATGGCGGACATTAAAGAATCTATACGCGAGTTTAAAAATGAAGAGATTTATGGCAAAAAGGGGAAGATTTATGGTAAAAAGGGGAAAATTTATCAATGTTTCGCCTGTTGGTTGATTATAGTGGCACAAGGGACATTGCTAATCCCAAAATATCTTTGCAAAAATTTTACTTGCGATGTCGCAAATTGTCGCAAATATCTTAGCAAACATTTGCGATGTGCTTCATTTTGTTGCAAACATTATTCAGTCTATAATTACAACCAGTAAATCAGATTTTCTGAAAGAAATACATTTTTACGAATATTTCGTACACAAATAAAATTGCGCCCTCTCCTTTTGTGCCATCGTACTTTATGAAGGCTACTAATAGATCGTATCGAGTAGCTGCCATGTTGTAGGGAAGTTTTTTTGTTCAATGAGGATATGCATGGTTGCACATTTTTGTGGTTACATTGTTGACTAATTTAAATGTCAAAAGTTGCCCTACAAAATGGCAGCTATTCGATACGGTCTATTGTTTAAATTTTACAGGTATAACCATCTGTGTATTCTTAAAATTTGAAACAGGTTATTACTCCGGGCTGACCTGCGTGGGTGGTATTTCCATTGGACACCTTAAACCTGACGTGTTTCCAGAATTTACACGGATAGTTAAAAAGGGTAGGCATAATATTTTTTAAAAGGATTAGCCTAATAAAAGTCTTTTACTTTGTTCCATTTTCCCCCCAAAAAAGTGCCCTTTCCGAAACAAAAAAACACCCAATGAAAATTGACAATTTATTTTTATACAACAATCAAGGATACCGGAGACAGAGGGGCAAACGCAAGTTTGTTTCCATCTTGACGGATGGGAGCGCTGTTCATAGCTCTGATGGAGAGAAACCACGGTTAAAAAAAAACATAAGAAACTAGAGGTATGACGTTTGTTGTTACAAACGCCAGGTGATCGGGCTAAATGAACATAATGTGATGAATTTCAGACGTTATCACCTGTGGAATGGCAAAAATGGAAGTTCAGCAGCCGATTTCACGAAACTTTACGCAATTGCGCAAGTCCACTTACGCCATTACTTGCGCAATAGCTTATGGCGTAAGTGGACTTGCGCAATTGCGTAAAGTTTCGTGAAATCGGCTGCTGTATACACTAATCCGGTAACTAATATCTCCTCCCTGCATATCCGCCATAGCTGGGGGTTGATAGCTTGCACCGTTTTGAGATATGAATTGTTGAAATAATAACCTTTGAAATCTTGTAATGTGACACCTGTGACGACATCATGACGTCACAATTTTGTGCACAAATTGTTGAACAATATGTTGAACATCAAGTTCTTAAATGTGGCGAAGGAATCATACCAATATCTGTTGTAGTTTTCAAGATACAGCATTTTAAAACATCTCAGCTCCAAATTTGCGTAATTTGACGTACATTACGTAACCACCGTCCATGTAATGACGTCACCAATGGTATAGTCAAAAGGTCCACATGTGTGAAAACATTTCGTTCCGTAGAACTATGGTCAAATTCCCTACCACTTTGGCTCTATTTGCATTCAAAGTGCTAAACAAGTGTACATTTTCGAACCTCTTCCGGTTTGGACCGGAAGTAGGCGTCACACAGGGGTCATGACATCGTATGATTTGTTCAGTTCATTTAGACTTATCATGTTGTGAAAGAATTGTTCAAGTATCTATTACGGTTCTTGAGATATGAATTTTAAAAATAATAACCTTTGAATTTTTGTAATTTGACACCTGTGACGATATCATGACGTCACAATGTTGTGCACAAATTGTTCAACAATTTGATAAACATCAAGTTCTTAAATGTGGCGAAAGAATCATGCAAATATCTGCTGTAGTTCTCAAGATACAGCATTTTAAAACAATTCAGCTCCAAATGTGCGTATTTTGACACCACATTACGTAACCACCGTCCATGTGATGACGTCACAAATGGTATAGTCAAAAAGTCTACATGTGTGGAAACATTTCGTTCCGTAGAAATATGGTCAAATTCACTACCACTTTGAATCTATTTGCATTCAAAACGCTTACAAAATGCACATTTTCGAACAACTTCCGGTTTGGACCGGAAGTAGGCGTCACACAGGGGTCATGACATCGTATGATTTGTTCAGTTCATTTAGACTTATCATGTTGTGAAAGAATTGTTCAAGTATCTATTACGGTTCTTGAGATATGAATTTTGGAAATAATAACCTTTGAATTTTTGTAATTTGACACCTGATGACGTCATGATTACGTCACACTTGATGCCATCTTGATACTATACATTCTGGTGAAAGTCTGCCGTAGGGCCTATGTCTGTATCTAATTTACTAACGATTCAGCTTGGTTCGATGGGCATTGTTGCTGGTAAGTGTAAAAACTGAGATTCTCAGTTTCGTTGAACTTTGACCTCCAATTGACCCCAGAAGGAAGGGTCAGATGAAAATGCCCACACAAAGAAAATTGTAGCACAGAATGTCATCTGTAAACCTGCCAAATACGAAGATCCTGGGTCACGTGGTTTTCAAGACGGAAGCATTTTAAAATATGCATATTTTGTTTTTTTGGGGGGTGTAATTTGATACTTGATGACGTCACGATGACGTCACGCTTGATGCCATCATAATATTATACACGCTGGTGAAAGTCTGCCATAGGACCTATGCCTGTACCTAGTTACTTAAAGATTCAGCTTGGTTTGATGGGCATTGTTGCTCAATAAGTGCAAAAATTGCGATTTTCGTTTTCGTTGAACTTTGACCTCAGATTGACCCCAGAAGGAAGGGTCAGATGAAAATGCCCACACGAAGAAAATCGTAGGCCATGATCTTATCTATAAGCCTGCTAAATACGAAAATCATGGGTCACGTGGTTTTTCAGACGGAAGCATTTTAAAACATGCATATTTTAGTCATTTTTGGTTTGTAATTTGATACCTAATGACGTCACAATGACGTCACACTTGTATGCACATCTTCACATTGGGGTTGATGTTCCTACCAAGTTTTAAGTTGATAGCTTGAACCGTTTTGAAGAAAAGCTCTGGAAACGTTTGAGTGGAAAAAGAAAAAAAAAAAAAAAACTAGAGCTACGTCTGTTCGTTGAACAGATCGTAGGGCTTTTTCGCCGCTTGCAGGGGGTTGGGCGAATGTTGCGTTTTTTACATGAAAATCAATTGTACATGTATTTATTTTGTTGTCTGTTAAATTTATTTATTTCTTTTTGGGGGTAGGTCGTGCGTACGACACCGGCGTACAGTGCAATATTTTAGAATGATATATTTCATGACGTAAAAAGACTGTCAAGGTGATCGACCTTGTATATTGTATTGATGTTTAAAAATTTGTCAGTGAAATTTTCAATTCATTGTAATAATGACTTACGATGACGTCATCACGTCATTATAATACATGTATGTCTTTAAGGTAATCGCAGACAGCATATCTTTGAAGTTTTGTTTCCGATGTTGAGTTTTGCAGAAATAAGTCATCCAACTGTGTACAATTTAAAAGCTTTACAAATCAATATTGCACAAGAAACGTTTGTAAAGTTTCACACAACAGGCATACTGACGTGAGGCGATGTTATATACCAACCTGACAATTTTAGACAAACTTCCCCACAGACATCTGTTAAAATTGCGTTTTAAAGAATGTCATCATGCCGGTAGAGGGCACTATTACGTACGATGATGTAACCTTTTTTTTGGAAAGTGTGATGGGCTTTGGCACTAAGACTGTTGAACCCACCTCAACACCTCCTACCATTTTTAAACTAAGGGCCAGTTATAGTTTCGACTGGAAGTGAGGAAGGTGTGCACCGGAAGTGCGCAATGACCGGAGGTCACAATTGTGTTAGTGTTGAAAGTCGTGGAGAAACCTATGGATTTGACATTTACTATATGATGCGGAGTTAACAGATGTAATAACACGGACATTAACACGTACGCAGAATTGCGTGCTCTCTCGGTACTGCAATATGGGGACCGGTAAAGGGCAGCTATGACAGATAGAAATCTGGCTGTAGTCACATGGTTATTTTGTTTAGTAAACGCGTTGATTGTGCATTGACATTTGTAACCCGGCTGTGTGTTTGCGCAAACACTGCTTTTAAAGGGTTATTTTAAGACTTTTTAATTTCGCCGCTAGAGGGCGCCCTTTTATGGAACGACGTAGAAACGTACATTTTTGGAAACCCTATTTACCTTAGACACTAACACTACCACTAACTCGGCAGCTTTCCCCACTTTTACAAAATAGGTTCATTTAAATGCACTTCCGGTTTCTACCGGAAGTGAGCAAGGTCACAGGTTATGGCGATATTTTTTGGATACCCCACCCTAGTCGAACTCAAACACCTTTGACCCCATCTAGATACCTCTTACCAGTTTCAAATGGCAAGGCAAAGTCTGTTTGACCAATAGGGAATGAGGTCAAATGTGAAGGCATGTGGGCATCTGAAAGACCTTTATTAATGATCGTATATGCCGAAAGAATCAAGATCGTAGGTCAAACGGTTGATTTTTTTTAATGAATTTTTGCATAAGGAAACATTAAATGTCATGCCCCTTTAAACTTACACCTGATGACGTCATGATGGCGCCATTGTTGGGTGCACACCTCTTCTAATATGTCTTTGATGTTACCAAGTTTGTTTAAGAACAACCTCAAGTTTGGGAACAACCTCAAAAAGTGCCGGCAACGCCCATGCGTTATGTCAATGGGGAAAACATCAGAAGAAGAAATAAACGGAAAAGCCAAAAGTTAACGACCTTTGCTAGTGATCGTATATGGGAAGGAATCGGGGTTGTAGCTCGCCTTTGTTAATTTTTCATATTTATAATATTTATATCACCTTTAATCTGACACGTGATGACGTCATTATGAGATCATCAGTTAAATACCTTTGTTAATGACCGTATATGGCGCATGAATCACGATCATAGGTGAATCGGCTGATTTGTTACGAAATTTGAATATGGAAAACATTAAATTGTATGCTCATTTAATCTTATACCTGATGATGAACAGTTTTTAAGTTGTGTCAGTTTGCCTGAGTGTACTGCTATACAGATCTGCCACTTCCAAGTGTTTGATGAACTGTGAGATACCAAGTCATGGCGCAGGTAAAAACTTTTGATTACTTAATTAGCTCCTTGAGGAGTATCATAACATGTATGTTCAGGATTTATACTAAGAGAGTCTTGGGCGAAATTTCATATAAAACAAAATAACATGTACATTATGTAAATAGTACAGTAGCCTTCATCGATTGAGAAAAGATTTGTTTAGATTTTAAAATATGGCAATTTTCAGTTTTTGCACTTTTAAAAACATCAATTAAGTTACTGTAAAATTAGTACTATTTGTAATAATGTCACATGGCGTTATAAATTAAATATTTAAAAAGTTTATCCTGAAAACTCAGTTTAGAGGCAAGTTTGATTTCCCTTTGCGAATTCTAAACTGTTCATTTTTAGTTTGTTTTGTTCACATTTGGGATGGAAACGCGATGTTTTCTCGAAATACTGATATACATATATTAGTCATCAAAGGCAGAAATCAGAGCACATAATTAGTTAAGATTGAAAAGAGTTTGACCAAGGAGGACAATTTCGTAATTAGATTTTTAAAAGATGGTTCAATAAAATCTAGACAATGACTTAATTATTTCAGGCCTATATTAAGCTTTTGTTTTTAAATGGGACGTGCACTGCATGTTCGCGCAACTTACAACAAGTACATGTGTTTACACGTATTGCGCATTCTCTCTTTAGCTATACATGTATAACTATGAGGGCGCTATATCACTTTCACGGTAGCAAAACGCGAGTGCATGGCCTGGGGCGGGGTGACTTATGCATGGTTTTACGCAAATTGCGACTTGGCTGAACTTTGGCCTTCAGTTGACCCAGGACGGAAGGGTCAGATGAAAATGCCTACACAAAAAACATTGTAGTCCATGATCTGATCTATAATGTCTGCTAAATATGAAGACCCTGGGCCATGTTGTTTTATAGAGGGAAACATTTTACGAAATGCATTTAGGGTCATTTTCATGAAGAAAATCCACTTTTTTGCCACTTTAAATTATCATAATTACGTAATCAGTTATGTCATGGTGATGTTCTACATGGTGGTGGAAGTTTGTGATGGGGCCCATGCCTGTACCTAGTTTTATAAAGATCAAGCGTTGTTTAATAGCTAATATTGCTTCATAAGTACAAAAACATACAACAAATGTTATTTTTGAATTGGCTGAACTTTGACCTTCGATTGACCCAAGAAGGAAGGGTCAGATGAAAATGCCTACACAAAGCAAATTTTAGTCCGTGATCAGGGCCCTATTTCATAAAACTATTTAGGAACATTCCTAATTAATTGTTCCTAAATCACTTAGAAACAATTAATTGGGAATATTCCTAACTTAGGCATTATTAATTATCCTAAGTTAGGAACAATTCTAAGTTAGGAACAATGCATAAACTATACAGACTACACATTGTATGACTGAGTTTGAACACTCTTTCTCTCCGTCTATCGCGCCTATTTTCCCTGTCAAGTAGGCCTAGAGCCATAAACATAGCCATAATTGACATGTACACAGTTGACAAGCAAGCAAACTGAAGCAGTGTTTAATTTTCCCGCCAAATTGTCATGTGATACCTAACTTTAGGTCTGATTATGATCAGTCCTAAAGTTAGGAACAATTTCAACCAAGATAGGAATGATTTTTTACCTAAATTGCTTTATGAAATAGAACTTTAGGAATGTTCCTAAAGTTAGGAACAATTTGGATTTAGGAATGATAAATGTTCCTAAATCCTATTTAGGAATATTCCTAAAGTTTTATGCAATAGGGCCCTGATCTATAATGTCTGCTAAATATGTAGACGCTGGGCCATGTGGTTTTATAGAGGGAAACATTTTACGAAATGCATTTTTTGGACGAAAATCCACTTTTTTGCCATTTTTAAATTATTATAATTACGTAATCATTGACGTCATGGTGATGTTCTACATGGTGGTGGAAGTTTGTGATGGGGCCCATGCCTGTACCTAGTTTTATGAAAATCAAGCGTACTTTAATAGCTAAAATTGCTTCATAAGTACACAAAAACACAACAAATGTGAATTTTGAAATGGCTGAACTTTGACCTTCGATTGACCCAGGAAGGAAGGGTCAGATGAAAATGCCTACACAAAGAACATTGTAGCCCATGATCTGATATATATGTATGCAAAATATGAAGACCCTGGGTCATGTGGGTTCATACAGGGAAGCGTTTTACGAAATGCATATTTTGGTAATTTTCATGATGAAAAATCCATTTTTGTGCCATTTTAAAATTATTATAATTACGTAATCCTTGACGTCATGGTGACGTTCTACATGGTGGTGGACGTTTGTGATGGGGCCCATGCCTGTACCTAGTTTTATGAAAATCAAGCATGGTTGAATAGCTAATATTGCTTCATAAGTACAAACAAATACAAAAAATGTGATTTTTGAATTGGCTGAACTTTGACCTTCGATTGACCCAGGAAGGAAGGGTCAGATGAAAATGCCTACACTAAGAACATTGAAGCTCATGATCTGATCTAAATGTTTGTCAAATATGAAAACCCTGGGTCATGTGGTTTGGGCAAGGGAACCATTTTAAAAAGTGCATATTTCGGCAATTTTCCGCTTTTTAGGCATTTTTAAAGTGTTATAATGACGTAACGGATGACGTCACAATGAAGCCATTCTTGGGTGCACACCTCTTATACTATGTCTTTGATGTGACCAAGTTTGGTTAAGATCAATGTTTGGGAACAACCTTAAAAAGCGCCGACAACGCCTATGCGCTTTGTCTATGGGAAAAAAAACAGAAGAAAACGAAAAAAAAAAACTAGAGCTACGTCTGTTCTATGAACAGAGCGTAGGGCTTTTTCCAATTTGTTTAACTTCAAAAATGAGCATGCTTAGCTTGCAAAAAGTATATAAAGTATTTAATTTAAAAAATGTTTACCTTTAATGTGTTACCTTTAAAGGATTGATGACGTAATCATTGTTTTAACAATACAGACATGTTTGGTGGTCGACGCACTCTATATTCACCACTATTGGGCTAATTTGCGCAAACACTGCTATCAAAGGGTCATTTTAAGACTTTTTAATTTTGCCGCTAGAGGGCACCCTTTTATGGAATGACGTAGAAACTTACATTTTTGGAAACCCTATTTACCTTAGACACTAACACTACCAACCGCATCTCGGCAGCTTTCCCCACTTTTACAAAATAGGTTCATTTAAATGCACTTCCGGTTTCTACCGGAAGTGAGCAAGGTCACGGCGATATTTTTTGGATACCCCACCCTAGTCGAACTCAAACACCTTTGACCCCATCCAAATACCTCTTACCAGTTTCAAATGGAAAGGCAAAGTCTGTTTGACCAATAGGGAATGAGGTCAAATGTGAAGGCATGTGGGCATCTGAAAGACCTTTATTAATGATCGTATATGCCGAAAGAATCAAGATCGTAGGTCAAACGGTTGATTTTTTTAATGAATTTTTGCATAAGGAAACATTAAATGTCATGCCCCTTTAAACTTACACCTGATGACGTCATGATGGCGCCATTGTTGGGTGCACACCTCTTCTAATATGTCTTTGATGTTACCAAGTTTGTTTAAGAACAACCTCAAGTTTGGGAACAACCTCAAAAAGTGCCGGCAACGCCCATGCGTTATGTCAATGGGGAAAACATCAGAAGAAGAAATAAACGGAAAAGCCAAAAGTTAACGACCTTTGCTAGTGATCGTATATGGGAAGGAATCGGGGTTGTAGCTCGCCTTTGTTAATTTTTCATATTTATAATATTTATATCACCTTTAATCTGACACGTGATGACGTCATTATGAGATCATCAGTTAAATACCTTTGTTAGTGACCGTATATGGCGCATGAATCACGATCATAGGTGAATCGGCTGATTTGTTACGAAATTTGAATATGGAAAACATTAAATTGTATGCTCATTTAATCTTATACCTGATGATGAACAGTTTTTGAGTTGTGTCAGTTTGCCTGAGTGTACTGCTATACAGATCTGCCACTTCCAAGTGTTTGATGAACTGTGAGATACCAAGTCATGGCGCAGGTAAAAACTTTTGATTACTTAATTAGCTCCTTGAGGAGTATCATAACATGTATGTTCAGGATTTATACTAAGAGAGTCTTGGGCGAAATTTCATATAAAACAAAATAACATGTACATTATGTAAACAGTACAGTTACCTTCATCGATTGAGAAAAGACTTGTTTAGATTTGAGAATATGGCAATTTTCAGTTTTTGCACTTTTAAAAACATCAATTAAGTTACTGTAAAATTAGTACTATTTGTAATAATGTCACATGGCGTTATAAATTAAATATTTAAAAAGTTTATCCTGAAAACTCAGTTTAGAGGCAAGTTTGATTTCCCTTTGCGAATTCTAAACTGTTCATTTTTAGTTTGTTTTGTTCACATTTGGGATGGAAACGCGATGTTTACTCGAAATACTGATATACATATATTAGTCATCAAAGGCAGAAATCAGAGCACATAATTAGTTAAGATTGAAAAGAGTTTGACCAAGGAGGACAATTTCGTAATTAGATTTTTAAAAGATGGTTCAATAAAATCTAGACAATGACTTAATTATTTCAGGCCTATATTAAGCTTTTGTTTTTAAATGGGACGTGCACTGCATGTTCGCGCAACTTACAACAAGTACATGTGTTTACACGTATTGCGCAATCTCTCTTTAGCTATACATGTATAACTATGAGGGCGCTATATCACTTTCACGGTAGCAAAACGCGAGTGCATGGCCTGGGGCGGGGTGACTTATGCATGGTTTTACGCAAATTGCGACTTGGCTGAACTTTGGCCTTCAATTGACCCAGGACGGAAGGGTCAGATGAAAATGCCTACACAAAGAACATTGTAGTCCATGATCTGATCTATAATGTCTGCTAAATATGAAGACCCTGGGCCATGTTGTTTTATAGAGGGAAACATTTTACGAAATGCATTTAGGGTCATTTTCATGAAGAAAATCCACTTTTTTGCCACTTTAAATTATCATAATTACGTAATCAGTTATGTCATGGTGATGTTCTACATGGTGGTGGAAGTTTGTGATAAGGCCCATGCCTGTACCTAGTTTTATAAAGATCAAGCGTTGTTTAATAGCTGATATTGCTTCATAAGTACAAAAACATACAACAAATGTTATTTTTGAATTGGCTGAACTTTGACCTTCGATTGACCCAAGAAGGAAGGGTCAGATGAAAATGCCTACACAAAGTAAATTTTAGTCCGTGATCTGATCTATAATGTCTGCTAAATATGTAGACGCTGGGCCATGTGGTTTTATAGAGGGAAACATTTTACGAAATGCATTTTTTGGACGAAAATCCACTTTTTTGCCATTTTTAAATTATTATAATTACGTAATCATTGACGTCATGGTGATGTTCTACATGGTGGTGGAAGTTTGTGATGGGGCCCATGCCTGTACCTAGTTTTATGAAAATCAAGCGTACTTTAATAGCTAAAATTGCTTCATAAGTACACAAAAACACAACAAATGTGAATTTTGAAATGGCTGAACTTTGACCTTCGATTGACCCAGGAAGGAAGGGTCAGATGAAAATGCCTACACAAAGAACATTGTAGCCCATGATCTGATATATATGTATGCAAAATATGAAGACCCTGGGTCATGTGGGTTCATACAGGGAAGCGTTTTACGAAATGCATATTTTGGTAATTTTCATGATGAAAAATCCATTTTTGTGCCATTTTAAAATTATTATAATTACGTAATCCTTGACGTCATGGTGACGTTCTACATGGTGGTGGACGTTTGTGATGGGGCCCATGCCTGTACCTAGTTTTATGAAAATCAAGCATGGTTGAATAGCTAATATTGCTTCATAAGTACAAACAAATACAAAAAATGTGATTTTTGAATTGGCTGAACTTTGACCTTCGATTGACCCAGGAAGGAAGGGTCAGATGAAAATGCCTACACTAAGAACATTGAAGCTCATGATCTGATCTAAATGTTTGCCAAATATGAAAACCCTGGGTCATGTGGTTTGGGCAAGGGAACCATTTTAAAAAGTGCATATTTCGGCAATTTCCCGCTTTTTAGGCATTTTTAAAGTGTTATAATGACGTAACGGATGACGTCACAATGAAGCCATTCTTGGGTGCACACCTCTTATACTATGTCTTTGATGTGACCAAGTTTGGTTAAGATCAATGTTTGGGAACAACCTTAAAAAGCGCCGACAACGCCTATGCGCTTTGTCTATGGGAAAAAAATCAGAAGAAAACGGAAAAAAAAAAAAAATCAAAACGAAAACAAAGGCTTTTTCGTCCTAAACGAAAAAGCCAAAAAAAAATCAAAACGAAAACAAAGGCTTTTTCGTCCTAAACGAAAAAGCCAAAAATCAAAACGAAAACAAAGGCTTTTTCGTCCTAAACGAAAAAGCCAAAAATCAAAACGAAAACGAAGGCTTTTTCGTCCTAAACGAAAAAGCCAAAAAAAAATCAAAACGAAAACAAAGGCTTTTTCGTCCTAAACGAAAAAGCCAATAAAGAAATCGTACGAGAGTAATAGGTGATCGGGCTGTTGGCCCGATCACCTAAAAAGCCAATTACATTTCAAAGAGCAACATGGTTATGACTCAAACAACTTTACGGGATTTGTTGCAAATGACATACTAAACAAACTGAGTAAACTACATGTAATACAGTCCGTGATACCAAGAAGCCACTAAAAATTACACCAACCTTTCTGTAGACGTAATTATCCTTTTAACACAATCAACGATCACACCAATAGAATTATTGGGAAGATCACGGCTTGCAGGTGTGACCTGGTTTATTCAGCTACCTCACATGTCTTATCATGTACAATCCAGTCACTTTGGTCAAAAGTTGTCTAAAAGCGACAATCGTCAATTACGACAACACTTGATGATTGTTACGATGCAAAGTAAACTTGTCTGTTAAGCAAAACCCCTTTAACAAACCGAAGATCATCGCCGAGTGTGATCAGACTGCTAAAAACAGTTGCTGTGTTGGTTGCCAGATACGAAAAACCACAAAAACCCATTGGGAAAAATGGAAACGTACGCCTGACCTATGCAAACCAACGGCTATCAGGCCAGCAATGCAACTGTTAAAATTCCGAAAAACACAAAATTTTAGCGATGTGCGCTTTAGTATGCAAGCAACGTGAGAATTCCCAACACCCGTGAACACCCCTTATTTATCAACCCCCTAGAGCACTGAACCGTTGCTCTTACGTAACAAGGATAAAGCAGATTTATTCTAATTCACCGGGGCTCAAACGAATAAATCTATATGTCTAAGGAGAATCCTCTGTTGTTGGTGAGATAACATCACAGCTTTTCTCATGAGTGTGGAATTTCTCATTAGCACAAAAAAACCCTTGCAAATTTTGCTAAAAGCAAAACAAACTGGCCTAACCAATGGAGAAAATTCCCGTTGGGTCCCATTGAATGGGACTCAACGGGATCCCATTGGGACCGGAGTACAAAAGTGAAAACGTCACCCCTTGTGTGTTGCTTTACACCCAGTTACCCTGGCAACTGACGTCAAACTTTAGTGGTCTATGGCCGACTTAGCCTTGTCCAAGTCTATGGCGTGAGCGACCTCTCGCGATAAACTGTAGCCAGCGACTAGGCTGGTTACTGGAATATCTTGGTCTGAAATCCAGACTTACACGCGAGAGGCTAAATCATAGCCTTGTTCTAAGCTTTCTGTACCCGACGTGTTTTATGGGCGGGGGCTGTTTATGCTAATTTCTTTAAGAGAGCACTGTGACGTAAAAGCTCATTGGTTGACGGTTGTTTTGACAGAACAACACGGTGCTGTTTGAATAATAGCAGATTTTCCGTACGTATACCCAGTCGCATACCTGCCAACTAGTACGATTTTATCGTATTTGTTACGATTTTTAAGTGTTAAAAGTGTTGAAAATCGTAACAGTCGACTTGACCTGACTCTCCGCGCGCGCCGCATTTGTTGTGTACATGAAAACAGTGCAGTAACAGGTCTACTTGACCGTTGTACCAACTCGACCGTTGCAAGTTTCACTACAGTACGATTTTTTTACTCGGCAATGTTGGCAGGTATGCAGTTGGTAATTTCACAAACACGTCATACCTTTACAGAAAATATGTGAGGGCTATCTTCTGGTCTTCGTGAAAGTCATAAATTTGCAATTTGTCGGCTACATAATTCAAACTATACCGTTATTTCCTCAGTTGTAACAGATGCGTTGTGCACGCATACACAACAACAACGTGGCGCGTACAGACATGTTTACAACTTGGCGTCGCACGGTATAAAATAGTGAACTCTGATTAGATGTTATGTAAGATATGAATATTTATAACCACTCGGGTTTCGCATAAGTAATTGCGTCAGATTTCCGACGCAGATATAAAGAAACACGGCTATGATTTAGCCTCACGCGTGTAAGTCTGGATTTCAGACCAAGATATTTTATCGCGAGAGGTCGCTCACGCCATAGACTTGGACAAGGCTATGGCCGACCCTATTCTATCGGTGTTGAGAAAATGTGCGATGTGAATATTTCTTTAAAGATACTATACGCGTCTAAAAATTCCGTTCTACTTTTAAAATTTTTACATCATGTAAACAAGACCTGACAAATTTAACTGAGTGAGTTTCATCAGTTTTGTCCAAATTCCAAAATGTGCCACTTTTGACTTGGCATCCGCCATTTTCAAGTAAACTGTCTATGTCCAAGTCCCTTTGCACCTCCTGATAAAATGCTCGAAGCGATCGAATAACATTTGGAGTGATCCTGCCTTTCTTCATAAGCTTTCGGCTGCAGCACACATTCCACCACCGTCTCCAGCGATGTACTCAGCGGCGTATCTGTGGGGCACCCCCAAGGAAAGTCCCCCCCCCCCACCCCCCACCCCCCCCCCCCCCACCCCCCCCCCCCACCCCCCCCCCCCCCACCCCACCCCCCCCACCCCCCCACCCCCCCCCACCCCCCCCACCCCCCCCCCCCCCCACCCCCCCCCCCCCCCACCCCCCCCCACCCCACCCCCCCCCCCCCCCCCCCCCCCCACCCCCCCCACCCCCCCCCCCCCCCTGGAAATTTGGCAAACGGAGAAAAATATGGTGGCATGGCTTTCCCCATAGAACTTTTATTGTTTAATGTTTAATTTAATTTAATTTCTGTTTAATTTATAATTTTTTCCACTGAAACTGTTTAAAGTGCTGTTTCTCTGGTGTAAAGTACGATGGTGTGAATAATGTAATATGTATACAAAATTGAAAAATAAATCTGGGTGGGGGTTAAAAGGCCCCCGTGCATACACATTTATACAAATTCATCTTTAATTATCGTTTTCTTACAAAGAGATAACATCTCAGACGAAACCATATTACCTCAGTTGAAACCAATTCAATCTTTTCAATTTTATTTCCTGGTAAAATGGGACCGGCAAATCCTGTATAAGCTTTAATATATTCAGGATATTGGTTTATTTCATAGTTTTTTCCACACATGTATACCACTAACTTCTTTAATATTGGTCTCTCTTAAACTACTCTACAGGTGGGTATATTGTCTTCACACTGAGTTGGCTCCTTTTCCCGGACGATCCCAAGGAACACACAGACACCATGTTGACTTTTGAAGACGCAATCCATGCGCTTGTGCAGGATGGAGCATGGGAAATAGTCAAGAAGGCGCCAATGGATTCATTTGTTATTGGTTACGGAGCTAATATCTACACCATTCGTCGTCTTTGAGGTACTAATTAAAGGCACAGCTCGTCAGCAATGCGCGCGCACCAAATTCGTGCCACGAAATACGCAGCTCCATGCCTTTACTATTTAAACGCCGTTGGGTAAATTAATACAATCACTGCAACAGGGTGCCACCTATAAGAAATTTAGCGATATTTAAGTTGTTAAATGTTTATTTTCTATAAAATGTGTACTTGGTAAGGGTTAGACTTTATTGCAATTGTCTATATGATGATTTCAGGCGGTGTCCAGATTTGGAATTCGGTACCAACGTGTCAAATTAATTTCTTTTTCGTGTTTTTTTTTTAAATCAAATATCCTTTTTTGCGAAAAATGGTACATGTATAATAATTTGGTTAAAAGGTGCAAGTATTTTTTTTTTCTAGGAGTGCATGTCAAAAGAAATTTCTCGCAAATTAAAGATATATACAATCCGTGATTCTCTGCAAATTCGATTGTTTTTCTCTGAACGAATTTTTAAAGCATTTACTTTGTTTTAACGAGAAAACATCAAACTTTAGACATCGGCAACCCTGGGAAAAAAAAAACAACGTTTTGTACGGCCGTTTTTTGCGCCTTGTCCATAGACTTGCCCAAGTCTCACTTGGTATTTGGTCTGTGACCGCAGCGTGCAGCGAGCCCTCTAAACTAGTAGTGGCCTGCCAAATCTCTTTTCGCCTGTCTCTGAAAACTTTGAGACAGAAGAAACGAGGGCGTGCTTTACTTGTGCGTGGCCCGCTGCAGACCAGATACGGGACAGACTTGGGCAAATCTATGCCTTGAACTACATGTATTGGCGGTCCGAAATAATTCGAAATATTGACAGTAATTGTTTTATAACTAAACGTTGGTCGATTTTTTTCGTTGGTGTCTCATTTGAAAGCGAATAACTTTTATGTTTCTAGAAACCGTCTTATTTTTCGAGGTGCCACACCCAAAACGCACGGACCGTATATATCTTTAATATGAGCTGCATGATTTGCGTATTATCTACAATAGCCTAACTTAGCTTTTTTATCTACTAGAACACACTTTTACAAATTGCAACGAGCCTTTGTGAACAGGGTATTATAAAGTGAAAATATCACCTTTTGCGTGTTGCCAAGGTTACTTGGTATAAACTAAAGTAGGGTGTTATGGCCGAGCGGTCTAGCGCGTCGAAATCCAGTTCCTGTGCCAGTACTAGAATGTGGGTTCGATTCCGGGCCGTGACGGGTTGATAGTTATTCGAATATCTATGTTAATTGATCCCATTCATGTAATTGGCGGTTGTCCGCTGTTGGATGTGTTGAATAAATAAAACAATAAATAAAACCAGTGAACTGTTTCCCCGGTATTCAGCAATGGACGTTTCAGATTACCACCCAATGTGTACACCCAGTTACTATATATATTAAATGACGTCACACTTTAGTAGCAATGCGCAGTTTTTCTTCCCCTGAAAATCTGAAAGGAATTCCTTTAAAATTCTTTGGATGTTTGAGGCATAATAGAGACACCATGGCCTTTTTCAAAATCTCGGCTTCGTCTCCGGCTCCGTCTCCATTCCTCCATCTTGAAGCCGCATACCAAACTTCGGCTCGGCTTCAGGCTTCAATTTGAGGCTTCGTTTTGGCCCAAATGAGGCTCCAAAACGAAGTCAACTAAAGATGTGACTTCGGCCGGCTTCGTGACGTCATGAACTGGAAAATCACGTGACAGCAACAAAAACTTTGAACTTTTGCAGGTTTGCTAAACTTTGTCGCAGACAAAACTCGTCTGCTAGCGCTTTAAAAAAAGCCGGTGAAAAAGAGTGGAAGGCCTACTAGGCCCGACTAGTGTTCCAAACGGTTTTTGGTTTGGCTTCGGTGAAGTGAAGCCGGAGGCGGTTGGAGTCGGAGCCGCATAAAGCTGGAGCCTAAAGACGGAGTCGAGATTTGGAAAAGGGCCAATATATGGGTTCCATCTGTGACATACCGGGTACCAAAATGCGCGTGCGTGTGTGCTAAAACTTCTTTGTAAAATGCACATGTGCGCTACGCCGAGCAATAACCACACGTGATTGGTCTATTTTTTAGAGTTAATTTCGCAATCGTTAATTTGCATAAACCTGTAGGAATTCCTGGATATTTATGCCAAACATTATGTGTAGTCATGGAGGAAGGAACCTGTCCTCGTATGCCAATAGACCGTATCGAATAGCCGCCATTTCGTGGGGCACCTTTTGTTACTTAAACTGTTCAACAATGGAAGCTCATTATGTGCAACCATGCATGTCCTCAAGGAACAAAGAAACTGCCCCACGAAATGGCGGCTATTCGATACGGTCTATACACAATTAAATTGCAATTTTCGCGAAAATGATAATCCTTTTGAGCCACGTTTTGGTTGAAACGAGCAGTGGGACCGTGATAGTGTGTCCGACAGTTATTCAGTGATACCGAGCTGGAAACAGGCTGGTGCGAATGGAAGATGATCACACCATGGAGGTATGATCACACGTATGATTATTATGAAGACCAAGCAAGACTGAAGTCGAATGTGATTGTCGTCCCAAGATAAAGTGGATGACATTGAGTCCACTGCCGATGACCCGGACGTTTTAATCAGGTAATGGCTCTCCCTTTCTAAGATTTTGAGCAGGCGTGTTTCAAAATAACATGGGCATTCGCATTTCTGTCCTGCAACAGGCTGCTCGGCAATAACTATCGGCTATTTTATATGTGTCATGAAAGTGTCATTTGTACCAATATACAAGGAAATGTGTGTTATGTGCACGCTTGATGCTTTTTTTGCGTCAAGAATGTCCCCCTGCGTAACAAAAATGTTGCTGATTTGTCATTTTGATATCTACTAGGCCTAACTGTAGCAAATAATAACCTTGCTGAACAGTACCTGAAGAATTCCGTTTACTGGTCGCCACTTATTCTCCATTTAATAACTCAGTAACCACCAAAACGTAAATATTTTAAGGGGAAGTGAATTTAGGAGTGAAAAACTGCGCAGATCAGCCATTTAATAAACTGGGTGAATAATGCAATAATACGGAATTGTTTTCACAATTAACCTTTTTTTTCTAATCGAGATGAATTTAGAAACACGAGAAATTTGCAGTCGCCCTTCTGACCCGACGGACCAACATCTCCTTTCGGTCCGTACGGACCCGCTTGGCCAGGCATGCCGGGAATGCCTGGTACTGCAGCCGGACCCGGGCAGCATGTCTGGCAAACGGGGTCTGCCTTGTCATCACTGGTAGCAGTAGACGGCCCAGTAGTAGCAGCTTGGAGATGGGCAGAGTTGACCAGGAAGTTCATGATTGCTAGGACGATTGGCAACACGATGCCCATCTGCATAAAAAGACACACAGTAAAACAACAAAATCCTGTTGATTTTTCCAATTTCGTTTAAGCAATGACAGTTTTGACAATCGTGTCCATTATTTCACCACTTAGATATAGCCTTGTCCAAGGCCGTCTCCAGTTTTTTTAGCTGTACGAGAGAATATTGGGTCCAGCGCATGCAATCTGCACACGGCATCAAAACGAGATGTAACAAGCAGTTTACAAGGGCAACAATATACTAGTAACCCGATGTTCAATACTAGACGCACGCGTGCTGTGTACGAGTCGAACGCGATTATTGAAACGGAGTTGATCACGTGGGGCGCGACGCGCTTACGTCAGCACTGCGACCAACATTAAACCAGGGCTGCGTTCCAAACACGCGAACGGTTCGTTAACGTTGGCGCCAACGTTTGCTCAATGTGGAATGGATTGTTTGCCAAAATACATTGTCAAGATGGCGGCCCCACAGTCCCAGCAGTCGTACGGACGTTGCAATGTGGCTCTCCGCTGCTTACCAAATTTTTGAGGAAATGTGACACGTTGCTATTGATTGTGTATCGCCAGCAATAAGGCAGACAACCACGACAGGTGCGATTTATTTGTTATTTTCCAAACTGCAAACCATCGTCTGTCATCTTTCATGTCGCGTTTGCCATTTTGAAATGACTCGCGAACATCGCGAACAAAACCAAAGTTCGTTGGCCAACGTTGGTGGCGCACAATACGTTCCACTCGAAATTGTTGGCCAACGTTTGCAAAAAAAAAGTTCCGATGTGAACGCATATTTTGTTTAGGACGTGAAGATCGTACAAAGTTCCTATATTAAGTTCTTGTTAAGTGGTATCATGACCGAGTGGTCTAGCATCAAACACCTGACCTTAGTTCTGCAGGTAATGGGTTTGAATCCAGCCCTCGTCCATGGGGGTGTGTCCTTGGGCAAGGCACTTTGCCACAAAAAGCCTTCCAGGAGCACATTGGTACTTATGAGGACAGTGAATGTGTGATTAGCCCTAAGCCAGCTTTAAGCCGGCCTCCCTCTGTGCGATTTTGCTGCGAATTTTCCATGATAAGTTAAGCGGGCCTCCCACTGTGCGATTTTTGCCACGAATTTCCTACGAATTGGTACGATTATTGGAGACTGCCTATAGACTCTACACACAATCGATACCCAATCGTACCCAATCGTAGCTAATTCGTGGCAAAAATCCCACAGTGGGAGGCCCGCTTTAATGTTTGTCGAGAATACCTGTGTCTATAGACTTTAAACACAGTCTCAAGTAATCTCAACAAATCTTGCTGCATTTATTAGCTTCCAAAATTCCACCCATGGGAAGCTATGGAACAAAAATGGCACTTTATGAAGATTTGGCGGGACGTCAAAGTTTCAATAATGTCCCTTTTGGCGAGCTACGAAAAAAATAAAATACCGATTTCCGCCCGTACGAAATGTTTTTGTTAGTTTTTATCATACTAATCAAAATGCAGAAAATAATAGAAATCAGATTTTAGAAAAAAATAAAATTAGATTAATTCCCTGTAGTTGAAAAGTTAGTTTTAAAAGTTAGTTTTTTGTATCAATATTGCCATGTACATCAACTCCATCCTGGACCATAAACCCCTTCTTTAAATTTCGGTTGTTAGAGGTAAGGGGAGGGGTTGATGGGGGAGGGGTTGAAGGGGACGAGGTGACGTGGGTAAGGGGTGGGATGGGGTTGATCGGGTGGGGTGACGTCGGGTAAGGGGTGGGGTAAGGGGTTAGGTGGGGGTTGAAGGGGTGGGGTGACGTGGGGTAAGGGGTGGGGTGGGGGTTGAAGGGGTGGGATGACGTGGGGTAAGGGGTGGGGTGGGGGTCTGGTGGGGTTTAAGGGGTAGGGTTTAAGGGGTGGGGTGACGTGGGGTAAGGGATTGGGTGGGGGTTAATGGAGTGGGGATTGATGGGTGGGGACGTGGGGTAAGGAGCGGGTGGAATTGAATGGGATAGGGTGGCGTAGGGTAAGTGGTAGGGTGAAGGTTGATGGCGTTAAGTGACGTGGGGTAAGGCGTGGGTGGGGTTGAAGGGGGTGGGGTATGGAGGGAGGAAAGTGCGGTGGGGGATTGGGAGATTGAGTGGGGGATGAGGTGAGGGTGACACTGGATAGAGATGGAGTGGGGATTGGGGTGGAGGGTTCCGTCAGGGTGGGGCATGTATGCACATGGACTCAGTCCCAATTTCTTGAAAGTGTCGATATTAAGTGCTAAAATTTGATTGGTCGTCAAAATCCATTTCGTGTGGGTGTGGCACTTTGAAAGAAAGAAAAAATTATATTTTTATAGATTGAAACAAAAGTTATTCGCTTTCAAATGAGACGTCAACGAAAAAACGACCAACATTTAGTCATCGAACAATTACTGTCAATATTTCGAATTATTGGCGGTCCGCCAATAATTTAAGGCGTCGGCTTGCCCAAGTCTGACCTCCAGTGCGCCCTCAGGACCGGTGGCCTGTCCAATCTCTTTTCTTTCGTTTCCTCCGTTTCCAAAAGTCTTTCGAGACAGAAGAAACAGATTTGACAGGCCGCCAGTCCAGAGGGCGTGCTGAACGCACCGCACCACACCACAGACCAAACACGGGAAGTCAGACCTGGGCAAGTCAAGTCAAGGCAAGGTGCAAAAACGGTCGTATAGACCGTATCGAATAGCCGCCATTTCGTGGGGCAGTTTCTTTGTTCCCTGAGGACATGCATGGTTGCACATATTGTGCTTCCATTGTTGAACGGTTTAAGTAACAAAAGGTGCCCCACGAAATGGCGGATATTCGATACGGTCTATAAAAACGGCGTTTTTCACAGGGTTGTCGATGTCTAAAGTACAGAGTATAATGTTTTTTTCGTTAAAATAAAGTAAATGCTTTAAATTTGAGTTAGAAGAAAACAATCAAATTTCCTGAGAACCGCGAACTGTGTATCTTTAATAATGATGACGTCCCCTAAACTCCAATAATATAGTCTTTTCTCAAGATAATTAGTATGCATGCGATTGACCAATCAGTAACTAAAGCGGGCCTTCCACTGTGCGATTTTGGCCACGAATTTCCTACGATTGGGCACGATACTATTGTGTGGAGAGTCTATGGACAGTCTCTTATGCAGCGTTATTTGTACAAGCTCAAATCGGTAGAGATACAGACAGTTACCTTTAACTTTTGGAAACAGTTAGTGGGAACGCAACCTATTGTCGACGAAATTTTAATGGATTAGTTTATAGGAAAAGCGAAGCATCGCAGCAAATTTGAGTGGAAACAAAAGTAAAAGTATCCAGCTTGAACACAACTGAAAGTAATTTAAAATTTAGGCAAGCATGTAAAAACTGTTTAGTCAAACTTTTTGGCATTGAAATTAAAATAACTTTTTCTAACTGGTCGCATAAATTACTAATTCTATGTACATACCTTGAGAAGTCAATGGTGAACTGTTCCCTTGAATACTCTCGACTGAGGAAGCACTTGGCACTTTGAAGTTTCCTGTCAGACTGATATCTGATGACAGCGCTCCTAGATTTTATTCAATCACCGGATATCATGAGCAGTGACTAAGGAAACCCGCCCACTGCTGTGATTGGTCCATAAGTCAGTGAGTGTCACCAACGAGCAGTGACCAGATGGAAGAGGCCGGCCCAGTCAGCCACGCCCATAGATCACTGTGACTTCTAGCATTATTGCGCACACACAGTGGATCACGTGTATCACCAAAATGTACATTACAATCTGCCAGGAAGATCGTACGTGTCTTCTGGGTCTGTTAGTCCATGGGCTACCAACCGAAACCCTCCGCCCCCCTCGGGATTTTTGGAGACCACTTTTTCTGGGTAGCCGATAGTGTACCATTGCAATATCTGCTTGTTTGCAAAATTAATACTGGTGGAATAAGGAGTTAGGGGGGAGGGGCAAATTTCACCCTTAAAATCACTAAAAACATATTTGTGCTGTTATGCAAGCACAGACTTACATCACATGTATGTATTTTGGTTCTAAGTGTCACCCCATAATGGTTTTAGTACCTGGCAAATGGTCTGGGGATAAAATATTGGTATTTGAGGTCTTTCTTACCCCCCCCCCCCCCCCCCCCTCCCCCAAAAAAAAACCACCAAAAAGGACCTCTTTGAAATAACCGTATCAGTTCAAGGCAAATATTATGTTGAATCCCAGGCAATAAGGTAGGGACCAAAAACCGACAGCCATTGGTACAATGCCAGAAAAAGAGGGTTGGAAAGGGGGAAGTTCTCCTGACCCCCCCCCCCCCTTTTTTAAAAAGCCTGGATCCGCCCCTGAAAGTACAACTTTGCTAATAGTGCTTCGTTCGTTCGTAGGGTTGACGCTACTTCGGCGCTTAGCAGCCAGGAGCGTATGTTGCCTTTAGCAACGCGTTTAGTTTGCACTTATCGAAAAGTGCTCGTCGGAGCTGGATCGGGTCAAGACCTAAGTCTCCTGCTAGTCTTTTCCACTGGCATACTATGCCTTTGTGTGCAGTGGGTATGAATAGCCACTGTTTGAGTTCGGAGGAGTTGGGCATCCTTGAGATGTGGCTGAGGTATTTGAGATGTTGGGTTTGACAGAAAGAGGACGCTGTGGAGGTCTTGCATACCCGCAGGATGTCGGCATTTGAATATCGGTAGGCGTACTGGCGAGACGGGTCAGCATCCGGGGGTTCGGCTCTAACCGCTCTTCGCTGGAAGCCACCTCTAATCATCTGCCTGCACATCCGCGCCCACACTTTTTGCTACGCTGGGAGGCGCTCAATCGCTCGGTTTGCACTGCATACGTCAATCTTGACCGTATGATCGACTCTGCCATCCTCACTCGTACCCTGAGCTGTATCTCTTTATCTGTTAGGACACCCTTGCACTCATTCCACTTCCCATAGGCCGCACCAATCTGGTGCTGGAGGTATTTGGGGTCTTTCGGGTTGTCGGTGAGCACATGACCCAGGTATCGGAACTGGCGCACGTTGTCAAGGTCAGCGCCGTTCACGTTGATCAGTGTTGTCGCTTGTTTGACATCCAGCGGTGTGTTCCACGTCATCGTGACCGTTTTTGTCCAAAGTTTCCGAAGTTCTCGACGATGATTTTCATCATCCCTTCCAACTCCACCTTGGACCTCGCCACCACCAGAATGTCATTAGCGTACATGATCAACTTCGATACCGCCGTGCCGCGTGATGGGAAATCAGCGCGTTGTGCACGGTTGGTACATTCGTTGTTGACCGCATAATTGTGTTTTATGCCGGCATTGGGGTATCGCTGCTCAATGTCACGGAGCGCGTAGCGGATTACTGTATCTAGCCAGTAGTTAAACAGCATGCAGCTCTCCGCCGCCCCTTGCCGTAAGCCAACTTCGATCTGTACTGGGTCCTTGTGCCCGACCAACTCGGCTGTAGTGGTCTTGTATAGTTGTTCAAATATATCGACCAACTTGCCACCCGAATCGCCCAGTCGCCTCCGGAGTACCTCTCAGAGTGTTGCCCTGTCCACCCAGTCGTATGCAGCTTTGAGGTCCACGAAGCACCCCCAGACGTCATCGGCGGTTTTCGTCGAGATTTGACGAGCGAGAAAAACGCCATCCGTCGTTGACTTGTTGCTTCGGAACCCATATTGACTTGGGAGTATCGCCTGTTCATAGTGCGGTGTCAGCCAGGCTAACATGACCATCACCAAGACCTTGTTGACCGTGCTATTGATTATTAGGCCTCGGTAGTTCTTAGCATCAGTCATGGAGCCCTTGTTCTTAAACAGCGGCTTCAATCGCGACTTAGTCCAGGCATTTGGACACTCCCCGTTCACCCACACCCGTCGGATTAGAGCGTGCACGTACTCTGCCAGCCGTGGAGTGTCCACGTACTTGAGGTGTTCTCCTGCTATACCATCAACCCCCAAGCATCTCCCATTCTTCAGCTTTTGCAGAGCCTTGCTCGTCTCCTCCAGGGTGGGCTCACTATCGTCAATCGCGCCACATCGACCTTAGGCAGGGCCTTCTGGTACTCGGGCTCGTCGAGTGCGCTCGCCGGCGGCTGGGGGCGCGCCTTGAAGTGCTCGCTGAAATGTTGGTGCAGCGACTCGACTGGGCAGAATTGGCGGTCGGTAGTGCATAGGAGGCGCTCCTCGCGGGCTAATCGGTATTCCTCCTCAACCTGGCGCATTTCAGCAGCCCGGTTGATCTTCTCGGCTCGCAGGCGATGAAACTCGGACTTGAGTTTTAACCTTAACTTTTTCACCTGCTTGCCTAACCTTTTACGCCCGCGAGCACCCCTGGTCTCACCTAGCCTATCCACCATGCCCCTGTACTCATCCGTCACCCTCCTCCACCAGCTGTTTCGGTAGCGCCGACTCGCTCGCTGTTGTTATTGCTGTGCGTAGCCGGCACTCCAACGCCTCGGCATCGAGCTCGTCGTCCGAAGAGTCCAAGCTCGGAAGGTGTTGCTCTATTGCCTCGGCGTACAGCTGGCGGATGATCGGATCATCGCGAAGGGATTTGATTACTGTGCGTGGCTTCTGCTTGTCCGCCATGAAGCATCGAAGCTTGTTAAACCAACTGGCTTTCGACGCGTCGGCCTGCATGTTGGTAGGCGCATAGACCGACCAAGCAGCTAGTTTGACTTCGCGATATTTTATTCGGGCAAAGAGTATTCGGCCCGGCTCAATAATCTCGGAGTCAACTAGACTCGCTTCTGGAGAAAGCAATATCCCGACTCCGGCCGCCTTCTTCCTGGCTAAGCCTGAAAATACAAACCTCCAGCCCTCCAAGAGCGACCCTATCGGCCACTCCTCAATGACTCCCGCCCCCGCCATCCGCACCTCCGAGAAGAAGCATAATGACTGGGACAGTTGTCTCACACTTACCGCACATTGAACCAGCTTGCTCGCACATGATGCCGTCGTTACGTTGATGTTGCCGACCAAAAGCCGGTGAACGTTGCGCATCATCTTGGAACCGCTTAGAGTCTTACGACTGGGAGTTCTGGCAGTGGTTTCGCAGTGATGTGTAGTGTGGGCTCCGACGGTCTTACCGTCATGACCCGTGTTGCTCAGATGTTGTCGCCTCGCTTTATGCTTGGCCACATTGTTAGTGTGCGCAGGAGTGGGCAGCTCACTGCTGACTTGCTGTTGCTGTAACATACTGAACGCGATATAATCTCTTAGTTAGTAGCTTTCCAGGCGGCGGGTAGTGTGTCTCTTTTGTTGTTGCTCGTACGACCTCATCGAGGTGGACTTCTGGACCCGTAGTATATCGTCTTGTTTTTATTACCGCTTGTCTATCTTAAGTAATATAGTTCAAGTCTTTTCAATCTAAATTGGACGTACTGTAACTTGGAAAAAGCAGACCAGGATTTGTACTTCAACTTACCTCACACAATAGCAATGGAAGATGTCATTTAATTGTGTCAACAGCGCCCTCCAGAGTTCTGTTATAGTTAGCCATTTTTAAAAATATTTCTTTAAGGGGGTTTTGAGCATTTAAGAGGGGGACACCATTTCTACAATGCATTTTTAGCGGTGGTACCAAAAGAAAAACCCGTCCTCCCACGTGGCATGGTCAAAAATAGGGATTTTGGCGGCCATTTTGAAAATACGCCCCCACGGCCACACCCACCAGTAGGGAATTTGCAAACAACCTGATTTGAATAGCTCTATGGTCAAGGTTCCCAAAAAAAGTTGTCTTGAAAAATCCCGAGGGGGGGGGGGGGGGGGGGAGGGGGGGGGGGGGGGGGGTTCTGGTAGCCCATGGACTATGTCTATTACAAATTGAGAGCGGAACTTCAGTGTCAATTGCGAGTGGCTCGTGACCCACCAGTGTCCTATAGCGGATACTAGGGGCGACTTCATGAATTCATAACACGTGATGATCGTTGCCTGGCGTGATTTAAGTGTCTTATTGGGGAATTTCAAATTGTCATCAAAAATGATGGTCTCAGTGCTTTCTTTTGTGATAAAAAGTGCGAATGAAAAGACACGTGAGGAAATACAATGGTTCAACATCTGAAACGAGGGTGCTAATGTCAATTTAAAATTTGTCAATATTCGCGCTTATACGAAATGTATCGGCTTAGGCAATTTCGGCAAAATGCGTGAAATAATTTGATACTCACAGGCAGGCCCACTGCTGTAGTTAACGGAATTTTTATACGGCCGTTATACGTGCCTACGCCTTTACGGTTCCCCCACAATTCACTGCGCGATGCGTATGATGGGATACAAATCTATAGTACACTTTGCCTCGGCGTTCAATCTTCTCGTGTAGAATCGAAAGAGAATTGGGAGGTCTGGAGCTATCGTCCGCTTCAAACTCGTAAAACGCAGCGAATTTGTGGTTTTGAGCGCCCCACGGCACTCGCGACACGCACTCGCTCGGCTTCACGGATTACCGTGACAACGGGTTTTCAACAGTCATCTCAATTATTCTACCCCTAGACGCCGATAAAATCCCAAAACAGATATAACCGTTGGTTGAATCTGTATCTGAGCTCTATATTACCAGCGAACATTTGTGTCAAAAACACAAATTCGCCGCGTTTTAAGAGTTTGAAGCGGCCGATAGCTCCACTGACCTGCCAATTCTCATTCGATTCTACACGAGAAGATTGAACGCCAAGGCAAAGTGTACTAAATTTGTATCCCATCATGCATTGCGCCATGTACTGCGCGCAGTGGATTGTGGGGGAACCGTAAAGGCACGTATTGCGCCTTGCCTAGACTAAGGCTGGATCCGAATTAGTGGCTTTGGCTTTGGCTGTGGCTGTTGCTATGCCGTTTCTAAGAATTGCCATTGTCCACCCGTAGCAACAGCATAGCAACAGCCATAGCCACAGCCAAAGCCACTAATTCGGATCCAGCCTTACTTGCCAGTATAACTTCCCGTGTTTGGTCTGTGGTGCGGTTAGCGTGCAGCGCGCCCTCTGGACTGGTGGCCTGTCAAATCTCTATAATTGATAAATGTTGCAACTTTATAAATGTAGCTTTAGCATTGTGCATTTTGAACCAAAAACGGGTCGCCACTGTACGACACGGCCTTAATAGCAGGTTTGACTGTAGATTTAAAACTTCGATCTAAAACGTCATAATAATTATTATAAAGCATGTAAACGTACCAGGACATTTTTTTTTCAATTATTTTTTTACTTTCCCCCCACATATTCATGTTCTTTGTACTAGGAGTGGGCTATAGAAGGTGACATTTTCAGATCAAGTTCATCACACTTCATGTGTACTGACAGCAACATTTAAAAACAAATGAAGAATATTCGAAATCCAGGGTGCCCCAGCCGAAAATGTAAAAAACAAAATCCAAGGAGGCCGCCATTTTGGCATCGAAGAGACACTTTGCCATAACGCGGTAATTTTTCGTGTTTTAGCCTATTATAGTGTCTATTCCTATGTTTTGGAGGTCAATGAACCCAATCATGGTATTCATGTTAACATGAAAGTAATAAAGTTAATGTTAGGCTATTTTATCAAAATGTTATTTTCTTAAAAAATACAATTACTGACATGCATCGACTAACACACATGTACATGATATTGCAACTGCATAAAAAATACAAAATAATACTACTTCCCATCAGTAATTGTTAATTCAAAATTCAGAATTGTGATCGCGCCCCTTCCCCCCACCCCCTCCCCAACCCCACCTCTAGGCCCTCCCCACAAATGACTGCCAACCATGGACTTGCATTGGTTTCATGGTTTGTTTAGATTTGGTTCCAAGTCCGAGATCGTGGTTTGTTTTCTGTAGCGCCCTCTTTTGATAGCGCTACGGAAAACAAACCACGATCTCGGACTTGGAACCAAGTCTATGGTTCGTGATGGTGCCATCAAAAAATTAAGAGTCTGATGCAAGTTTCACTTGTCTCGTAGTGTTTGGGGTTCACGACTTAATACGTCCCCCAGTGTAAATTAAAGTCAGATTCAATGAACCCACTAACAAACTTGCTTGTGATAGATATGCATTTTTTTGTTTTCAGAAAGTGTCACTCTAATAATATTATTGAGTCTGAGACCATGCGGCGTTGTTAATCACATTGTTCAATATCATTGCAACATATAAATGATTCTGAACTTCACACCTGCCGCGTACAGCCGGTATGTAGCAACAAACATTTAGTCTGGTTATCTGGTTACTAAGTGTGCACGTGAAAGAAAGTACGACTAGACATCAGACGCTATTCATGTAAAACATGCAAAACGGCTAATTATTAACAAAGTACGCATCGTCTAGGTGCTATAGCAACAAGGACCCGTATGCGTAGTCAATAGCAACCCCGTGGCGGCCATTCGTTGTGTGTTGCCGCCGGATGGGTTTATAAGTATAGCCTAGCTGATACAAATCGATGGTGGATGAATTAAAATTAACATCCAATTAAGTTGCAGTCGTACAAATTGTGTTCGTGTATGTATAGCTGATTATCGACTGGTTTCATTTCCCATTTTAACATGTCGGCTTTTCAGAACGTATTGTTGTATGCATGTGTAATTTTCCATAACAGGAGCGTGTGTCCATCACATTTTTAACACCACTATTTTCCAATGAGTGTCGACCCTTTGTATGTTTTATTTTTCTCATTACCATTCTGATATTTCATGTTCTCAATCCGTATGTTTTCAAGGATATCGCCAAAAAACCACTGATGTTTTGTAAACTATTTAACATAACGCAGTGCAGTGACCTTTTTGCTTCCACATCCAAATTGGAGATTGCAGATTTCTGGTTTTCCCTTCCACGGATAGTACATTTTGGGGAGGTATTTTATGATTTTTAGGCCAGAACGAAATTCGTTACTCTACAAACAGGAGATATACATTGTGAAAAACGGAAAGCGCACATCAGCTTCATTTTAATAATTCATTTAACACACACACATAAAAAGTATCTATCCTATTATACGCAATTTACAACAAACGGCGTTTACCATTATAGAATAAATTAATTTTGCAGTCATATTTACAATTAATTCCACCGCATGAAGAAGGCTGAACCAACAAACAGTGTCTAAAGTACATACACTGAAAAATAAAAACAATCAAAATCTAACCATGTAATTGGGATGGTTTCCCAATTTCTTGAACAGTGAATAAACGTTCGATATTTAAACACTTCCAAACACGTTTACACGTTTACGCCAAGCGACAAAACAAACACAGAAATATTATCCACTTTTTAATTGAAAAACGCATGCAGTCCATCTCAGAGTGGAAATGTGCGGCCGTGACACAAGACTGCCATGCAGTCAATGCATAATGAAGCTGTTATGTGAATATTTCTATGTCAACTTAATTACAAAAACATTTGCAATTCAGTTTTAATTAAACTGAAAATGTGCGTTTCTTTTCTTTAATTAGTTCTAGAACTAATTATTGTCATTTTTTTTGCATATTGGCTCATGATTGGCTTGTGCATTAACTATGGCGAAATGTCAATGTTTCAAAATTTTGTGCACCGAACCTTCCCGCGAATTCATTGACCCATATTTCATTCAAATTTTAGCAATTTAGCGAGAAAGGTACTTTTGTCAAATTTATATATTTCGAGGTGGAATCGTTCCTGGGCACAGCAATCTCTTTAAAAACAGCGCACATTCACCAGGTCTCGTATTCAGTTTTCCAATAGAGTACTAAAGTGCAAACGCCATTCTTTGTGTGTTGTTAAAATTACTGGGTCCACACTAAAACCGGTGAACTGTTTCCCTGCGCTTTAGCAATAGATGTTCCAAATTACTAGCGAATGTTTAGACCCAGTAAACCCTCGGGTAACTGACGTCACACTTTAGCACAGTCTATTACAGAAAATATCATAATCGACGGACCCTTATGCAGACGCACATTAACCACATTTATGCATGTGCAAATTAGTTGATGTCATACTGTGTGCATTAGCTGTAAACTAAATAGGCAACTTCAGCCATATGTTCCACCTAATATCGATAAACGATATTTCTTTTTGGAATTTTAAATAACGAATACTTACATACTATCGTATAACAAACTACACTCAGTGTTTTCCCTGAGTTTGCGCGATACATGTATACTGCTGCACAAAAAAATAAATACACGTAACTAACAAAACTCTCCCAAAATTTGTTTACAATCTCCGAATATACAAGTTATTATTTTTCATGTGTTTTAGTTCACAGATAAGTCTTATATCTGTTACTGTAGAAAAAACCACACAAACAAAATTTGGAAATTTTGCAAAAAAATTAATTCTTATTATTTGTTTGTATGAAAAGAAAATACATGTATACATTTTCTTCCATCTATTTTAACACAAACGTTTTTTACACATTTTGTCACACTTTTTGTATAACTTAATTGCATATACACCTGTATATGCACGCCTATGTTGCGACATTGTTTAATCCAGTTGATGTAAAATATCGCATATTAAGGCGAAATGCTGCAACATGCATACAGACAGCACGACTACAAAAATAATACTCATTACACTTTGGAAAACTATTTTGAAATTTCTACGGAATCTGCATTGCAAAAAGGACCCGGGATTTAAAAACTCACATATATGGTAGGGCCCAATCTTAGTAAAAAGTGTAAATAAACAGATTTAAAAAAATTGTTTAAAAAACAGTGAAACTGATGTTTGTTTGTTTGTAAATGTAGAAATTATCTCCCCACCCCAAAGTAACAACTAAAAAATGTTAATATTTCTGCCAAAAATGATATGACTCGTGCGAAATCAATTCAATAAAGTGAGAAGTACGAAAAGGCACCATTTAAGCAAGCAAACTAGACGCGCCTCGTGTCTGTTTAACATGCTATCGTGGAAGCAGCAGATGAAACTTTTCGCCACAACACAGATTACACCACGAGAGGCATGTCAAACAGGCTTGAGGCGCGTCCAGTTTGCTTGCCAAATGGCGCCTTTTCGTACTTCACTTTATTGCATGAGTCGTCTATCTTGCGCTTACGAGATTGGGACAAAGTACATGTAATACGTAACTTATTAATTAATCAGCGATCCTCTAATCGTCTCAGCACGCCCATGTAAAAATACATGTAAAAAATTCAACCCGAGTCATCACGTGGCAGAGAATCTGACACCTAGTCTGCACGGCGCACTTGCTGGACCAAAGTTCAAGTCGGAATGGACAAGAGAAACAATCTCGTGTTACGAGTGAAAGCTTTTGGTATGATTTTCCTATGGCAGAAATGAAACCGAGCATGAACTCGGTATATCTAATAATTTTTCCTCCACCGCACGTTCACAAGGGATTATCATTTTTCTCACTACATGTACTGTATAAAAAATAGATGCAATAATGTATGTCAATTGCCTCCATCTATTTTGTCATTACGAGGGTACAAAATAAACACTTTAGGCATAAACATGCCCCTTATATACAGCTCGCAGAACAATGAGATGCATACTAGTTTTCAATCCACTGCTGATGAGGCATGTTGTGCTGATTCCAAAAACATTTGCAATGACCCAAAATTTAATTTCAGAGTTTGGAAAAAGAAACCTTACTCAAAGTGCTGAGAGCAATGGTAACAAACATCACATGAGTTTACTTCTGTCCAACATAGAAATTAACAACCGAACTCAAAGTGGTTTTAAAGAACAAAAGGTGTGCGCGCACTAATTTTTGCCATTCACTAAAAACCCATGCATATATTTTAAGGTTTTTGAAGCATTGCTACGATCATGAAGCAAGGAAAGCCGTCTCGTACTGTGCTTTCATTTTGAAGAAAATACGATTGTATCAATCGGTGAATTTAGTACATGTAATAAAGTTCCATGTATACTGTACCTCATAATGCACAAATTGCATTGCTTTCACGTATGACAGTATAGCTCAGACATCATTCTGGTACATGCATTTAATATAACAAAGGGGGTATTCATTCCAAACATCTGCTTTAGCTTTTTGAGGTTTATAAATCCTAAATCGATTTTTACGCGTTTTGGCAAACACAGTTCAATTCAAGATATAGAGCAATGCTACCTTGATCTGTATTCAACGCACGCAGCCTTAACAACAATTGCCAATAGAGGCTGACGCCGTTGCTATAGAGGTTGAATGGTGGGGCAAACAATTATAAAGGCAGAGACTCACTAGTCTGGTTAGCATGGGACACCATGTATTCAGTGCTACTAAAATGTTTAGGCTACCTCGTAATTTATGCCATGCGTTTTATGCAATTTGAGAATATTGATGTAGTCGAGAAAAATCACAAACGGGAAAGATAGAAGGCGTGTACATTGCATGTTGTGAGGTTCGATTCCGCGATCTGTCCATTGCATATGTGCCCTTTGGAGGTACAGGTATGGGTAGATATATAAGGCATGTACTCCAAATAGTCGACTAGCGACTGCCAATCGTAACAAGACTGCGTTCGGGCCAAAATGGTCGAACTATTGAGAAGTTCCAATCGGCACGCACAGCTGATTACGAATTATGTTAGGCAGTAGGCCTACGAACTACGAAGTAGAATTTGAAATTAGGGCGGTCGGGTTGGCGTAGTGTAAGTGGTTCTTTCCTCGCCTTTTACATATGGCGTCTCGTGTTCGAATCCGGGGCGTGTATGTGGATTGGGTTTGCAGTCCCTACTAAATTGACCGTGTGGGTCCCCCCCGGGATTTCTCTTGGGGTTTTCCTCCCACTTCTAAAACTTCATCTCCTTCTTCGTCATCTTAAAGTTGATAATAAAGTATAGTTAAAGCTAAAACCGTATAGTTGATGGCATTAGTTGCCGAAGCTTAGATGCCATAACATTAACAACAACAACAGTGTTCACTATAGTGTACAACAGAACCCAAAATATCAGACTTAGACAATGGACTATTTGCTGCATGTATCACTGGCAGCCTCGTTCAGATACTGAACCATATTTTATTGTATTATTGTATTACGTCACAAGTCTTTTTATTTGCAAACTTGATCACAAAAAGCACCGAGACCTCGAGATTTCAATAACAATAGTCGTTGCTTGAACTTTCCGCACGTTTGCAAATGGTGTACAGCATGAACTTTAACAGTTCAAAAGCAACAAAGAGTTAGGTTTGTCAAAGTCCAATATACTGTTGCAATGGTTGACCCAAAATCACATGACCACAATATTACACAGCTATCGCAAAATATGTAACCTGTGGGGTAAAGGTAAAGGGGAATGACGTTTGCCGTCGTTATCAGAAAAGCGTGGAACCAGATTTCACGTTTACCGTACTGTTCTGTCAAAGCGCTCCCACGCGTCTTATGCAATATGCGGGCACCTGATTGCTGTGTCAGAACACGCATTTTAACATGTTCATGGATTTGTACGTATGTGACCCTAGTTTTCGCGACGATAAATATAAATCTGTGGCGGAAATCCACGCTCATTAAAATACAAAAATACAATGGAAGTTCCTGGTAGTGCCCGGATACCGCCCTGAATTTTTATTGTGTTTTGGTATTTTAATGAGCGTGGATCCGCCACAGATTTCTACTTATGTTCGCGAAAACTCGACCTAGCCTGCGCGATTACCTTTTTTTCCAGAGCGGGTTACATATGGCAAAACACATCCAAACGGACATAAATTTGGAAAATTTGAGGCAGTTTTCGTGGCAAAAAAACTGAAACATGTGCTTTTTTTAGTTTTGAAAAATTGTGTGATTTAAATATTGTGCATTGACAAAATAACAGCAAACGAACAACACATCGTTGACTGGACTTTTAAAAAAGATACACACAAAGTATGTAGGCTATACATGTATGACAAAAAAGCACGTGAGAATGTCAAACAGGCCATGCACATTGAAAGTAGGCCTATTGTGTCATCTTTGGTTCTTTCAGCAATAAAACGGTGCTCAGCACAACATTTGCAAAATGGGTTACCAGCCAAAACCATGTGTGATGTGTATTACGATTTACTGGTATTCTGTTACTGTTGCACGTTGACATTTTTTTGACTGGCAACCCATTAAAGGCAGTATACATGATTGGTATCCCGAAACTCAGAAATGTTCACAGATTTACGCCTTACTTACACAATATAAACATGATGACCGTAGAAAACTTCCCCTGAAATGGTTTTGTCTGAAGTGCTATATAGTCTTTGAGAAATGAGTAAAACAATTAGTTTTCGTCTCATATGAGACGAAAATTCAATTCGCCCCAAAACCATTTCGCCCAAGTGCCCTTTCGCTTCGTCCAAACACTACATCGCCCAAATGCCACAAAAACCACTTCGCCCTGAACCATTTCGCCCTGAACCACGGCCTGTGCACGAAGTGGTTTTGGGGCAAAATAACTGCTATGCAAACCCTTTTTTGACTGTTTTCTCAAAAGTTAGACGAAGTACGGAGCTGGTTTTTGCTCAGGTTGCTTTTAATCATGCATATCTTCAATCACACAGGGGGATAAAAACTATTTGTAACAGTTTACCAATCATGTACACTATCTTTAAGCAAATACATTTTGTGCTCTGCAAGATTTTATGCTGAACAGCTTCATGAAATTGGCCCCTGGTCGTTTTGAAACTAGAAATGCTACAAGTAAAATCAAAACTAGATGGGAAATAATTACATACAGCGACTCGAATATTAAAGTACAGGATTACAATAAGAAAAGTGAGCGTGGTCCCATCTTTTCCTTTGCATTCCTGTATTTTAAAATAAGCCTTCTTTTGATGAATTCTCGGACCAACAACGCTACAATTCTGTAGACTATTTCAAAAGAATTCCAAAATGTAAATCATTCAGCTCACTAAGTTCTCAGTTGGTCACCGCAACGAGGATTTGCCGAAATAAAAACGGACTTCGCAAAATATAACCAATTAAAAAAGCTTGCATGCACGCACACGTTTTAAAAACCATATTTACTTATTTTTCTTAACCGACAAAAATACCATCTCAGGCATAATTTATCATAGTATTTCGCAGGTGCCCTGGGTAACTCACCAATTTCGCAAATGATACGTCGGCATTTAAAGGCGAATGTATACATTAACTCAAGCTTGCATGCACGCACACGTTTTAAGAACCATGTTTACTTTTGTCCTCGAGAAAAACACCATCTCAGGCATAATAATTTAATAGAGTTTTTCATTGTACCATTTTGCAGGTGCCCTGGGCAACTCGCCAATTTCGCAAATGATACGTTGGCATTTAAAGACACAATGTAACATTAACTCAATGTATTAATAGTAATGGTAAAAAAATAAATAAATCGTTTTTCTTTGAAAGCGTATGCGCTCATTTCAGTATTAGCATTTATTTACCAACAAATGTGCATATAAACACTGCAGTTCCGGTATATCTCTGTACTTTCTGCAGGCTGTTTTTTTTCTTCAAAATGCAGTTGCTGCAAACATTAGTAATAAGCATCTGCAAAATGGTACAATAGACCTTTAAAGTTAAGAGACACTAATTATATCTTACACTAATTTCACCTATTGTATGTAAAGCAATAGACTACTAATGTGTGGCGTCAATTGCCATGGTAATTGGGTCTAAACATTCGCTGGCAATCTGAAACGTCCATTGCTAAAGCGCAAGGAAACAGTTCACTGGTTTTAGTGTATAGACCCAGCAACCTGGGCAACGGATCGCGGAACAGACAAAGGGCCTTTCACTTTAGTGGTCTATCGCGCACGGGAATAAAAGAGGCCCAGTGTTGGCGTTTCACCGAGTCTAGTTATTTTTCAACCGGACGGATCATGAACCACAGCAGGCCTATAAAGAATAGAAACTTGTAAGTTGTAAACCAAATCGGAAATGAAGCTACTTTTAAACCACGGCTCCAATAAAAAAAGAGGTATTTTTGTCCGACTTGTTCACAACTAAAATTTCACCAAAGCTGAACGGAAACATTTTGACAAAATTTTGTTCCCTTGAATTTCGCAACACTTGCAAAGAAAATGCAGGTGCGAAAAAACGGGATTTTTTTCAGAATCATCAGCTAATATTTTAAAATCTTTAAATTCTAGCAGTAACCACATCTTACAAATTCAAAATAATATTAACATACAAATTTATAATTTCAGTACTGAAACAGGGGTTCTACTTCGTCGTATGCGTAATACAATAAATATTGTGCTGGAAAATGCATTGTATTGTGCTTGGGGAAACATTACCGCTGGGTATAACTGCAGTGGAGGGGTACTACGTGTTGACTTGCCGTACCAGCTTGCCGTCATCAAGATGAAGCTTCGTCAGAATGTTCCGTGCATATTTCGTTTGCATCCTCAGGTCGTAGTCTCACTTTGTACATGGCTTGATAGTAAGGAATCGTGACTTCCAATGCCTCCCGTACTTCACATGATAGCTCATTCAAATCGACTTTCTTGGGTGTCGGTTTCCGGAATCCCGAGCTGGCGAGAGCGCTGTCGTACCACCCCATAAAAAAGTTACTAACTTTTAAGACCCGGGGGCAATGCCATCTCAAGTTCGATACCTTAGCGGGTTTCCAGTGCATCATCTTCTCGTCATACAGGATGCCTGTTGCCGTGCAGTACTGCTTCAACATTCCTTCGGGATCATTCACCAGATCATCTGCATCAATAACAATCGGTGTCTTTCTCGTCTTGTGTTCTACATACTCGAAGAGGTCGTACAGTTCTTTGATGGTGTATCCTTCGGCTGGTATGCAGCCCAGAATACTCGTGCCGACGACCATCTTGCTGAATCGCGAAGCCTCTAGTCGAGGCTTCAGAGACGCGAAAACCTTCACAGGGTCTCGGATAAGAAAGGTGTGCTGAAATTCTTCGGGGATGTCATGAAAGTGCCCCTTGACCGCAAAGGCGAAATCCTTGGCGAAGACGACACTGGGGGCATGTTTGTTTCGAGCCGCTTTGCGTAGCTTCCTTGTGATCTTTGCATGGGAAAGCGTTGGAGCGAGCGGTGGTATTTTCTTGAGACAGACTCGTTGTTCCCCGAATAGGAAGGCTGCCGTGTACATTTCATTGTACACATCGGAATCGTCCAGGGCAATGATGGCCCTCTCGAAGACGGTTGAGAGTGAGCGAGGAGCCGACCACAACATAACCCTCGGCACAGGTTTGCAACTGCTTGAATCCCACGCCATCTCGTTGACAGTTTCCGCTGCGTCAGCTGCAATGTCTCTGTGCCGAATGAGGAGCAACCACACACGTACGAACAAACACAACTAGCCTACGGTATAAATTCCACCCAGGCCAACAACACCACACCCTGGTGATTATTTAGCACGTAATCTCCAAAGAATAACAAATCAAACGATCAAAAGCTCTCCACGGCCCTATTGAGCTATATGAATGAGTAGGCCTTCAGTACGTACACAAGCATTGTTCAATTTTATGGTTGACTGGGCAAACAGCTACCCGCCATTAGCTTTTTTTTTTAGAAAAGGCTCCAGTGATTAATAATGCATGCCTACAGTATGTACACGTTTTATGCTGTTGCTAAGCCGTCGTCTGTTCGAACAAGTTGCGCGTAATTGTGTACTACGCAAAGGGGCGCGTCAACGCGACGCGCGCCAAATTCACGCGCGAAAACATTGAGCTACATATATATAATATATATATATATATATATATATATGTATAATATCAATAGAGCACTCTCCGAAGTTGAATCGGTTTACAAACACGTATATATGTATAATATATATATAATATATGTATGTAAATCAATGCGCGAAAAGGCTTATACAACGCGCACCCATTACGCGCGCACAACGCGCATTGAGAAATGTTTTTATTAGGTGCGTTCAGACGATGGTTGTTAACTTAAAGTTAAGTCGTTGTTAAAGTTAACTTAAAGATAAGCTCGTAAGTAGTGACCGTGTGGACGCACTTACTTATGAGTTAACAACGACGATTTACCAACGAGAAATCTTATGAGTAGCGCGCTACTTACGAGCGCGCACCGTACCTTTGGTATATGGGCCGTGTGCATGCCTGCGCGTCGTTGTTAAAATCACCGTGTGGACACGCGTCGTTATTAGTGGGACTATCGTTGTTAACTTTACTTTCGAAGGTAGTGCCTGTCTGAAATGTCCTTACTGTTCATTCAGTAAACATTAGACCACCCCACCCCCACCACCCCCCTTCCCCCCGGTAAAAATGGATGCTACCACTACACGAAGTGCATGCAGTGAGGCGCGTGTGAATTACCGTGATTGGCTCTTTCCCTAACTACCATTCAATTTTGAATCATACATGAATATTCTTGGGTTTCACTTTCTTGACAACAGGTTGATATCCGCCATTACTGTGTCCATACTATGGCATTACGCCAAAGCGAAAATGATTAAACACTGATAATTTAATGTTGACGCATATTTTCGCAAATGTTGCGCAAGAAAAAAAGGCGGGGGTACGAGCCAATATTTTCCCTTGTGAATCAAACGATAACAGTGTTTTTAAACGCCCCTTCTGGCAACAACCTTTGACCTGTGTTCCCAGAATTTAACACGAAAACTCATGGTGTTCGTTTTGCCGAACATACATACTATTTATTAATTTTTCGTCTTTCAGTAAGCAACCCACAATGCTTTTGTGTCACGTGTTTTCGTCACAGAAATGGTATGTGAAGATGTCACATCAGCCCGTCCCAGCGCCCAGTATGGGCGGCGGGAACGAGCGAACTATCTGTGTAAGCTGCTCGAACGAGACTCATAATGTGGACTCGTCACTGGGGGCGCTATACTCGGGTTTATAGTGAACTCGACCGTTTACCAACTCGACCGACGTTTAACAACCCGACCGTTGAGTCAACTCGACCGTCGTACCAACTCGTCCATTCACCAACTCGACTTAAACGTCGAGTCAACTCGTCCGTTTGCCAACTGTAGCCTAGTTTCCCGGCATATACATGTAATCGTAACGCGCGTACGAAGACTGCAACGCAAACACTGACGGAAGCAGTCGGCAAAGTTAAACTAGGTTCAACTTTGCCGACTGCGTTACTGTTTGCGTTGCTAGTTTGCGGCACTCTCTGCGTTTGTTACGTCTATATGGAAACCGGGCTTTACGGTACTCTCTGCGTTTGGTACGTCTATATCAGTCCGGGAAAACTCCAAATTCGGCAAATATGGAAACCGGGCTGTACATTTTAGAGTTATTGGGCCAGCTGCTCCTCCTGATCTACATAAATAAAATGATCTCCCCGCAAATGTTTCATCAACAGTTCGGCTTTTTGCAGATGACTGCCTCATCTACAATACAAATAAACATGTTTTCCAACAAGATCTCCAAAAACTGGAACTTTGGCAATCCACCTGGAAGATGAAATTCAACCCTAACAAGTGTACTATAGGAGCCCGGAAACCTATCAAAACTACCTACAGCCTTTGTGGACAAATCCTATAGCGTAGACTCCCAAAAATATATTGGGGTCACCATCTCCAATAGTATGTCTTGCAGCAAACATGTGTCAGATGTGTCAAAAAAACCTCAAAAAGTGTTAGGCATGATCAAACGTAACTTGTGGAATTGCAGTGCATCGATCAAAGAAACGGCCTACAATATGCTGGTTCGACCCATTCTAGAATATGCATCACCTGCTTGGGATCCCCACCTAAAATCTGACATCTACCTTTGGAGCAAATACAAAGGCAAGCTATTCGATTCGTCCATAACAACTACAGTACAACACCAGGAACAAGTTAACAACCTTGCTTAAAAAACAGGGATGGTTGTCACTAGAAGAACAAAGGAAAATCAGTAGAACAACCATGATGTACAAAATTCTCAACAAAGCAGTGGACATTTCTCCTGAAGCATACTGAACCTTAGTAATCGTCCGTCCAGAGGCCACAATGATCAGAAATTAAAGCAGCTTCGTATACCAGAACCAGAATCTATGAAAACAGCTTTTCCCCCAGAACAATTAAAGACTGGAACAACCTCCCTCCACAGATCATTAAAGGAACACGTTGCCTTCGGGTTGCGCTTTATTGGGCGTTTTTGGGCTATTACAAGCGTTTGAAGTATAATGAGCACGATCTGAAAGATGTTTAAAAAGTAGAATATAATGATCCACACAAACGTGCCTTAGAAATGCTTCAATTTTGCGTAATTTCTCGAAGCAGCACGCTCCGCCATTTATGGGAGTCAAAATCTTGACTCCCATAAATGGCGGAGAAATTATATTAGTCTTATTTCCAGCCTGGAGAAAGAAATTATTTTTCCTTCCTCCGTTGCGTGTGATGTGCCTGTTTTTTAAATTCGTGTCTACAATAACCATTGGGTATTTATAAATCATCCAAGTCCTTTCTATCGGTTTGTCCCATGACAATATTCTTACCCTGATTGGCGAGGTTTTCGTTTTTTCTTTTTTGACGCGTCTGCTGTGTTCTCTTGACGATCCATTTTTTGACAGCCAGTCGGGGTGTGTGTGTGTGTGACTGTGTTTACATTTCACACATGTCTCGGGAGGCGGAGAATGGTATGGTACTTTGCGTTCATCTGATAGGTTTACCTGACCACTGGCTACGGCGCCAGCCTAACTCCTGTTCGTCGCTGCATTTTGCCCACTACCCGGACGATCGTATTGACGGCTTGAAATACGTATACATTTCGCGGGACATGTAGTGGGGGTCAGAGGTCAGTGTTTGTTTTTTTAAATTACCATTCACTAATTATAACACATTAAATGTGTTTTATTGCAAAAACAACTCTTAATAAGTATAAGGAACACCCTCAAACGTGAGATTTCGTGAAATCTGAAGGCAACGTGTTCCTTAAATGTTAAGAAAAAAACTCACTCCGAATAGACTGCCGAAGTGAATACGTCACCTTTTGTTGGTTGCCTTAGGCAATTGGATCTAAACTAAAAATCACTCAACCGTGTCCCAGTCCTTTTCCAATGGTGCTTTTCCCGACGGCCATGATAGTTTAGATCCAATTGCCATGGCAACGCACGTCACACTTCGGCTGTCTATTCAGAGATCAACTTTTCAAGTTTTTTGGATAAAAGTAGAAACTATAAACTAGACGTTCGCCTCCACACGTATTGCCTACCGAACCAAAAGCTTAGTTGGTGTGATGTTCCCGGAAGGATGCTTTGCCGACTATATAGATTCAGATTCAGTACGTATAGAGCCACCGTGACGCCGGAATCGCGTAGAATCGATTCCACTTTAGGAATCGGAATCGCGAGTTTTCAGAAAGTTTAGCTAGAGTTTCACCTTGCGCAAAGGTTCGCAGGGAAATATTTTACGTCATATTTATGTCAGTTTCACTGATGAGTCGCCTTCGCTTTCACGAATTTTTCCTGTTGAACGCACAACAGTCGGAATGACGTCTCTGGTCGAATTGCTACAACGGTCGAATTGACTTCTCTTGTCAAGCGCACAACGGTCGAGTTGGTAGAACGGTCGAGTTGGTAGAACGGTCGAGTTGGTAGAACGGTCGAGTTGGTAGAACGGTCGAGTTGGTAGAACGGGCGAGTTGGTAGAACGGTCGAGTTGGTAGAACAGTCAAGTTGGTAGAACGGGCGAGTTGGTACAACGGTCGAGTTGTCCTTCTTGCACGGCCATATCATTATTTATCGAGATTGTGCAAAACTGCAAAATGTCAAGGTTAGCTAGCTCTGTAGCTGTCAACAAAACTATCTGCGGTAAGTTTATCAATTAGGCCTAACGTTAACCGTGTGCGATGCCACGTTAGTCAGTTAGTGATGAGTATGGAGATGGCGGTTTTTCCTACCGAAAAATTATGTTGACAACCGCAGCGAACAGGCGAAAGAATTTACGCAGCCAGTCCCCGAGACCTAGTCATCATGCTAGTTAATAGCGACTTTGGAAAACAATTCAAAATTTCTATTTTGAGTTAAAACCATTTTCACACAACAGACAAGTTGCAACAGATTTTAAAAATATTTTGTTTGCAAAATATCATTAAGCGGTTGCTGTTTTATGCTTGTTAAAATGCGTCAAATTTACATGCGGAATCGCGTAAACTTAAAAATTGTGATGTGATGCAAAGCGCCCTCTTTGACACGAAGCACGCTATTTTTTCTTGTTTAGTCCTAAATTAAAGAGTTATTATCACGTCCTTCAAGATTAGACCCGTGAACAGGGTTTCGGAAAATCCTCAGCCTGTTTGAACCCCAAATCTGTGACAAACTCACGCAAATGAAATTTGTCCCTTGGCTCTGATATTTGCTCAATAGGTGCACTCACCCCAATGTTCAAATATTCCGAAGAGTACGCATCGATCCGATATCTAGTTTCGGTGAATTCGTGGGCAAACTTGAGACTCTCCGTGCAATAAAATACAGACCGTTTGCACAAAAATCAAAAATGTGCATGCGCGAGAGCGGAGAGGTCAACACTAGACTGGTTCTCTGTCCTCATATTTACTTCCCTTCGTCTACATGCGACGAAGGGGAAGTAAATATAAGGACAGAAAACCAGTCTAGCTCGAGTTATGCTCGAGTTCAGGAATCATCCCGAGTTGTCTCACGAGTTTCCCGAATTCACCAACTCGTGAAACTTCTGCTGCTGGCACCAGAGATTTTTTCGTGTGCGAGTAAAAATTGTGAGAGCTAGCCCCAAACTGAGTTGCAGGTTATTGTGCTAGCCATGTTTTAATGTCTACCTATTAAAGTCTCTGCACGGCCATATTGCTAAATCATGCTTTTGTTCGACATGTACGTACACTAGACTGTGTATTTTATCTCCTTCAGGATTTTAATCCCAACCGGAGTGTGCAGCGTCCCACTACCACCTAACCTTCATCTTCAGTCAGCATGTACATGAGTTTCTATTTTTGTGTTTTCATTGGAATCTGGAGGTCAATGACATTGAAAAAGGCAACCACACGCTCATCAAAGATGTGAATTTCAACAGATTTGCCTTTTGCTGGAAACACGACCAAAGCGCAGTGAATGGATATAAACCACTTCAGCACCATTATGCCTACAAGTACTAGATGGTCCAAGGACTCTTAAAACGGACCTCTTACAGGGCACAGTCCATGAATGATATGGGTTGTGCACCCAGTATTACAGTATCGCAGAGCGGTGTTGTTTACTGTCGAGACTCGGACGACTCCAACTCTCCCAAGCCTTCTTTTGGACAACAAGTTGTACACATTAGAACGAGTAATACGGCTGAGTTGTCGGACACGGGATTGGCGACCGCGGGAACAGCGGTCACGCTTTACCACAAAAAGGGACGTAGGGGAACCACAAGTGTTGAAGCCGAGACACAAACGAGTAAATCGGCTGTAAACATGAAGGTGAGAGATATTTTTAGTGCTGAGTAGCCGATTGTGATCGGATTACAATAAATTCGCAAAAAAATATGTGCGACTCCAATTTTGTCGTTATCGTATTATAATCCGAATCCTTATAATCTATTCCATAAGCCCTTGCTTGAAAATGATGCCTGGAATGTTTTGTTTATGACGCGCCGCTCAATCCACACGGAGCATTCAGAGGCAGTCTGTGAAAGTCGGACCCTCCGGATCTTCCGGATCTTTGTAAAAATTGATATTTAACGAACAGAAAGTACCTAGTTTGACTTCTAAATACGCTTACATACCTTTTACCACCATGTATTGCACCAATTTGTAATCATACACCACATCGACTATCCACAAAGTGAAATTTTCGAAGAAATAGGCGTAGGAAGTGCAGGACACTAAGAAAAAAGAAATTGTTTTTTTTCCACGCCGGATCTTTAAAAATAAGGCCTGTACATGGCGGTAAAAGGTATGGAAGCGTATTGAGAAGTCAAACTAGGCACTTTCTGTTCATTAAATAGCCATTTTTGAAAAAGATCCGGAGGATCTGGAAGGATCCGGAGGGTCCGTTTTTCACCCACACCCGCATTCAGAGCATTAAACATTGGACTTGTGTGCACTTGTGTGCACGTGTGATTCGACTTTATTACATTACGATTACAATCCGATTACGGTGACCTCGGTCATCGTTAGACATATATTACAATTGTATTACAATCTTATCACAGTCGAGTATCTACGATAATTTTCCTGTGTGACCCCAGCCTTAGATAAGGTACTCGGCTGACTTTGTGTACACATGGTTTTTATGGCACATCCAGACACCCTCAATCACAAAAATGTGTCATTACACATTTACGCGTCGATAGTTTGTAATTGAGTTTTCAAATGCCTGTTTTCAGGGAATGACATCGGAGCTGTCCTTTGGACCAATGAAGATTTGTCAACGAACAATGCAGGCAAGTCTGTCTAAACTCTTTTCTTCATTTTGAGTTTTTGTACACTGAGCTTTTTCAAATGATCAGACCTTTTATTTTTGTAAGAAAACAGTAAATGTGTGGTTGGTTTTATTAGCAAGCAAGCTGGGGCCGTCCATAAAGTACGTACGCACGAGGGGGGCAGGGGGTGTTGTTGCAATTGACATTGCGTACACCATGCATACAGGGGGGAGGGGGGAGAGGGGGGGGGGGGCTGGAGAGAGGGGGGTGGTGTCCAAGCCAATGCGTATGTACGCAAACCAAAAATTTGCTTTTTAGTATTAATCGGGAAAGGTGACCATGGTTTCAGACCTTGTACAAAACATTACTACGCCACAAACTTTGTTGCTCCTCAATTTAGGTTCTTTTTCATTCAATCTGTATTTACTGATAATTAATGTCATTTTAAGTTTTAAAAAAAATGCAAAAGAAATTTATACATTGGAGGCGACATGCGAATTGTACTACATGTAGTATTAAATACATGTAGCACTATGCATGTAGTACTGAACAATCTGAGGTATATATGAAGTGCGTATGCGTACATGTAAAGGGGGGAGGGGGTGGGAGTTGAAGCCACTGCGTACGACATGCGTACAGGGGGGGAGGGGGGTCTAAAAAGCGTACATACTTTATGGACGGCCCCCTGTCCAAAAACTAAGTAATTCCTAGTTTAATTCAGTGTGTTTTTTTTATAAATAAGGACATGTGTGACCTTTATGTTGGAGAATGGTGGTAAAAGCACCATATCTCCATCAAGCTCCATATCTCCATCAAGCACCATGTCTCACAATTTACCATACGCCAACCAATTTGGAATTTTTTTTAGGAAGTAAAATACGACTGTATGGAAGCCCTGGCCTGCAAACAAATCCCCGTGATGTTCGGGATTTATACGGTACAGTGAACATGCAGAGCAAATTATCCCCATGCTAGAAAATATTGAGATCCAATTACTAATTAGATTGATCACCAACTGTCATCAATCATTAGTACACTGTTTGAAATGAGGACAGTGGTGAGTGGCTGGCTTCCATAATTTGTGCGGGGACCAATTAATGGTCAGGTCATGTTGTAAAATACGCAAAAAAGAGAAAGAAATAGGGAAATTGTTGTAACGCCTTTCTAGAGTGTGCTGAGTGTTATATTGCTGTAAATTTACATGTAGCTTTTTTTAAATTTCAACTTGGCTATTTATATGCACCTGATTTGTCGGTTAAAAAATGTATTTAAACTGTAAAACATATGTTGGCTACAAACGTGTGCATATTTTGGCGAAAGATGTTGGCTACTTAAAATTTGACAACTGGAACCATGCACCAACTGCAACAGTGCTTTTTTGTTTACATTGGGTCTCCCGAAAGTCAAAATACGTGTGTTGCAAAATACATGGAGACATAATGGGAAGCCCAATAGGCCTACACGTACTGTACGTGTACGACAGCCTAATAGGCCTACACGTACTGTACGTGTACGACAGCCTAATAGGCCTACACGTACTGTACGTGTACGACAGCCTAATAGGCCTACACATACTGTACGTGTACGACAGCCTAATAGGCCTACACGTACTGTACGTGTACGACAGCCCAATAGGCCTACACGTACTGTACGTGTACGACAGCCCAATAGGCCTACACGTACTGTACCTGTACGACAGCCCAATAGGCCTACACATACTGTACCTGTACGACAGCCTAATAGGCCTACACGTACTGTACCTGTACGACAGCCTAATAGGCCTACACGTACTGTACGTGTACGACAGCCCAATAGGCCTACACGTACTGTACCTGTACGACAGCCTAATAGGCCTACACGTACTGTACCTGTACGACAGCCTAATAGGCCTACACGTACTGTACCTGTACGACAGCCTAATAGGCCTACACATACTGTACCTGTACGACAGCCTAATAGGCCTACACGTACTGTACCTGTATGACAGCCCAATAGGCCTACACGTACTGTACGTGTACGACATCCCAATAGGCCTACACGTACTGTACGTGTACGACAGCCTAATAGGCCTACACATACTGTACCTGTACGACAGCCTAATAGGCCTACACGTACTGTACCTGTACGACAGCCCAATAGGCCTACACATACTGTACGTGTACATGTATACATGTACACGTATAATGCACTGTATGTACGTGTACACGCATACGTACATTGTAAGCGTACAATGCAGTAACTGTAATATTTGGTAAACTATTAAAACGGCATGATTTCCACTGGTAATTTAAAGCATAGGTCGAGAAAAATACCTTGTAGAAATTTTAGCCACATACCGTAGATGGAGTAATACTTCAGAAAACCGGAAAAATCCAAGTACAATTTTTGTCAATTTTCTCATGAATGGGGGAAATTCAGACGAAATTATTTCACAGGATGTTTACGACTATTACCATCTTGATAACAAGTAAGCTTAAAGATAATAATTCAGAATTATTTGGGAGGGTAATTACCGGGGGCGGGGCAGTGGGGGGTAGACAGGTACCCTTGGCCCCATATCGTGCTGCATACCGTATGCTACACTTTTAATACAACAACTGGCTATTATTTAATCCATGGGGTTTTCAAATAAATGTTTGCCAGTAATATTTTCAGAAATTAGTCTTCAGATAAGTTACAAAATATTATGCTATAATGTATGTGTAAATGTATATTAAAAACCATTGAAGGAGAGACCAATTCACAAAACAGTAATTTTTTTATGGACATACATGTGCCTGTCAAAAAACATGTCCTACTTGATTCGCAATAACTTTGTCATTTGCCAATGAACTAACATGTTCTGTAAACCAACATTTTAGATCATGTAAACAAGGCAGGACAAATTTGAGTGACTTGCATCAGTTTTGTCCAAGAGCGTGAGATTATTTTACAAAATTTAAAAACTTTTTTTAGAATCTGCCACTTTCGACTGGCATCCTCTAATGTCAAGGAAATTGTCTACATATATACATGTATGTCGGAGTTCCCTTTGCACCTCTTGATGAGTTGCGCGAAACGATCAAGAAAGTCGTGCACAGAACTGCAAATTCTGCGCACTACTTTCAACACTAACGGGTCATTCCATGTCAAATCACCCAATGGGTTAAACCCGACCCTCTTAGATTTTGGTGAAACTTGGTATACTTGTTAATTGGGATCCCACAGCACCAAATATCAAAATTTAGATCAATCGGACCAGTGGTTCCGGAGATACGGCTCCCCGAATTTTGGAATTTGACTAAAAACGGCATGGACGTGCACTTTGAATCCTCATATCTTAAAACTATATACTGAGCCAATCTTCACAACATTGGTGTTGTTGGAAAGGGGATTAGTCAAGGATTCCAAATTTGCCATTATTTTTGGGATTGAATTAAGTTGGGGTGCATTGACCCTTGACCTTTGCTATGACCTCGAATTTGACCTTGTGGACCACGTGATCTTAAAATGACCTTTCCTGAAATTTAATTCCCCACTCATTCACTAAAACTTATAAAATTTTCAGAGGTATAATATTCTTTATTTAGCAGTAATACTGATACAAAAGTTGCCCACCTGCAGAGATGATTGATACAGTGCATTACAATGTGCAAAAAAACTCTGTTTGCTAGGATAGGGCGACAATTTGTGTGTAAAAAAGCTATACTAGGGCGACACGCTCAATAGGGCGACAATTTGGTGTCGCCCTAATATTTTTGAGTTTAAAAACCATTTTTTAAATTTTTTTTTTATTAGGTCTAGAACTGTCTCTCTTAGGTCTGTAACCATTTTTGGAAGCTTCGGGTAGAGAAATTTGGTGTCAATTTGACTGATTCTTCCCGAAATTTCGGTGGTCCCCGGGGAAAGGCTTTTCGAATTGTCGCCCTATTGCGGCATCCAGAGTTCTTACAATATTTCTTCTTATGTCAAGTGAATTCGAAAAAATGCACACTCATTTAAAAACTCATATTTTTCATATTCCCTGGCAGGTCTTACTAGTCTTCTCCAAGGAGGATGCACAAAGCGATGGTTTCTGGTGGGCGGCGGACCGCGGTGGCTACAAATGTAACATTGCGCGCAATCCGGTTGACGCTTTGGAATGTTTCAATGAGAAACAACATGACGTCATAATCATTGATCACAGGCATTCCAAGAACTTTGATGCGGTGGGATTGTGCAGGTAAACCCAAATTTGAGTGCTTTACCGGGAGCGCATTTGGTTGTAGTGAGTGCACAGCTGTGCTATTGATAGAAAGGTTGTTGGTTCCAGCCCCACTACAGGATGTATCGTTATAAGAAAAAGTATAGACTCAAAAAATGGTAGATAAAATGGAGATTGTATTTTATTTGGAAAACTGGCTCATACAAATATTGGTTGAGATAGGTTTCAAGATTATAATAATGTCATGATCATGATCATAGGCATTTCATGCCTGAATGAACAGGGGATATTTTTTTTTTCTCAACAAGATTGAAATTAATTTGCGCAGAATACGGCCAAAGACGAAGATGCACAAACATTAGCATGGCATTTGTGATATAACCGTGGTCATTGCGCCTGCGTAGCACACAAAATGGCGACCGCAGGTACCGCGTTTCGTCGCGATTGTCAACGAAAGGTCCGATTAGTATCTAGACGATTTATCGATGAGGTGGAAGCAATATACCATGATCAACGCGGATAAATAAAAGAGACAACCCTCAGACTGCAACCCCAGCTAAGTACCATTAATGATTGCTGTGGTGCCCCTCCAAGTTCAAGCAAACTGCCGTGATGCCCTTTTTAAATTGACAGATTTGCCGTGATGCCCTTGAAATGTGGAAAAAGGCAAGGCAATTATTGCTGTGCCCTTTTGAACACGAATTTTGAGGCCCGAGTTTGGTACACCATAATGCAAAGTACATGTTTCTGGGCCAGAATAAGACATAATTTTGAAAAAAAATGCTATGTCACAAAATGTGAACTAACTTCATGGACAGACCCATTAAAGGGCCTGTTACATGCTAAACAACTTTGTGCCTAAGCTTTGCTTCATAATGACGGATTAGTTGTTCAGCAAGACATACTATTGTTCGTTTGGATGTAAAATCAATAAAAGGTGGCCCTTTTCAACTTTGAAGATTTCATTGCAATAAATCACAGACAGAGGGCGCTGTTTTGAGTGCATCACATAAGGAAGACAGAAGGGAAAAGTTAAGAAAAAACATAAGACTTCAAGTTGGACTTGTGGAAAATTGCTGCAGTTTCTACCCCCAGTTTTGTCATGGCTTACAGCAGGCAACATGTAAAACAAACTCAAACAGCCATGGATTACAAAAGTTTCAGGAAAATTGAGAAAAAAGTGGAATCTTTTGTACACAGTTGGATGTGATTTTCTTGTGTTTGCCTCTTGTGACATCGTGACCTTGGTCATGAATATGCATATTTTCATTAGCATAAAAACTAAAAACCTTTGTTTTAACCCCCAAAGCAAGCTCCAAATCGGATTTTTATGATTTTAACTGAGTAGAGTGGCTTTAAAGCATATATTTCATTGATAAAAATCCTAAATAAGGGGCCCTTTAAACTACTGGTAATTGTCTGTTGTTCTGTTTTCAGGTCAATCAGAGCAACAAAGCAAAGTGATTACGTTGTCATAGCGGCTGTAACAAGAAAAAGGTTTGTGTTGGTGCAGGATTTTAAATAAGTGTGTTCAGATTTTCTGGAAAATGAACTTTGATCTACAAGTACACTGTAATTATGCCGAGCAAAAAAGAAAAAAAATGTTAAGTTTAATTAAAATATTAAATATTTTAATTAAAATATTAAAATTTCTGTTGTAATGAAGTTGACATCGAAATATTGACATTTAACAGCATCATTGTGCATGACTGCACAAAGCTTGTGTGTGCAGAAAATATTCAAGCCGTGTTGGGCCGGGTAGTTTTGGCGAACCGTACATGTGCGTGCGTACGTGTACTGTAGGGCCATACATGTAGTCATTGGTTATTTGCGCATTTATTGAACGGGCGCGTTGCACCCGTCATGGATATGGATGCGTGCTGTTCGATTTAACAACAATACAAAACACACAGTCCATGCAATGGATGGCGCCTTGCTATGGAAGGAGTCCCAAGCTCCCGGATTTCTCTATTATACGACAAATAGTGCAAGTTCGAAAGGAAATGATGCATTCGGGATAACAACCAGACACTTAAACTACACCATAGCCTGAATTACTGAAGTATTACAAAGGATGGCCAAGATTGAACGAGATATGCATTATTCAAACTTGAAAAAGTTAGGCCAACTTTTTCTGTTTTGCTATGCATGCGCAGATGTGACATAGCCCTGTTAACACGCTGTTGTTTTGTAGTTGCAAAACTACAGAAATGTCATTAACGGTTAGGGATAGCTATGCGCATGCTTACGCAATTTCGTCAGCTTGCAAAACCTCTCAATTAAAAGTCTGGAAAGTTCTGCTTTGATCTGGAACATATCGCAGTACTTACATGTAGATGTATGCCAGTATGCGTTTTTTCCCTATATTGTTGAAGGTATGCGGGTATGCCATTCGTATTGCGCTATTGAACGCGTCCCTGTTTTACTTCCAGTTCATCAGACAAAGACGAGGCCAGCGTCACACCCCTTCTCAGTGCCGGCTTCAATCGACGCATTATTGAGAATCCAAACACAACGGCCTGCTTGAATGAACTGCATCAACTGGAACACACAGATGTTAGCGTACAACTTAAACTTAGGTAAAATCAATACAGAAGAATTATATCCAAGAAATAAAAGACATTATGCTGGACAAATGTAACTTGTACACTGTTTTAACGCAATGAACAAGAAATTTGACCCGCTGAAAATTGAATACGAACTTCACAAAAAATGACTTACCGGTATGGGCGCTGCCATTTCAATCAAGTCCAAGTCGAGTCCCAAGTCATTTCAATCAAGTCCAAGTCGTGTCCTAAGTCATTTCAATCAAGTCCAAATCGAGTCCCAAATCATTTCAATCGAGTCCAAGTCGAGTCCCAAGTCATTTCAATCAAGTCCAAGTCGTGTCCTAAGTCATTTCAATCAAGTCCAAATCGAGTCCCAAGTCATTTCAATCAAGTCGAGTTCCAAGTCATTCAAGATCAAGTTCCAAGTCATTCAAAGATCAAGTCTCAATCGAATTCAGTCAAGTCTTGGGTCCCAAAATATTTTCACTCAAGTTCAACTCGAGTCTCAAGTCAGGGACTTGAATCACCAACCATTGAGTGTAAATTGACCAAAACTCAACTTTTTAATATTTTTCAGAGCTGCCAATGCATTATTCGCAGCCCTTGAGTCAGGCACCGAGCTCGTTGTGATCACTAGCGAGAATCGAGTTGTCCAATATGCCAATTCAGCCATCGAACATCAGATGGGATATACCAGCAAGAACGTTGTCGGCCAAGAAATGGAGGATCTTCTTCGTTGTGCCAAGAACAAAGAATTAATGGAATCCGTCTATTCTCAGCTCAAAAAGCCCAAGGTATAAACCATTCCAAGAACTCCTTCCCTGTACACGTCCGCCATAGCTGGGATGCAGCTTTTTACAGTGCATGGACTGTGCGTGTTGTGGTTATTATTATTATTATTATTTATTCGGCCTTTCTCAATACAGTACAAACATACAATTTAACCAAAACAAATAAATTACATGTGTTAAAAATACATTTAACCAAAAACAACCCAATCCAAGCAGGCCAGGATAGACAAAAGTATACTAAAATACTGTGGCTCGAAAGCCTGCCATTCCAAACTTGGAGAGGTTACGAATAAACATACGGTATAAAGAAATTAAAACAATTTATAGATTTAAATCGACAGCGTGCATCTACATGTATGATGCATACAACGCGCTCGTCGCACACACAAGTTTAGGGTGAGTTCACACTGAGCCTATTTGCACATAATCGCGATTTGCGTCGCTTTGAGAAGGTGGTGTGGAGGAAATTTTGAGTAAAATGATGCACTGAAAATCACAGAATTATAAAAACAGTTTCCGTCCAAGCTAATTCTGCGTGGAAGGATATTGGGGCGAAACAACGCACTGAAAACATGTGGTCTAGTGGGTATACAGCCGTGCTCGTGATCGAAGGGTTATGGGTTCGAGCCCCACTTGTAGCAGCGTGTTTGTGTCTGTGGGCAAGACACTTAATCTCAATTGCCTCGTCAACCCAAGTGATATTTGGGGAGCTGTTAGGGGGAATGCCACAATCTAACTGCTGATAGGATTGTGCGCCTTGGCCAGGTAGCCACCTAGTTGAAGCGAAATTAGCTGATTTCCTAAAGGCAGCGATAATGTTAATGGCAACAGCGCCAGGAGTACCCTAGGGTAGACATGTGCACTATACAAGTGTCCACCATTACATTTATTATTATTAAAACCACAGAATTAGCTTCAAGGACGGGAAATGTTTTAATAATTCAGTGATTTTCAGTGCAGCGTTTCACTCAAAATTCCCTCCACATCGTTTTTTTCCCCCAAAGCGACGCTCGTCGCAATTATGCACAAAAAGGCTCAGTGTGAATCCTCCTTTACAATAAACATGCAAATTATTCGAAGTGACGACATAGTTTAATGGCTCAGCATTATCATATAACGTATGTAGTTGAGGCACTGGCCGCGTCCCACCTATTTGCAGACATACAGCGAAGGAGTCGGTTACCAGAATGGTCTATAGACTGCTTTACGGTGAAGTCATGCCTTCCGCCATTTTGGGTGTCATTTGATGATTGTGGCCCGAGTGCTAAGCAGCAAAATGAGTGAGAAAATTGTATTGGTTGCATTTAGCGCCGTTGCTTTACCTAGTTATTGTGCCATGGCCGTTGTGTTGAATAGGATAAAATGTCCTTCTTCAGGCTAGTGTACATCAAGTGAAAAACACTTTCACTTTTACAAACTCAGTAAAATTGTGCTCATTAAAAGGCACAGGCTTGTCAGCAATGCGCGCACGCCAAATTCGTGCCACAAAATACGCAGCTCCATAGCAAATGCATGGAGCTGCGTATTTCGTGGCATGAATTCGGTGCGCGAGCATTGCTGACGAGCGTGTGACTTTAAAAACACGTTCATGGACTTGAGAGGGGAATCGAGACTTGGTCTTAAACATTTTGGGCTTAAATCAAGACTTGCTGTCCAAGACTTGGGACTTGAAATGAGACTTGATCTCTAAGACTTGAGACTTGAATTGAGACTTGCTCTCCAAGACTAAGCACTTGAAACAAGACTTGCTCTCCAAGATGCGAGACTTAAATTGAAACTTGGCACAGGAACCTGCCGACAACCGTGTTATTGGTTTTTTTTACAGCCTTGGGATGGAGTGCTGTATTTCAAGAAGAAAAATGGAGAAACTGTACCTCAATATGTAAATATTAAACCAGTAACCGGACAGGGAAGGTAAGAGTACTTCTGAATAAAAATTTAACAAAAACAACCTGATTTACCTGTAAAACATTAGTAGGTATTGAAGTCGTTTACTGGCTCATATGGCCGGTACTCATCCCCGGTTTCTACTTATCCTGGATGGAAAGCCAGTCCATCGCAGGTCTACCCCTATCAATGCATAGTTCCGAGTTTGCCCAGTTAACTCCGCCCCTTGGATATTGTTGCTATGCCTCACGCGCTATCCCTCAAAATGTCCACACACACTGCACAAACCAATGGGACTTTCAACGGAAAACACAGATTTATTGGAGAAAACTCAAAGGTATTCATGTTTCAGGGTCAACAGTTATCTTAGAACACACCGAGTAAAGGGCCAGTAATACAGGGATGTCATATCATGAAATACGTGCTTTCTTACCTTTGAACAGCGAATCGTCTGGCCTTGAAACCAAAAATTCACCCGGATCACCGCATACAACACTGTACAAATTGTATGTTGTTGTGTTGTTGTGAGGCAATGCACTTTGACCTATGTGGGCGATGTCTGCTAGCTCTGTTGTCGGCGGGTTCGGCTTGATTGACAGGTCGGACCTATGCATTAGTTGAGTTTCCCGTATTTGCTGGTACCCATTTATACACCTGGGTGGAGAGAAACAATGTGTAGTGAAGTGTCTTGTCCAAGGGCACAAAATGGTGCAATGACCAGGCTTCTAACCATGGACGTCTTGACCAAAAGTCCGACGCGCTATCCACTAGACCACAATGTTAGTACTGCAAGTAATTCCATACAAACTAAAACGGAGCCTCCATAGTGCTCAACAAAACACGTTCTTGTCAGTCACAAATGAACATCCACAGATCGAAACCATTGACTCCTAGCATTCTGCTTATTTTTTTGTCACAAAAATTGTACCACATTGTATAATTATCATCATATTAACGACACAACAATGAATAACTCTATTCCTTTAAAGGCCCTATGTATCATATGCAAGATCAAACTTTTTACAGATTCCTGGAATAAGAGTGTAACATATCTAAAGAAGAATGTTGGTAAACTAGCCTGAGGTAATTTTAGCTACTTAGATGCATCAATGCAAATCTTGAAAATCTATATATGGATTTTGTGTACAAGTGAATGGTAAAAAAAGTCCCGTGCACGGGACTTTTTCTACCATTGCTATCAACACTTTGAGTATAGTTTTTTTTGTCAACTCATGAAAAACAAAATTGGGTCATTGCAAATGATACAATAGGCCTTTAAAGATTGGAAAACTGTTACTTCGCCCTCAACCATTTCGCCCTGAACCACGGCCTGTGCACGAAGTGGTTTTAGGGCGAAGTGGAATTTGGCGATGTAGTGTTTAGACAAGTAATTTGGGGCGAAATGGCACTTGGGCGAAGTGGTTTGGGGCGATATGGCACTTGGGCGAAATGGTTTTCGTCTCATGAGACGAAAACTAATTGTTTTACTCATTTCTCAAAGACTATAGCACTTCAGACAAAACCATTTCAGGGGAAGTTTTCTACTGTCATCATGTTTATATTGTGTAAGTTAGGCGTAAATCTGTGAACATTTCTGATTTTCGAGATACCAATCATGTACACTGCCTTTAGATGAAAGTTTCCCCATTTCTCTTACAGCAAAGTGAGGCATCATGTTTTCAACATTAAGGCACCTGTGGGAATATCCAGCCAAAATGTGCCAGTATTCAGCCAAGAATTACAACATGTTGACAAGATAAACTCGGACTATTCAAATGGTAGGATTTAAAGCCAAATAAATAAGTTATTTATTTCATGTGCAAGTCGTTACCCTGGGGTTTCCCAAGCTAGTGTTGGTAAAACTTAAGGCTATGCATGGTGTGTATGGGTTTACAGTAGCACCATGTGAATCTCATTTGTATATGTGTGGTTCTGAAAAGAACCGGTGAGTGTGAACTCAACGTTTCGAACAGCGTGCTCTGTTCGTCTTCAGGAGTAATGCCGGACTCGTGATGATGCAGGGCTATCGTGATGATGCAGAGCTAGTGTTAACATTAAATTTCATTTGTAAATACCTATTGGTTGAGAGCACGTCACGTGGCCAGTCTTAAATGGACGATAAAGACCTGGCCAGCATTTGTGCCCGGCCTTAGTCAGCGCGTTTGGAACACGCACACGCATATGAGTCTTTCTACAGTACAGGGGGCATTTTGGCAACACAGACCATATTTTCCAAAAAATTACTTTGTCTGGTCTCAAAATAAATGAAATAAATTTCAGTTGTTCTGAAGAGATAAATTGGGCCCAAAATCGGTTACAAATAGTGTGACAACATGCCTTTCCAAAAAACCCTGTGTACGAATTTCTAATATACGCTCTTAACCGGGACGGCCTAAAATGTAACAAGTGTCCATCCCGGTTTTGTGTTCGAATATACGTGTAACGTGCGCTGGGCGCGGACCACTTGACAGTGCCCCTTACGCGTTCAGGAATACAGCGTATTATCCAAATTATTTTTTAGGACAAAATTCGCCCTGTGCACTTAAAATATACAGTACATCATTTGTACTTGCCCTAAAATGTTTCTTCATGACAGAGTTGACAAGAAAAATCTGACTCAAAGTCAATGGTAACAAATGGCACATGATTCTTTTTCCTGTAAAAAAAAAAAAAAACCACACTTTTGCAAATTATTTTTTTACCATTCATTAAACACAAAACTATGCATGATTTGTTTTTTTAGGTTTTCTGAAGTATTACTGCAGTATGTCTGGTTTGTTTTAATTTTTTTAATTTATTTCACTGTTTCCGTTAAAGGTACATCAGTGCGTCGTCATTCCATAGCTAGAATACACTCAATGACCATAGAGGCGCCAATTACAAAGGTAATGTTTAGTAAGTGTATAATTACATGTATCTTCGGAGAAGAGCTGTTATTTTCATAAATACTACGTGTCAAAAAAAAACTGTCCTATTTTTAATCTTGAATGACCTTGTCATTTTCCAACGGATTTAAACCAAAATTTCACATCATGTAAACAAAACATGACAAATTTGACTGAGTGAGTTTCATCAGTTTTGTCCAAGAGGGTGAGATTTAATAGCCATACAAAAAAAAGTCATTCAGTGCATTCGTGTACATATTTTTTTTACCGTGCTAAACGTATTACAACTTAGTTCTCTAATATGTGCGATAAAAGGATCCCCGAAATCAGACAAAAGACTGACATGGAGTGAAGAGGAGGTAGCTGCTATATGTTGGCCATTTGGGCTGACAATTCTATCAAAAACCAGCTCGATGGAACAACAAGAAATAGCAATATTTGGAGAATGAGATGACTCGCCACAATGCAATGTGGGTAATTTTTCCGATTTGACCCGTGTTGACGGCTGGCCGTGTGTGTAGTGTGAAACGATCGCACGATACACGGGTCGAAACTTTACACGTGTAGAAAAAATGCCGGTGTTGCGTTTAGCAGTGTGAAAACGTAGCCGATTGGACCCGTGTTGAAATTTTAAAAAGTCTACACGGGGTGGAACCGTGTAGATTTCGACACGGGTCGAATGTTCATAGTGTGAAAAGGCCTAAAGTAATTGTTTTTTGTTTTTTAGGTCATAAATATCATTAACGCAGCCCAGGAAAACAGCCCAGTGACGGTTGTCCAAGCATTAGATAGAGTCCTTGAAATCTTGCGTTCATCCGAGCTGTATAACCCCCAGCTGTGCTCACAACAAGTGAAGGAGGAAGACCAGATGACCACGGATCTCGTTGGTGGACTTATGACTGTAAGTTACACGCCGTCAGATTGTGATAATACAGAATGCATAGTTCCGAGATTGCCCAGTTAACCCCGCCCCCTTGGATATTGTTGCTATGCCTCACACGCTATTGTCAAAATGTCCACACACACTGCACAAACCAATGGGACTTTCAACGGAAAGCACAGATTCATTGGAGAAAACTCAAAGGTATTCATGTTTCAGGGTCGACAGTTACCGTAGCACGCACTTAGTAAAAGGCCAGTGATACAGAAAAAATTTGCTTTCTTACTTTTGAACAGCGAATCGCCCGGCCTTGAAACCAAAAATTCACCCGGAACACCGCGTACTACGTATGGGCAGAATATCGCGTTGATGTCGTTGTGAAGCTGGCAATGCACTTTGACCTATGTAGGTGGTGTCTGCTAGCCCTGTTGTGATTGGTCGGCGTGTTCGGTTGATTGACAGGTCGGAACTATGCATTACAATAAGGAATGTCCAGATCACTTTTTTGACCTTCCTATTTTTCCCATAGGTGTTGCGATTTTGTTACCATATCATGTCATATGGGAGCACGTGTGGTCTAGTGGGTACACAGCCATGCTCCTGATCGAGGGGCTATGGGTTCGAGCCCCACTTGTGCCAACGTGTTTGTATCCATCGGCAAGACACTCAATAGACCTATGACAGAATGACGTCACTCAATGTTTACCACGGTGCATTATGGGTAAAATGTGGGGACGAAATCTATGCATCGCTAGTTTGCACAATTATTGCAGGGCCATTTTCACAGCCTTTTGAGGCCTTAAAAAGTAAAACCATAGTTCCGGCGTTCGTCGTGGGCCTAAAACTCACGCAGGCACAACTAAGTTGATACGAACCATTTTAGAAATTTACGATTTTTGTTTTTGACATTTGTTTGCCAGCTAGGCGCTATGCATGCAACGCACGCAAACTAGAGATGCAGAGATTTTGTCCCCACTTTTCACCCATAATGCGTGACGTCATTACGTTTCAGGTCTATTGCCTCGTCAACCCAAACGATATTTGTGGAGCTGTGGGGAATGCATGATACCTTTTGTTTTGTTTCCCCCAGCATGGCGGCTATAATACCAAGAGAAGAATGTCGGGACCTGAAGGCCTCTGGTCAAAAGTCTCAAGTAAGTGGTGGGATGTCAATGTTGTATAGGGCTTGGGAATCGACGTCACCACTATTGACGTCATTCTCGGCCGCCATACTTCAAGGTTGCTATGCGAACTGGCGTGCAGCCTCGTCAAATTTGGATATGCGTGCGGCACCCACGCGATTCCATATCACGCAAACAACGATCTACTTAATTAAATTCCACATGTCGCGAGGTGCGCGCCCTGCACGCGTGAGAACAAAACGAGCTGAACGTACATCGCGCACGTTACTGGCAACAAACATGGCGGAAACCACTGCATTGTGACTTGCATGACATCACATTCCCAAGCCCTATAACAGATATTTAGAATTCAGTGCATTGAGTATAAAATTTTTGCAGCGAGCAGGGAATGTTTTCACTTGCCATTTGCAACAGTGTTTTTGACAGACCTAGAGACCACTCTGCTAAGCGTGTTACAATCCCCTGATAAAATCCCAGCAAAGCTTTAAAGCTGTTGCACTTAGCGAACGCATACACGAGTCATTTGGATGTAATTTAATCCAATTGGTCATGTTTTGCTAACAAAAATAATGTCTATAATTTCTATCCGAAATTGGATTGAGTTTTTTGTTCTTTATGACTATACCTTCCTACCTAAATTTCTGTCGCCTCTTCCACAACGAAATAGGGCAAATTTCAACAGGGTCTTTAACATGCGAGTAGAAGAGTGAGTTTAAATAGCCCCTGTTGCAAGAGTGGTGGTCCTGATTTTCTACTGGTCTTACATTTCTAGACCACTGGTGAGTTTTTGACGTCCTCTTCTTTTCAGGCTCGCCTCACCAGTCTCCCAGCAATCTGCCATCCCAACTTAGCCAGGCTCCTGCTGAAGTCCAGAAGGTTCTGGAAGGAGATGCGGCATGGGATTTTAATGTAATGGAGCTGGAGAGGCTTACTACACACAGGTACAATAAACTCAGTACTTGGTGTTGTTCAGAGAATAGTAAGCCACATAGGAACTCATTTAGCAACTTTAAAAATGTCCGCTATGCGGCCGACTCGGGAGCCAAAAAAATATCTAATCCATCAAATTTTTAAAAAAACCCTAAGGTAGCGCTGTAAATACTTTTTTATGTACATTTTTTTCTCCCAGACCACTCGTCTATCTTGGGTTAAAGATATTCAGTCGTTTTGAAGTCGGACGTTTTCTGGGAATCTCGGAGACGGTACTCCGTAACTGGCTTCAGGTTGTTGAAGCTAATTACCACGGTTCCAATCCGTATCACAACTCAACACACGCATCTGACGTATTGCAGGCTACTGCCTACTTCATACGCAGAGATAAACTCAAGGTAAAGTTTGGTTTTGACTGGGACTTGAGTGTTCTTCTTGGTTCAAAAATTTAGTAGGGTCGAATCTATGTATATTTTTACTGCTTAAGGGTTCTCTCAATGAATTGCATGCCTTGCCAATTACATGATTGGATAATGTGCGACATCTTTAAAGGCCCAGTGTATCATTTGCAATGACCCCAAAAAGTAATCGACGAGTTTACAGGGGAAAAGTTCTGAAAGTAAAGATTGATTTAATAGCAACAACCCAATGAAAGGTTTCCGCTCAAAATGATATAATTTTACCAGAAAATAATCCGTAAAGATTAAATTATTTAGATCGTTTGCAAACGATTTACTTATTTATGGTTCGCATCTACGCGGTTCAAAATGCATGGGCGCTGTGTACTGCGTGTGCGTGTTCCAACGCGATGCATTTTTATGGATCGCGCGCACACGCAGTATATGAAGTGCGCCACAGAGTGCATGACGCAAGCCACATAGTACCCGATCAACTGAGAACGAATATTTAAAACACCCCGCCAAGACCAGGAAAACGCATATGGATTTTCATGGTTTTTTAAACGTGGTCCTACATTTGACAAAGCTGAAATTTCTTCGGATGAGCTTCTTGATGTCTTTCTTTTGATTTATAATGGATTTATTCGCAGAATCGCTCAAAAACAGATCATCTACAGGGCCTTTAAGGTTCTCTCAATGAATTGCATGCCTTGCCTTGCACATGGTTGGATAATGTGCGACATCTTTAAATGTAATGTTTATTATGATAAGCGTTAATGCTGTTGTTGTCATAAATTTATTTTTAAATTTGTGATCAAAAAACAACCAAACTGGGGATGAGAGAGAAATCGTAATTTCAGCTACATAGATGCATCAAGAAGCAACATTTAAGAGCGACACAAAATTTAACAAGATGACAAAAAATATCAGTGGGCGACCAAAACAAGTTAGCGATAAGATTTTAACAGGGCAGGCCACCCTATTAAAGAACATTCATAAATACCTTAGACAGTTCACGTGGCCAGTATTAAATGGACGATAAAGACCAGTTTGTGCCCGCGTCTTAGTCAGCGCGTATGGAACACGCACACAGAAACTGCACGTTCCCGAAAGCAAAATTTGCACTGTGACAAAATCTACCCAGTTGTGTGCATGCGTGCACCTACAACACGCCTGCATTACGTATAACACGCCCGATCGAACAAACAACTTGATGCACAGCTAGCAGTTTGAACGAACAACGCGATTAAGAAAAAAGTGAATGGAAAACATGGCAGAACGACTCCAAACAGTCCCATGAACCTGTGCGTGACATGGTTTTGCTTACATTGTTGATGTCATCTCTGACTAAACATTCTGCTATCAGCACTAACAATTGTTTATACTTTCCACAGACATGTTTTGAGCCCGCTGATGAAGTAGCGTCATTAATTGCTGCCACGTTACACGACATTGATCATCCTGGAAGGACGAATTCATTCCTTTGCAATGCTGCCAGCGATCTTGCCATACTGTATAATGACATGTAAGTATTCTCGGGTTTCACTATCATATCTGCCATTACTGTGTCCATACTATGGCACGCCAAAGCGAAAAATAATTCAACACTGATAATTTAGTGTTGACGCATATTTTCGCGTGCCATACGCGTGACGTCAACAACTATTATATCCGCCATTACTGTGTCCATACTATGGCACGCCAAAGGGGAAATAATTCAACACTGATAATTTTGCCATCAACCCTGAAAAACAAGTCTCAACATTTTTATAAACTTGCCAACAAAAGCACGGTATGCCAGTTTCAAACAGTCTATCAACATTTAAAAGTCATGCCAACCTTTTTTTTTTTGCGCAGCATTTGCGAAAATATGCGTCAACATTAAATTATCAGTGTTGAATTATTTTTCGCTTTGGCGTGCGATAGTATGGACACAGTAATGGCGGATAGCAACCGCTGTCAAGCCAAGTGAAACCCAAGAATTAAGAGTTTTAATTAAACAGCTAGAATCCCCCCCGTCCACATTTTTTTAGTTTTTCTGTTTATCATGGAGGTGTATGTGTCTACAACACCATCACAACTTGTTTTTCACAAAAAATCGACAGGCTTTTGCTTAAAACGTAAAGCAGTCCGACCCTCTTTACCCGAAATTCTGAAACGCTCGAGGTCACTTGGTTTGTTTATCAACAGGGTTTTGACGTCATCCTGAGAAACATACAAAACACCCTTTGCAGTATTGAATGGAAAATACACGAAGTGAATGTTTATCATGCCTGTTTTATCCTTGTAATTCAAAATACAAACGTGAAAAACACTTCATGTAATATGACAACAATCTACTATTACCTGTTTTGTGAAAAAACGGTGAAATTGTGGCTCACAATGAAGCTCTTTTGAAGTAAATACTGGTGCATTGCGACGGGTGGTTTTGTCACGGAACGAACGGCATTCACAGCGGTCTGTGTACAGCATGGGACGGTTCCCTGCGGGCGTAGTTCCAACGTGTTACATTGGCCGGTACAAGTTAGAATGAGCGACTCATTTTTCTCTCTCTTGGTAATAGAAAAGAAAATCTTTCTGCTCTTTTTTTTTCATAGTGTCTGGTAAAACATACAACCACGCAGCTACTGGGCATATATCTGGCTTTTTGGACCAACAAAATTCTTCAAAAAACACCATCTAACAGAGACGGTTTTCCAATTTGTTTGCGTGTAAACGTATGGAGCTAACAATCGTGTTGACTTCTCTTTCTCAGGATTGCGTCACGGGGTCACGCGCATATCATGAATACCTAATGAGCGTTTCAGTAAACGCGAAAAGCGCACTTTTGCTTGCAATTTATCCACTTAAAACCGACAATTAAAAAATAATAAAAATCCACTTCGGCAAGAGGGATGTTTGGACTATCAAAAAAAGCCTAAATGCTGGATTTTCGTCAAGGTGGATTCTTCCTCTTTAATAATACAAAGTTTCTTCAGTGCGCTTTACATTATTTTCCCCTGGTTCTTGAACTCAATATCATTCCTTAATCCTCAACTTCCTTGGGAGCATGCAGTCCTGTGCAGCTTACGCATCACTTTTTACTACCCTCGTAGGTAGCCATTTACTCCTAATTAAAGAGAGACATTTTGTGGCAAAAATGCCTTGCCCACGGGTACTTTTTTTCAGGATTCAATAAAACGCAAAATTTAGAATGCAAAAATCTGGTTACATTCATTTTGGCTTCACACGTAGCTAAGTTTGCTCGTACACAGTGAGATTTTTGTTTTGTGAGGCTGAAAAAATCAAACGGGATAGAAAGAAAACGCAGCAAAACTTAACTCCACATGACAAGCTACATGCTGAGCAAAACACCACAAATGAATTTTTGCTCAGATCACCCTCATGTGCAGCAGGCTTTATATATGGTATGTACATTTACTTTTAAAGGCACACGCTCGTCAGCAATGCGCGCGCGCCAAATTCGTGCCACGAAATACGCAGCTCCATAGCAAAGGCATGGAGCTGGGTATTTCGTGGCACGAATTTGACGAGCGTGTGCCTTTAAGGTAATTTACCTCTTTGTAAATTATGATTTCAGAGCTGTTTTAGAGAGTCACCACGCAGCGCTTGCATTCCAGCTCACGACGAGGGAGGGAAGGTGCAACATATTCAAAGAATTAGACAGGTTGGTTATAGACAGTTTACATGATCGAAAAACTCTTAAAAACAGCAACAACTGCTGTACATAACTAAAGAATAATGTCACTTTCAACTCTGCGCGTCAAAGCTTTTTTTTCTTCAAAAACAGCCCCCCATAAAATTAAAATATCGTCAGCGCGCACACGTCACTTTCAACCTTGTGCGTCAAAGGTTTTTTTTTTAACTTAGACACGCACTGTCTGTTGATTATTTCAATTAAAAACATGCCTTTATTGCTTGGAATCCACTAAAAAAAAAAAAAACACGCAAAAGAAAAAGCAGCGTCACCCCGTCATTTTGGGAGACTTCAACTTACGCTAAACATACTTCTTTTTTTTTTTTGCCTAATACTTCAGAAAACCTTAAAAATCCATGCATGGTTTTTGTGTTGAATGAATGGTAAAAAATAATGCGCAGACAACTTTTTAAAAAGCACCTACAGTTGTTTGTTACGGCTCGTAAAGTCAACATTTTAAGTACTGCAGCAGCCGATTTCACGAATCCTTACGCACTGCGTAAGCCCGCTTGCGCAACTTTTTATTGGTATGCCCCTCGGCTTCCGCCTCAGGGCACAGTCATGTCTTCGAGATCACCTTGGGCCTATAATCTTAGCCATGCCCCTCATTGCAATCAATATTTGTATAAAGCACCATGAGTATCCTGCAGGATAGATATGTGCGCTATATAAGATGCCATTGTCGTTAGTTTGCACCAATATTTGGATACCATTACGGTCAATATTTCTATACCATTCACATGCATTTGTACAGGGAGGACTACCGTGCTATGCGGCACACCATAATCGACATGATTCTGGCGACGGAGATGACCAAGCATTTTGAACATCTTTCAAAATTTGTCAACTGCATCAACAAGCCAGTCTTACGAGAGGGTGAAGACACACTGTCGTTGGTAAGAATTGTCAAAAAAATGCTCTTTTACCAGGCATATGTTTTGCTTTGTGTGTTAACAAATGATGGACTGTGAGTGACCACAAGAGGGTCCTATACTACATAGACATGTACACACGAACGTACAGTTGAAGTCGGAAGCTTACATACATGTACACCACTACCATCATCACCCAAAATGGTAAACAGGACTACCCGAACCATTTCAAGGTGTGCAAGCTATGTTTTAAGTACTGCAAGCATGTGAGGAATTCCACAAAATCAATATTTTTGTAAATATGGTGACAACGCTTAAGCACACCAGTTTTAACACAGTTGTATGTAAACTTCTGACTACAACTGTACATTTAGCTCGTGAGAAGGGGTCTGCCTAGATCACAAGTCATGAATATTCATTACCATTAATATATTTGATTGGTCGCCGGTAAGCCAATCAGAATCAACCCCGTTTTAAGAAAAAGGCTGGTATCTCCAATTCCCGACGCGAAAAATTTAATTTTTTTAAATATATTTCGTTACAGAGACACGTAAGCTTTCTTAATTCGTTCGCTTAATTTTTTAATCCTTTCACCCAAACACGGACAGTCCATTTTTAAAGAAACTTTTATCAAAAGGGCGCAGAAATCATTCTTTTTTTTGTTTTAAACAACTGATTTTATTGTTGCATTTGAATTCCACAACAGCAGAGTACTGGCAGAAGTACCCCTGACTCGTCAAGTTTAGCAAGTCCTGAAAACCGAGCATTGATTCGCCGGATGTTGATCAAGTGTGCTGACGTTTCCAATCCGACCAGACCTTTGGAGATGTGCATGGAATGGGCCCGCAGAATATCGGAAGAGTATTTCGCACAAGTAAGTGTATTAGTTGTAGTCGCAGAGCGTGTTTCTGCTGAGCACGATATCGGAAATGTTTCCTTTGAGTAGAGACGGCTTTAAACTGTTACCTGCTAGTGTGCGCAACATTGTATTAAAAGAGCGTGTCTCAAATTTTCGGAAAAGTCAGAATTTTCAAAAATTGGAAATTTGGTATTTTTGAATTTAGCAGAAAAAGATATATCCAATGGTACATAAGGTAAATCTATTCCCGCAACGCAACACAGCTTGGAGAAGTGGTAGTGTTCAAACAAATTTTACAAATCTTTAAACAAAATTTCTTACACAAAGAAAGCTATCGTCAAAATTGGTCTGAAAATTGGTCTGATGTTTAATTGTTGGATGATGCTAAAAAGTTGGAATCAAATAAATTAAGAGTTACTCTTTCCAAATATTAAAAAAAACCTAAAATTGACCTCCCCTTCAATTTTTTACTTTAAACCGTCCTCATAGGAAATAGCAAAGTGCAACTTTACGCTCATTTTGTCGTGACAGGTCACATTTTTGAACCCCCCATTTTTTCCAGATTTCAGATTGTTACCATATCATTTGTCATATTTTTCTCATTACCATTCTGAAATTTTGCATTCTCAATCTATATTTTCAAGGATATCGTCAAAAAACCACTGATGTTTTGTAAACTAATTTGTCCATTCTATTAAAGCAGTGCACTGATTACACCAACCTTTCTGCTTCCATATCCAAAATGGAGATTGCAAATTTCCCGTTTTCTTCCCATGGATAGTATTTTTAGGAGGTATTTTATATGATAGTTAGGTTAGAACGAAACCCATTTTCTGGAAAAATCTGGACGAGAGTTAATGAGACCTTGCCAGTTATGTATCAAATCCTTCAGCTAGACCTTGCACAAACAGGCGACGGAATTAGCAACTAGAACTTTACAAACGTCTAAATGTAAAAATGTCTTTTGTAAAAATACTTGTCGAATAAAATAAAAAATCTTACAAAATTTAGACGGATGAAGAGAAGAAGAGAGGACTGCCGGTGGTGATGCCAGTGTTTGACCGCTTGACGTGCAGTATTCCCAAGTCTCAGATTTCATTCACTGAATATTTCATCATGGACATGTTTGATGCTTGGGATGGTAAGATTGCAACAAATTGTCATTTTTACATTTTGATTGCTTTCTGTGACGTAGAACATCCGGGAATGTTTGGTGGTCAACGGTCACGCGCGTACACGCGCGCGCGCCACTAGATGTACATGGGCACGCGTAAAATATACTCACCAGAGTACTTTCATTCAAAGATGCCGCACGCGCGCGGCATCTTTTTTGAGCATGCGCTTATTGAGCATGCACTGCAGCTTGTAAAAACGAAAGTGCTTTTGCTTGATCACAATTTTTAGCCGTGGCGCAACAACATAAAGCAAGGTTAAGTAACAGAGGTAAGTGCAATCAATGCGTTTTTATTGCTTTTTCGGCCGGTTATCACTCGAGCCACGTGGGTCATGGAAAATATCAACCAAATTGGTGGATGGAAGGGGTGACGTCACCGGAAAGTAATCAATAGACCGTATTGACCAGCTGCCATCTTGTAGGGCAGTTTCTTTGTTCCGTGAGGACATGTATGGATGGGCATTTTGTGCTTGCATTAATTGTTGACCAATTTAAAACAATTTAAAACAACAAAGGTTACCATACAAGATAGCAGCTTTTCAATACGGTGTGTACTATAGACAGCTTTCCTGTGACATTCTTTCTGCCATTTTGTGTGTCATTTTGACGATCGTAACCCACATGGCCTAGGTACTAACCAGCAAAAGGAATGTGCACATTACACGCATATTGTACGTACACGGCCGGGTAAACTTCACTTAATTTTTTTGTCACAATGTGTCAAATTTTCTTCTGGGTGTGTGCATGTCAGCATTCTTTACTACCGGTTTTGTACGGGCGTGCCAACCGGACAAAATCATCAGAGGTACCATTAGCGCCCGGACAAAAATTGGCCGCCCGGACAAAAAACTCGGCCGCCTCCAGGGACAAAAATAATCAATTTTCCCCTCTAAAACACTTCGAAAGTACAGCCAAGTCATTCCAAAAGTAGGTGTAAAGTCACCATGGCAGTTGCATGCGTTCGTTTTGAACAGCGCCCTCACGCTACGAACACTGATTCGGACATGATTTTTAGCAGTGGGGAACACTACATGTGTGTTCCATACGTGCTAAAACTGACTACCGGTAGGGCACAGTGGGCCAGACTAGAAAGTGTTTATAACCGGTCTTTAACATCCGTTTAAGACTGGCCATGTGACGTGCTCTCAACCAATAGTGATGCGTAAACTATGAATGCTTAATAGGGTGGCAAGTTTTAAATCCTTTCTTAGTATGCAGGAGGTCGTGTGTTCGAGTCCCACCTGAGCACGCCATGAAGTTTTTCTCATAGTATCTCGGGGAAGCACGGAGTATACAGTGCTAATCAAGTGACGTCAGGTAGGGCAAAACAATCCCTAATTAAAATCCTTTTTTTTATTACATTTTGCAGCATTTATTGACTGTCCTGAGGTAATGGAAAATCTGAAGAATAATTATAAATATTGGAGTACTAAAGAGCAGAATGAACGCAGTGAGCAGGACCAGGAGTGTCGATAAAGGTAAAATCTAAATGTCAACTGATCTTTCGAAAAATTATTGCCCATATTTTATGTTCCCTGAGAAAATACATAGTCCTGTGTAGAATTTTAACATTGTACCACTTCTGAAGGCCCACAGTGTCATTAGCAATAACCCAACATCTCACGAATGACTTATTACAGAAAACATTTCTCAAATGGTAATAAAAAAAGGTCTTTGAAGTTATTTCGTCTGAGGTGGTATCTTTTTAAGATAACAGTTGAACAAACAAGTGTACAGACATTCATATTTTTGTAATATGTTTATGTACTTCGCTAGTACATGGGTGCATTGTAAGTGTAACTTGCATATTATTTTTATTTTACAAAGAAAAAAAATTGAACCCAACAAAGAACGGTACTTGCAGCAATGCCTTATACTATTAATTACTCTCAAACGACGTCACTTCCTACAAATTGTCGCGTGCATCAGGATGAACAAACGAGTGTACAGATATTCATATTTTTGTAATATGTTAATGTACTTCGCTAGTACATGGGTACATTTTTGTGACGCGCATCGGCTGTGCCGTGTTTCAAACAAATTTCCAGCAACACGCACGTGTATTTTGAACATTTTCCAGGGTGTGCGTGCGTGTACTTGATAACGTTTAATATGCAGTAGCATTTTTCTTTCAAAGATGGCGTCTGTGAGAGTGGTCAATAGGCGCCGTCATTTTGTCCAAATTATGGGCAAAGAATGACGTTTCTGCATACAGATTATTTGTGCAAAAACGTCATTCTTTGCCCAGTTTTCAGGAAAAATGGAAGGATACTGCTGGATACCTATTTGGAAATGGTTATTGTGCTCATTAGAAACACGCTCTCCTAAACTTCACAAAGCTTGTATTGACCCCCTTCGAACACGTGCAATTACGCCATTTTGGGAGTCAACTAATGCTGAGTTATTGTGGAAGCGATGTGCGTGCGCCTTGTGTGTGTCTCTGGTGGGCGTAACGCGGTTTAATTCACCAATGGGAGCCTTAGCATTGCGCGTTACGCACGCTATGGACACACACAACGCACACGCACATTGCTTCCACAACGACGCGGCATTATTTGACTCCCAAAATGACGTCATTGGCACGAGCTCAATACACCAATAATCAGTACACGTTTGGAACAAAGTTGGCCATGGTGCCCCTCCAGTTGGCCTCAGTGCCCCTCAGTGCTCTTTGAAATTTGGACAAAATCAAGACGAGAGTAACCTGCCTCTTACATGTACTTTCAAAATGTCATGGTCTGTGTGCAACCTTTCCCATGTAATGTGAAATGTTTCTCCACCAGAGGCACACTTGTCGCTGTGTCGACCGAAGAATGCATGATACGGGTCTTATGAGTCATGCTTGATGCTCTTTATACAACTGGCCGGTGCAGTTTTGCATAGTTCCTCCGTCCGCATCTTCACAAGTGAGGTAGAAAGCCATTATCGTTGGTCTCGGGTTCGAGTCCATGCTAGCGTTTTGGTCGCGTGTCTCCAAATCTTGAATATCGGCCAGTAGTCTTGTCTCAAGACTGTTTCCCTTTTCTGGATGCATTCGATTAGCATCCTCGAGTCAGCTCGGACCTGGATCCAATTTCATGGCACTGATTTTGTGCTACATGTAATGGAGACTCCGGCTATTTCATGCAGGCTGTAACATAAGCACTGCTGAATGTTTAGTAGCTTCAGGGGCATAATTTGCTAAACACTAGTAACACAACCATGCCCGTTTTCAAGCACACGCATGCTTAAACACGTTGCGGCCGTGAAATAGCCTTGATGTTAGTACAAATTTTCTGCTACAGTTAGCATATGTTTTCAGCATCTCAAAACAGATTGCCATGAAATTGACCCCAGTGCCTAAAACATCTACCGTAATTTAAACAAATTTTGATGAATGATACAAACTCAATAGAAACAGCGTCTCAAAACAGTAATGTAAATTTTCTAATATACATTAAAGGCACAGGCTCGTCAGCAATGCACGCGCGCCAAATTCGTGCCACGAAATACGTAGCTCCATGCCTTTGCTATGAAGCTGCGTATTTCGTGGCACGAATTTGGCGCGCGCGCATTGCTGACGAGCCTGTGCCTTTAATGGATCTCTCTCAAATGAGATCGCTGCCTACAGATTGCCACATGCATCAGGATCTTAAGTGTAAATGTTTGTGTCGCGCATCGGTTGTAAATATTTCAAACAAATATTGAGCAAAACATGCTCCTGTTATAAACAATTTTCATGATGTGCGTACGCATACCTGATGCCGTTTAATACGCGGTTGTATTTTTCCAACGAAGATGGCCGCCTGTGAATTTCAGAGAGGTCTGGGAGACGGCATGTTTTAGATGATCCAACTCAATTTTGTCTTTGTTGTTCATTCGTCGTAAATATCGTCTTGACATTTCATATGTTGCTGTAGTGATTTCCCATATGTGCTATTTTTCCACCAAGCATAGAAGCTTTATATTTCCTGAAGGTGACAATTTGTAATTTAAAAATTATGAAATTATAAAAAGTATGAAGTAGAAATGATATTTTATAAGCTAGAACAAATTTAATTTTATATTACTTATGAATATTTATGGTCTTTGGACCACAAAGTTATAAGGCCCTTTTACGCTTTTGGATACGAATCAACACGACGTAAGAATTGCATTATATCGTAATGAAATAAGCCTGGAAATCCCTAATTACCGTGAAGGACACGACCAAAAAGAACATGTTACATGTACGATTCCGTTACGACAGTCCACGACCACATACAACCTCGATGCGATTTTGATGCGAATCTGATACAACACTTTGCGAATGTTTGCGATCAAATTGCGACATTTTACGATACATTCCGATTGCTTTACGACATTTTACGATCGTATGCAATGCCATTACGATCGCTTGCGATTCTTTTACGATTTTTGGCGACCTGAAAGCGATTCTCAGTTGCTGTTTCCTGGAAATTATGACGATCACGTGAATTAATGACATTCGTATCAAATCGTAAAGAAAACTTAAAAGATCTTAAAAGCTTGTATTGAAATAGTGCTGAAGGATTGGTTAAGAACCTTCACGGTGCATCAGGATTATTTACGACCTTGTTAAGACACGTTACGACATTATTACGATCTCTCATGATCGGTTGCGAAGATACGACCGTTCACGAAATTTTTTAACAATCCAAAAAAGTTTGTAATGACTTTGCGACCAACACGAATCATTACGAACATTTAAGAATGTTTACGATCGTTTATAAAAATTTACGATTGTCTTTATGAATGTTTACGAATGCCCTTGCAAAAGCTCACAATTCGGGGGGAGGGGAGAGGAGGGGGAAGGGCAAGGGCAAGGGGGGAGGGGAATAGATTGAGGTAGAAACTCCAAAAAGCACATTTAATTTTCTCACATTTTGCACGTCACTTAAACATGTATCTAAGTGATTTTGAGTAGTGTAGTCAGGCACCCAGCGCTTTCTATTCCAGACCTGTTTAATGTCACAGGTTGTGAGTCAGACTCCAGGATACATCTATTGTGTGTGTCCTTGGGCAAGGCACTTTGCCATAACGTGTCTCCACCCAGGAGTAATGTGTGTTTGATTACCTCAACAGGCCTAATGTGCTGCATGCTCCCCAGGGAACTAATATAATAGACCTTTATCATGGTGCAGCAATCTTCCTTTTCCCCATATTAACCACTTCGTGGCCAGCTAGGCATTTTCCAATTTATTCCCCTGGAGCGGGAGACTGCACTTGCAGTTTTGGTTATGCAGTATACATGTATGTCTCTGGGGCTGGAGACGTAATGACTATTTTTGTTTTCAAGTCGTATTCAATCTTATTTCCCAAGTCCAGTCACAAGTCATTTTCTCCAGAGTCAAGTCACAGGTCAAAAACCAAAAACTCACCTGACCCCAAGCCAACAAGATGAGAGACCAGCTCTGCCCTGGTAGTACAGTACTGACCCATAGTTCTGTATAACTGCCCCCCAAGACACTCAACCTTAGAACTGCATATGCAGTTTACGTCGCAAAGGGGTTAAGAATGTAACCAAATAGAGGCTTCAAGGAAAAAGTTTGACCCCGTGTTCAAATTGTTCATTGTGTGCATCACAGTGACATACGCGTATCGCGATCAAGAAAACAAGCAGAGATGCTCTCAAAACAGCGGAAGATTACACGCGCTATTGCGCGGTCACGCAGACGCATGATCTTTTTCGACACGGACTGTGGGGAACAAGACAAAGATGGACGCACTGTGATAAAGGTCAATAGGGCCCTAGACACCTTGTTTTCTGGATTTGTGCATTTGTACATACAAGAACTTATCATTTACCAAATTCACTATAGTATCATTCCACCAGAGAGATATTTTTTTATACGGAAACAATGACTGAAGTTAATGTTTTCTTATGAGTTTCGTTAATAATATTGTCGTCGTGATCTAATATAAACTCCTCAAAAAAAGTTCGGAAAGTCAAGTTTGACTGACGATTTATCTCTTGTTACTAAATCATTTCCCTTGAATTTGGTATCATTGGAAAGCCCTGTTATTCCTCTTTACAGTGATGTGTCATTTGTTATGATTAATCAATTGGGGGATGTGCAGTATAGCGGAATACAGGGGTCGGTGGAAAGTGAAATGTCACAAAATTCACTGCTATTGCCATGCAGTGCATTCCCTTTGCTTGGAGGATGGGAATGTGTCATCAATGCACTTTTTGACAATAGCAATGCATTTTGTGACATTTCACTTTACACCCGCCCCCGTATTCAGCTGTGCTGCACATCCTCCAATTGCTTAATCATAACAAATGACACATCATCGTAAAGAGGAATAACGGGGCTTTCCAATGATATAAAATTCAAGGAAAATTATTTTGCAACAAGAGAGAAATCGTCGGTCAAACTTGACTTTTCGAACTTTTTTTGAGGAGTTTAGTTAGTCGGCAATGCAAGCTCTTACCATTTTTTGGCAAACCCTCAAGCGGGCTTGAGTGTGCCCTGAATTTACCAACTTTAAAATTCTATGTTAACCACTGATGATTTACAGTTTAAGGTCTCAAAATCATGACAATATAGACCCTATTCATCTTTGAACGGTCAGGCCTCCTGAGTCACTTCTATTGAATGCAAGCTGCTGATCGGAAAGATGCATTAAGGGCCCATGACATGCTATTTCAACTTTTTGCCTAATCTTTGCTTCATATGATGTATTACTTGTTCAGCAAGACATACTATTGTTCGTTTGGATGTAAAATCAATAAAAGGTAGCCTTTTTCAATTTTGAAGATTTCATTGCAATAAACTACAGACAGAGGGCGCTGTTTGGAGTGCATCACGTAAGGAAGACAGAAGGGAAAGTTAAGAAAAAACATAAGACTTCAAGTTGGACTTACAACAGGAAACATGTAGAACAAACTCAAACAGACATGGATTACAAAGGTTCCAGGACGTTTAAGAAAAAAGGTGGAATCTTTTGTGCACAGTTGAATGTGATTTTCCTGTGTTTGCCTCTTGTGACATCATGACCTTGGTCATGAATATGCATATTGCATTAGCATAAAAACTAAAAACCTTTGTTTTAACCCCCAAAACAAGCTCCAAATAGGATTTTTATGAATGTAACTGAGTATATTGGTTTTATAGCATAGATTTCATTGATAAAAATCTCAAATAATGGGCCCTTTAAGTGTTCCATGCCATGTCTTTAGGTCGGGGCTTGGAACGCATACATGATTAGCACCTGTCCAATTAGCAGTTTGTACTTTACAGAAGTGATTCAGAGAACACGCGTCGCCGTGAATAGGGTCTAAAAAGCAGGAAATTTCACATAAAAATTGGATTCATTGAGGTGAAATTCCTGAAGTCTAGTTTATAATCACTTTGTCCTCCTTTTTTGTAATGACTATCAAGCTGAGACTGGTTAAGCTGGAAATGACTGGTGGCAATCCGCCCCTTAGATTGGTTCCCGATCCCTATAGATTGGTTCGCTTATTGCGAAAATATAGGGATCGGTAAAGGGCAGCCATGACGGCCAGAATTCTGCCCGTCACGTGGTTATTATTATTATTTTTTTAGTAAGTACGCAGATTTTGCAGTGACATTTGTAACTTGGCCGTGCGTGTCGAACATATCCAATTATGTAAATAAAGTACATTTCCTAAAGCAAAGGGCTTGGCCAATTTTTAAATATAAAAAACACAATGCGCACGCGCAAAGACGACCAATTACAGATCAAGATGAAGCGCCCTTTACCTGTCCTTATATTCTCCTGTGTGGAATATGTGGACGGGAACCAGTCTATCCGCCCCTTTCACGTTAATGAGTAACAAACAAAAACAAAAATACAATTCACAAAAGAAAAAAATTACAATGCACTTGTGCGTGGTACACTAAAAAATACTCCTCAAAATTAGCTAACGCTGACTGATATTTTCATATTTTAATTACTAGTAATAATCAAGGCAGGGGTATATTTATTGATCCGCTATGTAAGAAAACGGATTACAAAACATAATTTCCAGCATTCCGAAAAAAGAACAATCTTATCAAAAATAGTTGGTAATCCTTAGCAAACTTGCACTCCTTTCGCAGTTGTTTGCGCGCCCACTACTAGTTTGTCTGCACCAACCACTGCTCAACTTTGCAATGTATCCTGCGAAGCGCGTGCGTGACGTCAACTAAAGGGGCGTTCGAGACGCTTACACCGGGTAACACGGAGTTCACACCGGGGGAAGCCTCCAGAAGATGCAAAACGAACGACACAGGGTCTCGTGGTCAAAGGATGTTGCCGGGTGGGGCTTTATAAACGCCGTTATCGTTTGACTCAGGATGAAAAATGAAGCCGGCGCCACGCAAAAATAGTAGCCCTAAAGTACCGAAATAAACTTCGCCAATGCCCACAGACATCTACTGATTCAGCAAAATGTATTTACAGCCCTATTCCCTCCTATTTTGTGTCATAAATAAGTGTTTTTCTCCGTACTCACGTCGCGATTCCAAACTGTCTGCCATGTTTTACTACTCGCGGTTACTAGGTGACGTCATTACACCTTGCTTTACACCACAGACCCAGCCGCGAGCTCAGGCAGTGGTGGCTGCCACCGGGGCAGACTCGTGTAGCACGTGATGGCTAAAAGAACGCTCTGGTGTAAGTTGGTGTTACCCGGTGTAAGCATCTCGAACGCCCCTTAAGTAACACCAGTGCTGGATAACACTTGCCATGATTGGCCAGATTCTGTCACCTGATGCAGTAAACATGTCACCTGACAGTCAGGTGAAATGTTTACCAATGCAGTTGCAGTGTTATCCAGCACTGATGCTGGGTGACGTCACGCACACTACTTCGTAGTGTATTGACCCCTTTCGAACACGTGCGATTATGCCATTTTGGGAGTCAAATAATGCTGAGTCATTGTGGAAGCGATGTGCGTGCGCGTTGTGTGTGTCTCTGGTGGGCGCAACGCGGTTTAATTCACCAATGGGAGCCTCAGTATAGCGCGTTACGCGCGCTATGGACATGCACAACGCGCACGCACATTGCTTCCACAACGACGCGGCATTATTTGACTCCCAAAATGACGTCATGGGCATGAGCTCAATAGCAAACTTTGGGTGGTATCAATATGAATCCAGTACATTTGTTCACTTTAAGTATTCTTCAAATGTTTCGTAATTGCTGAATGTCAGAGTAGAATTGTCTGTGTCACTGATGATGTACGTATTTCTGTCCATCTTGTATATTTTGTCTAAATCTAATTGCTCGCTTTTATTACGATTGTTCGCCCTAATTAGACCCCAATTATGTAAATGTATATGTGCCAAACAAAATTGGGAAAATATAAGAGTATATTGTGGGTGCAATTAGTACTTAATTTGTGGTAACATACCTGGTAATTTTCATCTTGTATTTTACACTTTGCATGTGGGTCTTTCCACAGTGATGGGGTACATTTGAAAAATAAGTCAATAAATCCTTTTATATATATGTCTTTACTTTATCTCATAATTTAAGCAATTTCCTTGTACTGTTTTCAGGAGATTACTTTTGCCCCAAAAAGGTAAAAATTGCTGCCACAACATACATTTTTGAAAAGCTTGTGTACAAATTTCCCCTTTACGTATGTAACGTGGACAGACCAATTGTGACATTGGAAAACTTGTGCACAGAGTTTTCACAAATGTAGCCTATGTTGTACATGTAGGACTATTTTTCCTACTCCTACTGCAAAAGTTATTTCCTCAGTTTAGCTGCATAATTTAAAGATAAAATTAAGACACAAATTTACCCCATTACTAAACAACTGAAAGAATAACAACAAGTGACATTTTCTGTTATATTATTTTGGGGGTATTTTATTGACGTATTTTATCTCATAACGACTAGTACAGCTAGTGTATTAACCAAGAAACTAAAGACCTTCCGATGGCAATGCACAAAAAAGGTCATTCGTGGCCCAGTTTTCGGACAAAATGGCGGCTCCCATACTACAAGTCATCGCTGCAGTTGCAATTCTGTGTGAAGTTCGTATTCACATTTCAGTGGTAGGCCTACATGTAAAATGTTGTGTTCTTTGTTTAACATTAACGTACGGGCTGCACTTGTTGAACAAAATGTCTTTTGTTTCTTGGGTATCCTTTTTAAAGGCACACGCGCCAAATTCGTGCCACGAAATACGCAGCTCCATGCCTTAATGCTGCTCTCACACTGTGGCGAATATTCTTGCGAATATGAATATTTGAATTTCGCGGTGAATTCGCCCAAAAAATGCGATTGGATAGTGAATATTTTCATCTCGGTCACCCCTCGGTCGTCCTCGGTCGTCCCTCGACCGTCCCTCGACCTCTCCTTATATCTTACGAATATATTACGAATGCTTACCAACGCTTGCCAATGCTTGCCAATGCCTTACGAATAGCTAACGAACGTTGCTAACGCTTAAGCGGGCCTCCCACTGTGCGATTTTTGCCACGAATTTCCTACGAATTGGTACGATTACCAGAGACTGTCTATAGACTCTACACACAATCGTACCAAATCGTACCCAATCGTAGGAAATTCGTTGCCAAAATCGCACAGTGGGAGGCCTGCTTTACGCACGCTTTACCAACGGGCTTACCAATGCTTACGAAAATCGACGGCGAATGACCGTCTTCACAACATTCGCTGAAATTTAGGAAGCGCTTCCTAAATTGACCGATCTTAGGAGGTGGAGAATGACTTGTGAACGTTCCGAATTTGTTACCAACGCTTACGAAGACACGGCGAATGTTGCGAAGTTAAAGCGATTGTCAAATATTTCCATTCGTAAGCACACTCGCTAGCATATTCGCCACAGTGTGAGAGCAGCATAAAGCCCGGTTCATACTTCACGCGAAAGCAAACGCGAACGCGAATCTCACGTCAATGTGACGTCAAACATTTCGCGGCGAACATTCGCGCAAGTTGAAACTAGTTCAACTTTTTGCGAATTCGCTGCGCGAAACAATCGTTGTGACGTCAAATTCGCATTCGTGTTCGCGTTCGCATGAAGTATGAACCGGGCTTAAGGCTGTGCCTATCGAATATTCGATTAGCATTTTACCAAATTGAATATGTGCTTTTTCCACTCCAAACCAAACATGTACTTGCATGCCTTTGCTATGGAGCTGCGTATTTTGTGGCACAAAATTTGGCACGCGCATTGCTGACGAACCTGTGCCTTTAAGTTTCCAAATCCAGGTGTTTAAAAAGGTGACAAATGTTTATGTTGTATGTTTGTAATTATTGTCTGCAGCAATAATTACATCATAATTTTAGATTTTATGCTTTGTCAACTCTGGAAATCCCCAATAACGAGAACGGGTACCTTTGTAATTTATCTTATTTATTTTATTTTAGAGTTAGGCTGCGTTCCAAATACACGTAATTCGCGTAAATGGAATGCAGCCCTTGCCAAATTGTGGTGCATGTGCTCTTGGGCAAGGCACTTTGCTATAAATAGAATAAATTCACACTGACGCCACTTAATTGTCGTTGACGTGTTGTGATTTCTCATGGAGGTACGACCTGTTTGCTTCCCTACAGCTCTTGTACATGTAGAAAGGGTGCTTCTTAGGGTAGCAAAGGTAGGGAGCTGAAAAGGGTGCATGCAATACATTTACATGTAGTCCTCGCATCAAATGAAACTTGATGCTTAGGACACTTGATAAATGACAAACCAGGTAGATGCTCCAAACGCTGAGATATGAGGCACAGTGGTATCCCTCAGGTTCGCCCCAACACTTTGACACACCAGGTAGATGCTCTACCATCTGAGCCATGAGGCACAGTGGTATACTCCCACGGGTTTCCCCCCAAGACCTCTGACACACCGGGCACATGCTCTACCACCTGAGCCATGAGGCACTGTGGTATACTCCCTCAGGTTTCCCCCAAGACCTCTGACAAACCAGGCAGACTAGATGCTCTAACAGCTGAGCTATGAGGCACAGTGGTATACTACCTCAGGTTTTCCCCAAGACATCTGACAAACCACTGGCAGACTAGATGCTCTAACAGCTGAGCTATGAGGCACAGTGGTATACTACTTCATGTTTTTCCCAAGACCTCTGACACACCGGGCAGATGCTCTAACAGCTGAGCCATGAGGTACAGTTGTATACTGCCTCGGGTTTCCCCCAAGACCTCTGACACCGAGCAGATGCTTAAAAAGCTAAGCTATTAGGCAGTGGTATACTCCCCTAACTGCTGAGCTATGAGGCACAGTGGCATCTTCCCTCAGGTTTTCCCCAAGACCTCTAGCTGACACAGGCCGGGCAGATGCTCTATGAGCTATGAGGCGCTATATAGGGGTTTACTCGATCAGGTTTTCCCTAAGACCTCTGACACCGAGCAGATGCTCAAAAAGCTAAGCTATTAGGCAGTGGTATACTATAACTGCTGAGCTATGAGGCACAGTGGCATCTTCCCTCGGGTTTTCCCCAAGACCTCTAGCTGACACAGGCCGGGCAGATGCTCTATGAGCTATGAGGCACTATATAGGGGTTTACTCCCTCAGGTTTTTCCCAATACCTCTGACACCAGGCAGATGCTCGAAAAGCTAAGCTATGAAGCAGTGGTATACTCCCTTTGGTTCCCCTCTCCCCTCCCCAAGACTTCTGACACACCAGGCAGATGCTCTCCAGCTGAGCCATGAGGCACATGGTATACCCCCTTGGGTTTTTTGCAAGATCTCTGACAAACCAGGCAGACTGCTCCAAACGCTGAGATATGAGGCACAGTGGTGTCCGTCAGGTTCGCCCCAACCCTTTGACACACCAGGCAGATGCTCTACCAGCTGAGCCATGAGAGACAGTGGTATACTCCCTTAGGTTTCCCCCAAGACCTCTGACAAACCAGGCAGACTAGATGCTCTAACAGCTGAGCTATGAGGCACAGTGGTATACTACCTCAGGTTTTCCCCAAGACATCTGACAAACCACTGGCAGACTAGATGCTCTAACAGCTGAGCTATGAGGCACAGTGGTATACTACTTCATGTTTTTCCCAAGACCTCTGACACACCGGGCAGATGCTCTAACAGCTGAGCTATGAGGCACAGTGGTATACTTCCTCGGTTTTCCCTAAGACCTCTGACACCGGGCAGATGCTCGACAAGCTAAGCTATGAGGCAGTGGTATACTCCCTCTGGTTCTCTCCCTCCCCACCAAGACGTCTAGCACACCAGGCAGATGATCTACCAGCTGAGTCATGGGGCACAGTGATATACGTACTTCTCAGGTTTCCCCCCCAAGACTTTTGACACACCATGCAGGCAGATGCTCTCCAGCTGAGCCATGAGGCACATGGTATACTCTCTCGGTTTTTTCCAAGACCTCTGACAAACCAGGCAGATGCTCGAAACGCTGAGATATGAGGCACAGTGGTATCCTTTAGGTTCGCCGCCAAGACCTCTGACACCAGGCAGATGCTCGACAAGCTAAGCTATATGAGGCAGTGGTATACTCCCTTTGGTTCCCCTCTCCCCTCCCCAAGACTTCTGACACACCAGGCAGATGCTCTCCAGCTGAGCCATGAGGCACATGGTATACCCCCTTGGGTTTTATGCAAGATCTCTGACAAACCAGGCAGACTGCTCCAAACGCTGAGATATGAGGCACAGTGGTGTCCGTCAGGTTCGCCCCAACCCTTTGACACACCAGGCAGATGCTCTACCAGCTGAGCCATGAGAGACAGTGGTATACTCCCTTAGGTTTCCCCAAAGACCTCTGACACACCGGGCACATGCTCTACCACCTGAGCCATGAGGCACAGTGGTATACTCCCTCAGGTTTCCCCCAAGACCTCTGACAAACCAGGCAGACTAGATGCTCTAACAGCTGAGCTATGAGGCACAGTGGTATACTACCTCAGGTTTTCCCCAAGACATCTGACAAACCACTGGCAGACTAGATGCTCTAACAGCTGAGCTATGAGGCACAGTGGTATACTTCCTCGGTTTTCCCTAAGACCTCTGACACCGGGCAGATGCTCGACAAGCTAAGCTATGAGGCAGTGGTATACTCCCTCTGGTTCTCTCCCTCCCCACCAAGACGTCTAGCACACCAGGCAGATGATCTACCAGCTGAGTCATGGGGCACAGTGATATACGTACTTCTCAGGTTTCCCCCCAAGACTTTTGACACACCATGCAGGCAGATGCTCTCCAGCTGAGCCATGAGGCACATGGTATACTCTCTCGGTTTTTTCCAAGACCTCTGACAAACCAGGCAGATGCTCGAAACGCTGAGATATGAGGCACAGTGGTATCCTTTAGGTTCGCCGCCAAGACCTCTGACACCAGGCAGATGCTCGACAAGCTAAGCTATATGAGGCAGTGGTATACTCCCTCTGGTTCTCTCCCTCCCCACCAAGACGTCTAGCACACCAGGCAGATGATCTACCAGCTGAGTCATGGGGCACAGTGATATACGTACTTCTCAGGTTTCCCCCCAAGACTTTTGACACACCATGCAGGCAGATGCTCTCCAGCTGAGCCATGAGGCACATGGTATACTCTCTCGGTTTTTTTCCAAGACCTCTGACAAACCAGGCAGATGCTCGAAACGCTGAGATATGAGGCACAGTGGTATCCTTTAGGTTCGCCGCCAAGACCTCTGACACCAGGCAGATGCTCTACCAGCTGAGCTATGAGGCCCTGCATGCAGTGCTATACTGTCTCAGGTTTTCTTGAAGACCTCTGACACACCGGGCAGGTAATCTACCACCTGAGCCACGAGGCACAGTTCTCCTCGGGTTTTCCCTACAAATGTAATTTTATATGCTAAGTGTTGCATGTGGATATGTCAAGACATACAATGCCAGATATAGGGTGCCTTTGCTGAGTGGTTTGGGTCATTGACTCGCAACACTCGGGTGAAAACTTGGTGTTGTGGGTTCGATACCTGGCCGTTGTATCTGTGCCCTCGGATAAATTGTGGCTACGACCTCGGGGTTTCAAGTCAATATTTGTCTTCAACATTCGGCATGTTGTGGACTTTTGTGTGGAGCAGAATTTCACGGTGTTTATTTGATTATGGAAGACCACAGCACTGCCGGCTGAGTTAGCAGTTTTGATTTGCGATATGTAATTGTCAGAATCTTTGCGTTAAGCGTGCAGCCGTAGTGCTTTTACAAACGGTGTTGTTTACAGTACAGTATCCATGTTTGACTGTAGTTTTTACGATGATGCAGACAAGGTTTAAATTTGAATTTTGATGCTAGGCCTGTGTTTTATTGGCCAAATATGGAATAACGCTTTTCAAATTGTTATACACTCTTTTGGTTATGCGCTACTAAAAATAAATGCATGACGTAAAGCACCTATCAATTGTTTTCCCCACCCCTCCCCCGCCCCCCGGGCTACCCCACCTAAGATGTGGGGATTGTCACTTTTTTGTGACAAAATCCCCACCCCTGGGGCAACATTTAGGTGACAAAAATCCCCACCCTCGGGTGCAAAACATGCGCGTCTTGTATACAAATACACGGATCAAATTCCCCACCCTGGGGCATGAAAAACGTGACCAAACCCCCACCTAGGGGGTGGGGCAGCGCGGGGGGTGGGGGAGGGGCGGGCGGGGGGGGGGGGGGCAGGCGGGGGTTGGGGGGGAGGGGGAGGGGGGGGGGGGGTGGAGGGGTGTGTGAACAATTGACCGGTCCTCCTATTCAGTCGTTGTATGTGGAATATGTGGAGCGGGAACCAGTCTACGTTTCACTCGGAATTGTTGGCGACGATAGCGGGCGCACATGCACATCGCACGTGCTATATGCACTGTGCTGTGCTATGCACGCTGTGGACTGATACTCTCCCCCGTAGGTAATGTTGTTTTTTTCCAATATGGCGGCGCCTGAACTTAAGATCGGACCGATACGGTTTAAGCTAGCGCAATAATCCGCTGCCCAATCGCCACCAAACTCCGTCTGATAGTTCTTGAGACACTCACCTTGCGCAGGGCTTGCCCTTAACTTTTTCTGAGAGTAGCCCACTGGGCTAGTAAATTGTGTTTTTTACTAGCCCGCAGAAATTTTTACTAGCCCATGAAATGTTTGAAAAATGAAAATAAACAAAGCATTAAAATATTGACTAGCACTGTCTACTGAGAAAGTAGATTTTTGTTCATCCCCCCATGGCTAGAAATCACTGTCGCTGGTAGTGGAGTCGGGATGTTCTTCCTCCTCTTCTTCAGTCCTTCATTTTTAAAAAAGTCAGGAGAGCCCTAAATTGCTCTTCTGAGATAATCGAGGAGAGCTAATAGCTCTGCTAATAAAAAAAGTTCCTTAAAATCTTTGAAAACACACTGTATATGGACTTTTGGGGAAAAATCAAATGTTTAGCCTGTTTGGGGCCGAGTCAGTCTGGGGCCGAGTTTGTACACAAGGCAATGGGGGCCGAGTTGGTCTGGGGCCGAGTTTGTACACAAGGCAATTGGGGCCGAGTCAGTCTGGGTACGAGTTTGTACACAAGGCAATTGGGGCCGAGTCAGTCTGGGGCCGAGTTTGTACACAAGGCAATGGGGGCCGAGTTGGTCTGGGGCCGAGTTTGGGGCCGAGCCAGTCTGGGGCCGCAGTCGGATACCAGATGCATGTATGTCTATGCCATAGAAACGGCTTATACAACTCTATGGTCTATGCACGTATATTGCACACAAGCTGTGTTGGACACAATGCAGACCCGGACCCAAGCTAGCTGTGGCCGTGTGTTGCACGTGGAAAATTAAAAATGCAATGCGCAATCGTCGTTTGCATGCCGCAAAAGGTAAAGCTTTGAAGAGTTCGTTTTATTTTCAATAATCACATCTGGAAAACAAGGAACGTGCACATGTTTTAAGTAGCCCGCCGGGCAAGTTGAAAAGTGGATTTTACTTGCCCGCAGCAGTTTTTACTAGACAATGTACGCCGGGCTAGCGTTAAGGTCGAGCCCTGTTGCGTGTGTCTACGGAATTTCGGTACCATTTGTCCACTAAATTCTCCGAAAATAATGTTGGGAAATGAACGGGAACATGTGCGATGCATCCACGTGCATGATCGATGCATTCGGTAAAAGCCGGATTTTCCGGAACTCCCGGAGTTGCCGGAACTACTGGGACAAAAAATAAATCCCAGCAGTTCCGGCAACTCCGGGAGTTCCGGAAAATCCGGCTTTTACCGAATGCATCGATCATGCACGTACGTGGATGCATCGCACATGTTCCCGTTCATTTCCCAACATTATTTTCGGAGAATTTAGTGGACAAATGGTACCGAAATTCCGTAGACACACGCAAGGTGAGTGTCTCAAGAACTATCAGACGGAGTTTGGTGGCGATTGGGCAGCGGATTATTGCGCTAGCTTAAACCGTATCGGTCCGATCTTAAAGTTCAGGCGCCGCCATATTGGAAAAAAACAACATTACCTATGGGGGAGAGTATATCCCCCATAGTTCTAGGGGTATATCCCCCATAGTTCTAGGGGTAGACTGATACGATATATGTGCGCTATCTATCTGGTTCGTGTTTATATCGTGATGTAATCAGTACGGAGGTAGCTAAGGTAATCTCAGCTCTTTTTTTATCATTTTTCATTGGGATGTGGTCTTTTCACGCGTAGAGCTGAGGGAACTTATGAACATGAACCCGCCATCGCAAAAACATGACAAAACAAATGTGTCATTTTCTCACCGTGACACACTAATTCCCCCTAAAACTCACCCAAACCTTGCCAGGCATAACCACTACGCAGGTCCTTGATGGAAATAACCAGCCACGATGATTATTTTGCCAACAATTCCAACAAAACAAACCGGTATTCTCACAGCCAGTGCTGTTGTCTTGTGTTTTAAATGATAATGTGTCTTCTCGTCGCGTGACCCATAGTCTGTGTACAAAGGAATTTTTATGCGCGTCGGTTACCAGTGCACATGCGGCCTACCAGTCAAACCTATTTCGCTGTGCGGACGTGATTACGAAATAGGTTTGACTGGTAGGCCGCATGTGCACTGGTAACCGACGCGCATAAAAATTCCTTTGTACACAGACTATGGGTCACGCGACGAGAAGACACATTATCATTTAAAACACAAGACAACAGCACTGGCTGTGAGAATACCGGTTTGTTTTGTTGGAATTGTTGGCAAAATAATCATCGTGGCTGGTTATTTCCATCAAGGACCTGCGTAGTGGTTATGCCTGGCAAGGTTTGGGTGAGTTTTAGGGGGAATTAGTGTGTCACGGTGAGAAAATGACACATTTGTTTTGTCATGTTTTTGCGATGGCGGGTTCATGTTCATAAGTTCCCTCAGCTCTACGCGTGAAAAGACCACATCCCAATGAAAAATGATAAAAAAAGAGCTGAGATTACCTTAGCTAGTACGGAGGTATTTTAAATTAGGCCTAGGCCTATATTTGGGATATTTTGTCCACAAAAGTCATCCCTGGACCTATACTATAGTATAGCCTATAGGCCTATATTCTTGGGTTTCACTTTCTGGTATTGTTTTCGTATACATTGAATTGATTGTTGAACAGAGATTTTAACTGAAATTACCTCCTAGAATCAACAGACATGACAGATAATGTAATGTAATGCAACATTTGCGACGGAAGTGTCAGTGGGAAGTAGCTATCGATTCCAATATATAAATTCACCGAAATCCGTGTTCAATGTAGGCCCTATATGAAAAAAAATCCCACTTTCCTGACAACCGGATGCAATCCGCCATTACTGTGTCCATAGCCATAGCCTTGGCATAGGCTAGTATAATAGTATACAAATATTGACTGCTTCGAGTGGTATAGTATTAGTAAAACTAGCCTCCCGAGGTGACCCACGGAGCAAAGCCTCGGGAAAATAGAATGCAATATCTTTTTAGAATGCAATATATTTTTATGCCCTGTTCCCTAAACACGGCGTCTCAGCGGCGACCAATGAACGGAATTCATACTGTACTTTTTCCTCAGACCACACTGCCTGTTTGTTTTATTTGATGTGACTTTTCTTTTCTTTGCACAGCATGTCTATTGAAGTTATAGTGCCCATTGAGTGTACACATTAGTTGCAATATGTCGACACGAGGCATTCGTCTGGGTATTGGAAATACTGGCGGTGACCGATCATACCGCTATGAGAAAATACAGTTTCTTGGGGAAGGGCAGGTAAGAAGGTCATGGTACAAGTCTAAACAGGTCCACCACAACTTTATTTGTCTTAAAATTCTAGCAAGATACTTAAAGGCACAGGCTCGTCAGAAATGCGCGTGCGCCAATTTCGTGGCACGAAATACGCAGCTCCATGCTTTTGCTAAGCAGCTGCGTATTTCGTGGCACGAATTTAGCGCGCGCGCATTGCTGACGAGCCTGTTCCTTTAGGGCCTTTTTTCACAAGACCAAATTTCTGGGGTTGCCCCGTGGGGTGAAAATAAGCCTTGTTTCCCACTTGAAATTTGCACCCCTGTGCCACTTCCAAGCCACCCCCGAGATTGCTCTTTCCCTTCTCGGGACCAGGGTTGAAAATGTTTGCCCTGGGGCGAGACACATTCCCTGAGGCAAGAACGGTAGGGTGAAATGGCACAGGGGTGTGTTTGCCCCAGGTAGAGCAATGGCGAAGGTCACTTGAAAGCGCGCTAATGTTTTGATCGATTGGGGGTGGTGGGTGGGGTTGAAACCGCGCTGGGCGGTCCCGGGGTTTGACGTTCTAGTGAGAAAAGGGCTACAATCAAACCTGCTATTCAAGGCCACTTCTATAAAGAGGCCACCTGCCTAAAGTGGCCACATTTTTTTGATCCCTAATCAGTTTGTACATAATCAAATGGAGGTAGCACCTTGATATTGTGGCCCCTGTCTAATGTGGCCAGTGGCCAGGGCACTAGGATTTTCCCATTTCTTCAGAGTATATTAAAGGGTGTGGGTGAAAAACGGACCCTCCGGATCCTTCCAGATCTTCCGGATCTTTTTCAAAAATGGCTATTTAATGAACAGGAAGTGCTTAGTTTTACTTCTTAATACGCTTCCATACCTTTTACCGCCATGTACAGGCCTTATTTTTAAAGATCTAGCGTGGAAAAAAAAACAATTTCTTTTTTCTTAATGTCCTTCACTTCCTACGCCTATTTCTTCGAAAAATTCACTTTGTGGATAGTCGATGTGGTGTATGATTACCAATTGGTGCAATACATGGTGGTAAAAGGTATGTAAGCGTATTTAAAATTAAACTAGGTACTTTCTGTTTGTTAAATATCAATTTTTAACAAAGATCCGGAAGATCCGGAGGGTCCGACTTTCACAGACTGCCTATATTAAACTTGCAGGGGAAAGTATTTATTGCATTTTTTTGGTTACAGTTTGCTACTGTGTACAAAGCCAAAGATATCGAAGAGAACAAGATTGTAGCTGTAAAAAAGGTACGGTATGCTAAATAAAACATCAATTGTTTATGTAGTGTCCTCCCCCCTTGCCCCCCTCCCCCTCGCAGCACTCGCCCCCCCCCCTCCCCCCCCAAACAAAATCAAAATCAAACCTGGAAACCTCAGAATCCTGGGCCCTGAAAAGGGAATCTTTTTACAGGAAAAAAAGTGTTCTTTATTGCATCAAAATCAGTCAAGCGAATCAAAAGTTATACCATTTTTGGTGCAACAAAGTCGCATGCACCCTAGTTTATGAACCAGTATACAAATAATGAATCGTACCAGTGCATCCGGTCGTGTTCGATGATTCAAGGTTTTCAAGGTTTCCGCCATTGTGTCTCAAACATCCAAGGAATTTCAAAGCAATTCCTTTCAATCCCTTTGTCCCATATTGTACTGCTGGGTATAACAGTTCACTGAGGTCAAAAGACGACTTTCGATTTTTAGTTATTTCTTTTGACCCATCCACCCACAATTTTCGAAAAAAAGATCAACATTTTTAAACATTGACTATTTTGAGTGGGCCCTTAGTCCGGAGTAGTTTGAACACTTTTGGATTGCATTTTGTAATTTTCTTGTTGATGTACCGTACTACATGTACTCGTTTTTCTACAGATCAAACTCGGTCATCGTGTCGAAGCAAAAGACGGCGTGAACCGTACAGCTCTCAGGGAAATCAAACTTCTTCAAGAGTTGAAGCATGAAAACATCATTGGGGTAATTATTGCTTCACCAATTTTACACATTATGACAATACAATGCACAGTACCAGTCTCGGGGTATTTCCACTCTGCTAAGCACCGTTACAATACCCTGGGGAAATACGAGCAAACCTACGAAGTTAGGCGGCTGTTATGGTTAGCGAACGCACACCCGAGTCATTTTTTTACTCCCCAGTTAATTTAAGAAAGCTAAAAGTGACTCTTTGACGTTAAAGGCACAGGCTCGTCAGCAATGCGCACGCGCCAAATTTGTGCCACGAAATACGCAGCTCCATAGCAAAGGCATGGAGCTGCGTATTTCGTGGCACGAATTTGGCGCGGGCGCATTGCTGACGAGTCTGTGCCTTTAACTTTTGGATAGGAAGACTTCACTTTAAGGGATTTGCAAAAATACCATGGCGGCCATCGCATGGTGTTTACATCAGTACTCTCGTCAGTTTGCACGTGTTAAAATCAAACTTTAAAAAACATACCATGGAGGTCGTTCTCCTCTCAAAAATTCTGTGCAATGATCGGTTTTTCCCCAATGAATCTTCTAAACAGGCGAAAAATTGTTGGACGTTATTTCTAGTTGACTTGATAACCACAAGAGGGCGGGCTCACGAGCCAACCAGCACACATACCTGTAGTGAGCCCGTCCTCTTGTGGTTAGCAGGCAGATGCTCTACCAGCTGAGCCAAGATCGAGCCCCAGTTTGCACTATTAAAGAATCAAACAAATTTCAATGTTGCACGGATACTTGCATTTCAGTACATCTAAAGTACAAGTTACAAACACAGCATTAGTTTAATTTGTTAATGACTTGTATGTTTAAAGTTGCACAATCACTCAAAGTATACCACCAGTTTATGATTGATTAGTGCAATGTTTTGGCAAATCTTGGTTGCAGGAGGTTGTGGGTTCGAGTCCCCACCCGAGCAGGCTCTGAGTTTTTGGCATGTTCTTCCAAAAAGCACTGTACGGACAAAAATACATAAATTTAACATGCTTAATACATTATTATGTGTGTTTTTTGTTTTTATTACTTGCAGTTGCTGGATGTTTTTGGGCATAAATCTAATATAAGCTTGGTATTCGACTTCATGGATACAGATTTAGAGGTAATATTTTTTATTTTTAAAATTTTTTGGGGGGTTAATTTCGAGTAAAATGAGGCACTATAAACCTCAGAAGAAACTTGAGAAAAGTATGTTTGTGATTCTGTGATTTTCAGTGTATAGGTTTTCTTGAAGCGGCATGCGTTCATTTACACGCAAAATGGCTTGGTGTAAGGCAAGTCGTTTACCAGCCCATACTGCCCCATGCGGCCGGTACTCATCACCGGTTTCCATTGCCTGGATGGAATCCAATCCATCGCAGGTCTACACCCAGCAATTAGTTGGGTTTCCCCAACCGTATTTGCTGGTCCCCCATTTATACACCTGGGTGGAGAGAGACAATGTGGAGTGAAGTGTCTTGTCCAAGGACACAACGCGGTGCAATGACCAGGCTTTGAACCACTTGGCCACCACGTCTCCACGTCTCAGTGTTAATCCACCCTTATTTATATTGTACGTATACAGTATGTACAGTACCTTTTAATATAGTTTCTTTTTCACAGGTCGTAATCAAAGACAACAGCGTGGTTCTAAAACCAGGTGATGTCAAAGCATACTTGATCATGACGCTGAAAGGTTTGGAATATCTACACAGCCACTGGATATTGCACAGAGTAAGTTCAAAATGTCAAGCCGAGTTTAATGGAATAGCACAAATTTTGCTGATTTCTTACTTTGATCCATTAACTGAAACAATTAGGCCTAATGAGTACTTTATAAAAGTACTTTATTACATTGCCACTTCTCAAAAGGTGTGGTATACCCTGGTACCTATGACCTTGAGTAAGGCATCTAACCACAATGGCTTCATCCTTTGGAAGGGATGTAAAGCTGTTGGCCCAGTGTGTTGAGTAACGCACTTAAAAGATCCTAGAGGCACTCTTTTGTGAAGAGTTTCTCTGGCTGTCGGCTGCCAATGGCGCCACCCACCTATGTATCTCGATGTTTAGGTGGAAGATACTTGTAAGCTTCTGTAAACATAATGTACAGCGCATGTAAACATGCTCATATGGAATGTGCGCTATAGAAATGTAATAATAATCATTTGTAAATACCCAGCTGCAGTACATTGGGTGAGGTCACAATTCTGTGTGTGTTACGTGTTAGTGTTACAGACCTGTTAACAGATCTGTTAACACGGCATTAATCTCGACCTCTAACTGAACGTCCAGGTTAACACCGTGTTAACAGATCTGTTAACGCGGTGTTAACACCATGTTAATTCTTTGCACTGTACATAGGGCGAAGTCACAACTCTGGGTTGCGTGTTAGTGTAACAGATCTGTTAACTTAATAAACCCCGTGTTAACATGATGTTAACATGGTGTTTAGGACGTGTTAGTGTTACATCTCATGTTAGTTCAACACCTCATGTTACAGATCGTGTTAGTGTAACAGATCTGTTAAGTTAATCTGAACGAAGAGGGTGGTGTTAATTTTGATTAATTTAGAACTTTAGTGATTTCCAATAAATTGAGTTTCATTTTGCAACACAACTTATAAATGTGTTGGATCTTGCATTTTACCCACAATTTAGACATTTTTTTGGCTCCGTAAAGGTTTTGAAAATTTCAATCACTTAGTGGTTAAGCTCGTGTAACACGGACCGGAGGTCACAATTCTGTGTGTGTTGGTGCTGAAAGTCGTGCAGAACCCTACCGACTTGACATTTCCCAAGATGCCGAGTCAACAGATCTGTTACACTAACACGGTTTCCCGATACGCCGAGTTAACTCGATGTTAACTCGATGTTAACATGGTGTTAACAGATCTGTCACACTAACACTAACACGCAACACGGGATTGCGCCCTCACTCGCTGCAATTTGCGGTTCTGTGCACGACTTTTAACACGTCCTGTTAACACGGCGTTTGTTCCGAGTCACTTAAAGACAGAGGCTCGTCAGCAATGTGCGCGCGGCAATTTCGTGGCACGAAATACGCAACTCCATGCTTTTGCTAAGGAGCTGCGTATTTCGTGGCACGAATTTAGCGCGCACGCATTGCTGACGAGCCTGTTCATTTAGTTAACAGATCTGTTAACAGATCTGTAACACTAACACTATCACGTAACACACATAGAATTGTGACCTCACCCACTGTCTTTGGGACATGTGTTGTCATTATTGATTGCATTTTCTTGGTTCCCTTTCAGGATTTGAAGCCAAACAACCTCTTAGTACAAGCAAATGGAATACTGAAGATAGGAGATTTTGGCCTGGCTAAATTTTATGGGAGTCCCAACAGAGTGTACACACACCAAGTTGTCACAAGGTGGGTATATTCAATACTGCTTTTTATATTCATAAAGGAGAGTCGCGTTCTCACTGGTCCATTCACCGTCGCGTGCCAGTAGTTATTTTTGCTGTTTATCCAAGCGCATGCCAAAAGTGCAAGCGTAGTAAACTACTCGTGGCTGCCGGGGAAATAGTACACTGCGCATGCGCTTTGCGAAGCATTCTTTCTCGGCAGCCTGGGAATAGTACACCATGCATGCGCTTTACGAAACATCCGGGCGTAGTGCATATAGCGTGCAGTACGCGCAACAGCACCATGCGGGTACAACACGCATACACGCACACGAGCTGGATGAAAAGATGGCTAAACAAGCACAATTTTACTCGGTGTTTTCCTGCGGTCAGTGATTCCAAACTGGGGAAGAATATGTATGAGTTATGGTACAACAAATATCACATGGTTCATGTGATATTCGGCCACGGGATCTAGCATGTCAACTTTCAATACCTCGGGGAGCTAATATCGACTATTCACCCTCAGACCATGTAATATTTGTATAATCAAGACAGATGGTTCAAAACATGCTTGTTGGACTTTTAGCTAGCACAAAGGACACAATGAATTTAAATAGTCATTTACACAACAAATAAGTCACCTGCACACAGGTCACCTTTTAAGTGTGCTGTAAAACAGGCCTGTTACAGTGTAACAATATAGCATATAATCGTGTTTAATCGAGTAGTTAAAAAATGACAGTCACGAGTACCGTTTGCTACTTGCAATTAATCGATTAATCAAGCTATTCGCCCAGCGGTAGTGCACACGCTTTTATATAAATTCATCTTTAATTATAATTTTCTTATAAAAAGATATCTTGCATTGGACAGTTGGAACCACTTCTATCTTACAACTTTTGGGTAACTGCAACAGATGTATTGGGGCTTAAAGGCAGTATACATGATTGGTATCTCAAAAATCAGAAATGTTTACAGATTTACGCCCAACTTACACAATATAAACATGATGACCGTAGAAAACTTCCTCTGAAATGGTTTTGTCTGAAGTGCTATAGTCTTTGAGAAATGAGTAAAACAATTATTTTTCATCTCATAGACGAAAATTCAATTCGCCCCAAAACCTTTTTGCCCCCAAACCACTTCGCCCGAGTGCCATTTCGCCCTAAATCACTTCGTCCAAACAATACACCGCCCAAATGCTACTTCGCCCCAAAACCACTTCGTGCACAGGCCGTGGTTCAGGGCGAAGTGGTTTTGGGGCGAAATGACTGCAAACCCTTTTTTGACTGTTTTCTCAAAAGTTAGACGAAGTACGGAGCTGGTTTTTGCTCAGGTTGGTTTTAATAATGCATATCTTCATTCACACAGGGGATAAAACTATTTGTAACAATGTACCAATCATGTATATTATCTTTAAATGTTTTGTCTCTGTGAAACATTGCCTTTGACACATGCAGATGGTACCGATCACCAGAACTACTATTCGGAGCAAGGATCTATGGTGTTGGTGTTGACATGTGGGCTGTTGGCTGCATCCTTGCCGAGTTGCTTCTGAGAGTTCCTTTGCTTCCAGGAGAATCAGATCTCGATCAGTTAACTAGAATATTTCAGACATTCGGAACGGTGACTGAAGAACAGTGGCCTGTAAGTAAAATTTCAAGATGTTACGAGATTAAATTCTTCAGTGCCAAGGTTGTACATGTACGATCTCGTTTTTAGTATTTTGTTTTTTAAAAAATGCCAATTGCCGTACATGTACAACCAAAAGATATCTAATATAAAATGCCATTTCATTCATGTACGACGTCAGACTTCCACTTGAGGGTGCAAAGTTTGAGTTGTTCTGAGCAGCTAAGATGGCGGCGCCCATTAGTAGAGGAACAATCCTAATGTTCTGTGACACTTTCACGGGGACAAAGGTTTGAGAGTGGTTTTGGGTTGCCTGAGGGTTACTGAACAAATCTAGCTTGGATAACCCTCTTCAAAATGTCAGCAATTTTTTTGTAGGGGTCAAAATTGGGGTCAATGGGGGTCAAATTTCAAAAATGGCCCAATCTTAATACAATGCATGTCAAATTACTTGTCTTGTCATACTGAATCCAAAAATATATAGTTTGACTTATCTCTGACTTTGTACGTGTTTAGCGTATAGGGCGCTTTCACAGGGGGTCAAATGGTTACGGGAGAGAACAATAGAGCCGCATGCTTTTCTGCTAGCAGCCATCGTGAGTCACATGCTTTTCTAGTAGCAGCCACGTGCGTTTCCCCAAATAAATAATAGTGATGCATGCTGACCAACGTGAATGGAACGGATTTCCCTGTATGCTTTAAACGCACGGTGTTTACAATCTGCGCGCGTTACATTTGTATGCACTACCAAGCGTCGTGATTGGTCCAGAGAGGCGCAAGATTTCTGTCTCTTGTTCCCCAGCGAAATGAGGCCGGTTTCAATAGGGCCTCGGTATGCACCAGTAGGGGAGTGCGTTAAAGGGGCACTGTTGCAAGGGGATGATGCTACTTAGACACGTCTGTATTTTATTCCCTATTACAGGCATGAGAATACCCCGCCGTTCCGCGGTTTCCCGCTTTTTGGAGGCCAAAATATGTCCTCTCCGAGTTCAATGTGAATCCGGTTTAAAATTTGGGGGGGGGGGGGGTTGTGGGGGTGGGTAGAGGACTGGTCTGGGGTGATCCGCAATTTATTTTCCGTTGTTTGCCTTTTCAGCAGGCCATACTTTTTTAACGAGCGCCCTCAATTGTTTCTCAGTATTTTGCGAAGCAAACTTGTGCAAGTCTAGTCGCCATGCAAGTGCCATGACATACATCGCTGTTCCAGCTCGGCGAGCTGACCGAGTCTGCAACGTGTAGCGAAGCAGACGTATACAAGTCTAATCTCTAAGCAAGCGCATCTTTGCCTGCATCACGCAGCGGTACGGCATGGTACGGTCGTACCGTGCATTGCGTGTGGTGTGTGATGCATGCACGTGTGCAGCACTGTATGCGTGGCTGGCGCGATGCGATGCGGCAAACAATGGGCAAGAACCGATTTTATCCTAGCATTCGCTGCACCGTCTTCATGGTCTTCAACGATCGATGAAGACTTTTGTTCAAGGTAAACATGGTAAATATTTAAAACAAAACTGGATGATCTTGTAATGTACCTAATTAAAATGTTTTTGACATTGCAATTTTCACGATCGATTGTCTGATGGTGGTGTTTAAAACGATCCTAAGAGTGATTCATTTAGATTCTCAAGTGTCAATTGTGTTTATTTCCGCTGTTTAATAGGGCCTATGGACATTTAGATCTAAAAATTACATTGAAAATTGCTTGAAAATGCTACTTTTCAGTACCTAAATTGTCAAAATTTTCTTTATATATCGTTTTGTCCACAGGGAATGGTGCTATTACCCGATTACATAGAATTCAAGAAGTTTCCCGGCGTTCCTCTGACGGATATCTTTTCGGCTGCAACCGACGATCTTCTCGAAGTTGTAGCAGCTCTTCTTTCTATTAATCCTATGAAACGATGCTCTGCTCCACAGGTGAACGTTATATACTACTCACAATAAGTTATGGATATATACTGCCGAAGTGAATACGTCATCTTTTGTTAGTTGCCTAGGCAGTGGCTCTACACTAAAAATCACTGAACCATGTCACTGTGCTTTTGCAATGGTACTTTTTTGACGGCCATGATGTTTAGAGCCATGGCAACCACGTCACACTTCGGCTGTCTATTGTAAGGTGTACGCAAATTTTTTTTTTTTCATTTTTTATTTATTTATAAAGCGGAGGGACCGCCAATTACAGGAATGGGAGCAAGTGTGGTTGAGTGCCTTGCTCAAGGGAACAGGTGCCACAACCCGTCGCGGCCCGGAATCGAACCTACATTCTAGTACTAGCACAGGAACTTAAGTTCGACGCACTAGACCGCTCGGCCATAACACCCCACTTAAGGGTATAATGCATTCCACTTGAATGATTTTGTATATGATTAGACAATTGTATCTGCGTGACAGACACCTTGTCACAGGAATAGGTGAAAACAGTCATTTAAAAAATAAAAATCAAAAATTGACAACATACATGTACCAATACCTTTTACTTATTGTGAGTAGTGTAGTTTGCCGGAATCGATAGGGAAATCCAAGTAATAAGCCAGTTGCGTGATAGATTTGCATAAATCCTAGAGTCCTGCCTCTGCGCTATGGCGCTCGCATAATAAGAGTACTGCACCAGACTACCAGGCCGTTGGCAACGGTTGCCAAGTGGCAAGGGGGTGCACGCTAGAACATGTTAGCCGGCGCGAAAGTCTGTACGGTACCTGGAATACCTCGCACAGTACTCTATGCATTTTGAAGCTGGACCATCCGAAATTACATGTTGAAATTGCATGTTAAAACATGTACTCGCCATGAAATTTCGTCAAAATAACGAGTTAGAACGTCTTGTTTGACTCGAAATAGACGTTAACTTTGAAAGCTGGATCGTTCCCAATCTGTGCATGATAAATTCAAAAAAAAGAGTAACGATTTCGGGTTATAAGACTGGTTTGAAGCTGCCGATTTAACGTCACGAACCCGAACGAAGGGAGACGTATACACTAGACACCAAACTTGACTTGAAATAGGGGAAATAAGATGACATGCAGATTGTAAATCTTGCCAATATGATAAAATTAATAGCGCCGTTGATTGTTTATCCATTTGACGGAACATCGTCAGAAATTGGCGAGTTTTACTGTTCCAAAACGCGCGTTCAACATAACAGCGAGCGACTCTCGTTTTGCGTACAAGACCGGCATACGATTTCAAATACACCTTCCGAATTTTTTGAAAAGAAAAGGTCATGCCTGTTTGTTTCCGCAAATGATCGACGTCTCGCAGCAACTTGGGTAAAATCAAAAGTAATTCAATTATGAATTAAAATGATTATCTAGCTACATACAAGTTACAACAGATTTTAGAAATACTTTGGCTGCAAAAACTTGACCGAGCGGTTGTTGTGTTATACGTTGTTGAGTTTGTCTATATCCGTGCGGAATACGGAATTCACCACTAAAAATTGAGATGGGAAAAAAGGGCAGGCTCTAATTTGTGGGCGACAAACGGCACCCGTAACACACTTCGATTAGAATAAAATTTTAAACAAAGACAAACAATTATATCTCCTAACAGTCCTCAGTTTCACAAATCTGTCTAGCAAACACGAACCGGGATACGATCGACCTTTTTATTTTGGTATATTTAGTAGGCATCGCATAATTTTCGCATTTCCATTTTTCCCGGTCCACACACGCAAAATTCATGTTTCCTATTAAACCAAATCACGTTTCCTAACCAAATTTAAACTTTATGGGGGCATAATATCATGTAATATTAGAAAGAATTAGTGGCGAGGGTGTACGGTATTTATATCTCCACTTAATTAAGTCGCGTACGTTGATGTATTTCTCGCGATTTTACTTGGGCTTCGGAATATGCCGGTCATGTACGCAAAACGAGAGTCGCTCGCTGTCGCGTTGAACGGCGATCTGAAACGGCAAAACTCGCCAATTTCTGACGAAGTTCCGTCGAATGGATATTAAACAATCAACGGCGATATTAATTTTTTATCATATTGTGGCAAGATTTACTAGCTGCATGTCATCTTATTTCCCCTATTTCAAGTCAAGTTTGCTGTAAAGTGTATACGTCTCCCTTCGTTCGGGTTCGACGTTCAATCGGCAACTTTGAACCGGTCTCATAACCCGAAATCGTTACTCTTTTCTTGAATTGATCATGCACAGATTGGGAACAATCCAGCTTTCAAAGTTAACGTTCATTTCGAGTCAAACAAGACGTTCTAACTCGTTATTTTGACGAAACTTCATGGCGAGTACATGTTTTAACATGCAATTTCAACATGTAATTTCGGATGGTCCAGCTTCAAAATGCATAGAGTACTGTGCGAGGTATTCCAGGTACCGTACAGACTTTCGCGCCGGCTAACATGTTCTAGCGTGCACCCCCTTGCCACTTGGCAACCGTTGCCAACGGCCTGGTAGTCTGGTGCAGTACTCTCTTATTATGCGAGCGCCATAGCGCAGAGGCAGGACTCTAGGATTTATGCAAATCTATCACGCAACTGGCTTATTGAAATCGAAGTAAAAACCTACCAGGACCCAACTAGACCTGCAGGCGATTTAACGAATCCTTACGCACTGCATAAGCCCGCTTGCGCAACTTGTTATTGCGTAAGCTGCACAACATTCCTGTGATAATTACACGCAAGCCTATGGGGCTTATGCCATTTTCAAAAATTGCACAGGCTACACAATTTTTCGTGAAATCGGCTGCCGACCCCTAGGGCTGCCAGCATTGAGGAATTTCGAAGGAAGTAAAATCGGACCGAACGTTTTTCGGTCCAATTTTTCTTTTTTTCAGGCCTTAAAGATGAATTACTTCAGCAGGAAGCCCGGCCCCACACCAGGTCCCGAACTCCCAATACCCGGGGCACCAGCCGAAGTATTAAAGGAACAGCAACATACTAAGGGAGCCGTCAAGAGAAAACACCAAGACGATTCAGGTAGGTTCACATACTAGTACTGCAGAGCTGCCAACCCTCCCGGATTTTGCAACAGATTCTTCAGAAAATGACTAATTTCGTGAGTCCTGGCATGGATAAAAATCCTCCTGGATTGTCAATTAACAACCTTGGGGATTGTTAGATGTGTTTGGAGTCACAGGATGAACCTGTTTTCCCAGATGTATTCCCCCAAATCCGGGAGTGTTGGCAGCTCTGGTACTGCCTTGCTTGGAGAACTACCAAAACTTGTGTATGGGTTTACGGTAGCACCATGTGAATCTCTCTTGTTTTTATGTGTGGTTCTGAAAAGAACCGGTGAGTGTGAACTCAACGTTTCGAACAGCGTGCTCTGTTCTTCTTCAGGAGTAATGCCAGACTCGTGATGATGCAGGGCTATAAGTACTGGTTGATGGCATTCAGTGTACAATGTGTGGTCTAAAGCAGAATGGCTTGGGTTGATGAGGCGTGGTTGTGCTAGATCCTAACACTGTGGTTAGCACTGGTGTGTGTCACTGTGGCAGTGGCTGTTGTGGGGGTGGGAGGGGATGGTGCGACCTAGGGTATAGGTGACCCATCGGTCTGGTTGGATAATAGGGAGTGCCAGATATTGCTGATGTTGAAGCCAATGTCTTAAGGTACTTTGTTGTGCTTGTGTATTTCGATAGCTTCCCTGATGCGTCAAGGGTGCCATCTGTCGATGGGCGCTATGGCGATAGGCGCTAAAGAGATTCACATGGTGCTACCGTAAACCCATACACACGTTGATTTCCAGCATGCATAGCCTTAAGTCTTACCTACCAAAACGTGTATGAGATTTGTGTTTTTGGTTGTGCAGAGAAAAGAAAAGATTGCAGATATTTGTGCAAAAAAGATTGTCGCTGGTTTTTTGCCAGGCCAATTTCATGGTGGGAGCTTAACAGTTGACACTCTAAGCCCCCCAGTACATCATTTGCAGTGATTTTTACTTCACGAGTTGACAAGAAAAAGCTGACTCGTGTTGATGGCAAGAGTAACGAACATCACATGATTTTTTCCATGTAAAATGGTATCCTTGTGGAAGAAATTGCCAACTGAAGGTGTTTTTTTATAAGCATGCATCACTATTATTGTTTTTATCATTCATTCATGATTCAACACAAAAGACATTTTTCAGATTTTCTGAGGTATTACTGCATCTATGTGGCTGAAATTTGTACAAGGCAGTTTATCAACATTATTCTTTAGTTATGTAATGCTGGTGTTCCTGTTTTTAAAAGTTTTCCAATCATGTAATCTGTCTGAGGCTTTTGCTAAGGTGCATACCCATAGTATAATAAACTCCTCAAAAAAAGTTCGGAAAGTCAAGTTTGAATGACGATTTCTCTCTTGTTACTAAATCATTTCCCTTGAATTTGGTATCATTGGAAAGCCCTGTTATTCCTCTTTACAGTGATGTGTCATTTGTTATGATTAATCGATTGGGGGATGTGCAGTATAGCGGAATACAGGGGTGGGTGTAAAGTGAAATGTCACAAAATTCACTGCTATTGTCATGCAGTGCATTCCCCTTTTGCTTGGAGGATGGGAATGTGTCAATGCACTTTTTGACAATAGCAATGCATTTTGTGACATTTCACTTTACACCCACCCCGTATTCAGCTGTGCTGCACATCCCCCAATTGCTTAATCATAACAAATGACACATCATCGTAAAGAGGAATAACAGGGCTTTCGAATGATATAAAATTCAAAGAAAATAATTTTTGCAACAAGAGATAAATCGTCAGTCAAACTTGACTTTCCAAACTTTTTTTAGGAGTACAGGGCCTGCACTGGTAAATTTCAGTTGGGGGACTGCTACATCAAGAAGGGACACTAATGTACCATGTACCGTTTCTCTTCACAGGGCAGTTAGCAAAGAAGTTGCTCTTCTAGCAAGTTGCTCACCACCAGCGTTCACATGTAAGAGGTTAAAGTGCCATCATTTTGTATAAAATACAATTATATTTAAATACAGTTTTTTCATATGTTGGGCTTGAAAACCCAAATGATCAGTGGTCAATTTCATAAAGTGTTTAGCATAAATATTTGCTTAATCAAAAATTTGTTTGCTTCATAAAAATAGGTTACAGGCACAGGCTCGTCAGCGATGCGCACGCCCCAAATTCGTGCCACGAAATATGCAGCTCGATAGCAAAGGCATGGAGATGCGTATTTCGTGGCACGAATTTGGGGCGCGCGCATTGCTGACGAGACTGTGCCTTTAATGGTCAAAATTGCATGTTAACTTGCGTTTTTCACAAAAATATCTGCTATTCTTGCTAAGAACACAAGTTGACATACAATTTCGGCTATATTAGACCATTTTTATTGAGCAAACAATTTATTGATTAAGCAAATTTTCTGCTAAACAGCTTTATGAAATTGGCCCCAGGGGCCAAGTTGTTTAGCCAAAAAAAATGTGCTTAAAGATACACAGTCCGTGCGTTTTGGGTGTGGCACCTCAAGAAAAAAAACTGTTTTTTTTGAATTGATATTTTTCTAGAAACCTAAAAGTTATTCGCTTTCAAATGAGGCATCAACGAAAATAAAATTGACAAACGTTTAGTTATAGAACAATTCCTGTCAATATTTAGAATTATTTCGGTCCGAAATAATTCAAGGCATAGATTTGCCCAAGTCTGTCCTCTATCTGGTCTGCAGCGCACAGCGCACAACATGCCCTCCGTACAGGCGGCCTGCCAAATCTTATTTTGTTCTTGTTTCTTGTGTCTCGGAAAGTTTTTAGAGACCGAAGAAAAGAGATTTGACTGGCCACTATAGTCCATGGATCTCTCTCAAATGACGTCATTGCCTAAAGATGTACTCTACTGTTACACCTGCCGCGTGCACCAGGTCACATTACATTTAACATAGCAACAAAAGTTTAGTTTGGTCGTCTGGATACTATGTGTGCATGTGAAAGGAAGTACGTCAGTAATCAAATGCTATTCATGTAAAACACGCAAAATGCTAATCTGTGCAGAACTTGTCTGCAGTCATTTCGCCCCAAATCACTTCGTCCAAACACTACATCGCCCCAAAACCACTTCGTCCACAGGCCGTTGAGCGAAATGGCACTTGAGCGAAATTGTTTTGGGGCGAATTAAATTTTCGTCTCATGAGACGAAAAATAATTGTTTTACTCATTTCTCAAAGACTATAGCACTTCAGACAAAACCATTTCAGAGGAAGTTTTCTGCGGTCATCATGTTTATATTGTGTAAGTTGGGCGTAAATCTGTGAACATTTCTGATTTTTGAGATACTAATCATGTATACTGCCTTTAATCACCCAAGTTATGTAACAGCACTTCCAGCTCTCTCAAAATAAGCTAGGGTCGATCATGACCTTGCTCCATGGGTGAATTAGGAGCAGCAGTTTGCTTTGTGCCCTAATGCACCTATCAGTTTATTGTTTGCCCCCTCCCCCTCCCCGAGCTACCCCGCCTAAGAGGTGGTGCTTATCACTTTTCGAGGGACAAAATTTAGGTGACAAAAATCCGCACCCACATGCGCATCTTGCTTTCGGATAAATTATTATTTTTTTATTTGAATGGTTCAAAATCGTCACCCTGGGGCATGAAAAATGTGCCCAAACCCCCATCTAAGGGGTGGGGCAGTGCGGGGAGACAATTGAGGCTTCAGGATCCGATTTTGCAAATAAATGTGTATTTAAAAACATGTAAAAAACCGTTTCCTTATTAAAGTTATATTGTCTGTAATATGGGCTAAACCCTTTGCCTAGTTTGCCCAAACTGCTGGATTTCGAATACCATACATGGAACACCTTTAACACATTTCCCTTCCCCTTCGATATATAGGCCTATACACTGGATGAAGCAACGACGTCTAAAATTGAAGCCACCGTCTGCCATTGTACCCCACCACTAGTCTACATCATGGTCTACATGTGTTAAGTGGAATGCAAGCGATCGCATGGACCGGGGAGCAGTCTAGGCCAAGCGTTGTTCGTGGGGTACAATGGCGGCCGGCGCATGGCTACAATTCTCGTATAGCCAACTACTATTGCATACTTCATCCAGTGTATATATATATCAATGCCGGAAGATGACAAGCACGTAACAATTGAAAATGCATAAATACACATGGCCTAAGAAACCCGACAACAAATTAAACTCATTTATTATGTTTTACACTACTTATAACTGTACGGTACATGCTGCTGTAGCCGTGGGTCTATGTGCACTTCCATGGAGGTTTTTAACAGGAATTATTTAAACTTTTTAAATCATTTGCCAATCGGCTATCATAAGATGTGAAGGAATGTGTAAAAACAACTCACCAGATGAAATGATATTTTTGTACCTGAAGGAAGAGTGTTCAGAAAAACGAATTTCGTTTTGACCTAACAATCGTACATGTATAAAATTCCTCCCCAAATACTACCCATGGGAAGAAAATTTGCAATCCCCAATTTGGAAGTGGAAGCAAAAAGGTTGGTGTAATAATCACTGCACTGCATGCATGCTTTTAGGGAACCAAATAAATTGGTTGACAAAACATCAGTGGTTTTAACAATATACGGGCTGAGAACGCGAAATTTCAGAATGGTAATGAGGAAAATATTGACAAATGATATGGTATCAAAATCTCAAAACGTATGGGGACAATGGATGGGTCAAAAATGTATCTGGCCGTCATGCACGCTCTTTTAAATTAATTTCTTTAATACGTGAGATGGTCCTCATAAAATATAGCTGGAGCGCGTTCAACAGCACAATACGTACGCCGATATTGGGTATTTTCCAATACCTTCACCGTTGAAGGTATTGTCGGTATGTATACGTATTGCGCTATTGAACGCGCCCCTGGTAAAGGTATACATGTATAATAACTAGAAGCGGTGAAAACAGGAAATATGGGAAATAACCTCACGACAGTCGGCTTAGTCTTTAGGCCAGCACGGACATCCGGGAACTCATATCTTGTTCCCGATTCATTCACTTGAAAGTGAATAGATCACAAGCTTGGAGCACCCGTTCAAACTTCCCCATCGGTTGCCATGCACGCGCTGTTTAAGATTGTCGGCATTTTTACACCCAGTTAACATGGCAACTGACGTCTATTAAATATTTCAATGGTGATCAGACACCATACCAGATGTTGTGTTTGTTACTTTGCCCAGTTGCGCCACCACGCAACACCGAGAGAAGAATTGGGTCCACTAGGGAAAACCTGAGGGAGTATACCAACTGTGCCTTATAGCTCAGCTGGTAGAGCATCTGCTTATTGAGTCGGAGTTCTTGTGTTTGAATCCCGATAAGGCCCCTTAAGATTTTTCTCCCATCGTAGGTTTGGTTGTTTCACAGATTTGTCAAAATTGTCCGAGCCGATACACGTACAATATGTACGTATTCGCGAGTGTTACATTACGCCAGGCAAAGATCACGTGTTATGATTTCATGAAGTCACCCCCAGGACACTGAAGTTTCGCTCTCTAAATACAACCTTTGCCTTGCAATAGACGATCCAGAAAATATGTACACTGGCAGGGCTGCTTTCGAGCGCAGCACCAGGTGCTCCATGGTGCTCGCCCGAAAGCGTGTGTAAGCATGTGTGTGACGTAACGTTTCCACCACCTGGGAGCACCAGGGACGAGCGCTCGAAAGCAGCCCTGATTGTAGTGTAAATGTTGGTGATACACGTGATCTACTGATTGTGCGCAGTAATGCTGGAAGTCGCAGTGATGCATGGGCGGGTTTAATAATGGATTATCTTCCTGTCGGTGACTGCTTGTCAGTGACATTCACTGACAGTGATTATGGTTGACCAATCACAGCAGTGGGCGGTTTTCGTAGTCACTGCTCAGGATATTCGATGATTGCATAAAATCTAGGAGCGCTGACATCAGATATCAGTCTGACAGGAAACTTCAAAGTGCCAAGTGCTTTCCTGAGTCAAGAATTAAACTATTCAAGCGAACAGTTCACTTGTCAAGGTAGGTACAATTACGTTATCAATTTTAATACACACACGATATGTGACAGAGTGACACACCCCTCCCCTGTATACTTCACCTATACTTCACCACACTATTCTTCTTTGTTAACGCACGAAGCCCTAAAAACGTTGCTGTTGTAGGTAATTTTATGGCATCTTTATCGTGGCGTACAAGGGAAATCGCAAATATTTGCAATGTCGCACAATAATATATTCGCAAATATCTTTGCAAATATTTGCGATATGTCGCACATTGTTTTCGCAAAAATCTTTGTTCGCGTACTTTGTCGCATACTCTGCATGCCGATGCTTGACATGCATGCCTCTAAGCGTGATGTACTCTGGTATAAAGCTAGAGGGCTTCGAAGACAGCGTGGGGGGAATACGGTTGCAGGTCAGCTCGACCGTTTGCCAACTGAACTCGGACCAACTCGACCGTTTTACGTACCGCAATTTCTGAACTTGTAGTACGCATGTTTTTGTGCCAAGCGAAAACATAACGCTGCGTTGTATAAGACATAGGGATGAAAAACAACAAAATCGAATCACCGGCGCGAAAACAAAACACGAAAGCGAAATATTTGCGCCGTAAATTTGCAGAAAGTGTTTCGTCTACCTGTACCTATGGGGATACATATCCCCATTGATAGAGGCGTGATTTGTCAATATGGTTGTGCAACAACTTTAACGGGGGTTCATTAAACCGTGCCTATAGTGCAATAACCTGCTGCTCGGTCCACTAGAAGTCAATGATAACGGTATGTCATGCGGGGGAAATGCATGTTGCAAACACTGTGGTTGACTTCTAAGATATATTTTCTACAATTATATTGAAAAAGTCTGCCAAAAAATCCATTGGCACACTAATAGGCCTAAGGCACACAAGGTGTAAAGTTCTCAAGAACTACCAAACGAAGTTTGGTAAGGATTGGACAGCGGGTTAATGCGCTAGCCAAGTTAATGTTCCCCTTTTAAAGTTGCTACACAACAACCACATTGGTAAATCACGCTATCTATGCCTATGGGGGATATTCCCATAGTTCTAGGGGTATATAGAGAGAGCACTTTCTGCAAATTTGCGGCGCAAAAATATCTTGCTTATCTTCTCATAAAATGTATTGTTTTTTCTTCCCTGTTTTATACAACGCAGCGTTATGTTTTCGCTTGACACAAAAACAGGCGTGCTACAAGTTCAGAAATAGCGGTACGCATAACGGTCGAGTTGGTCCGAGTTCAGTTGGCAAACGGTCGAGCTGACCTGCAACCGTATTCCCCCCACGCTGTCTTCGAAGCCCTCTAGCTTTATACCAGAGTACATCACGCTTATAGGCATGCATGTCAAGCATCGGCATGCAAAGTTTGCGACAAAGTATGCGAACAAAGATTTTTGCGGAAAAAATGTGCGACATCGCAAATATAATATTTGAAAAGATATTTGCGGGGAAAAATGTGCGACATCGCAAATATTTGCAAAGATATCTGCGAAAGTTGAAGTACGACGTTTGCCTGTCCGTTTTGGAATTCCATTTTTCTTCTGTCACATCGTGCTGCATATGAATTTTACGAACGATTGTTTCATTGCAACTTCAGTGACGTTATATCCACGTGCCTACACGGGGCGCACCGGAAAGAAAATTTGCAGACATTCACTACGGCGGAAGGTCCTGTCATTTTTATACTTTTTTTAAAGTCTGACTTCGTGTATAATGTAACAGTTATGCATAGGTAGGGACTGGGAAATATGTGACGTCATCGCGCGCACACTGGGTACACCAAGGGCGTGTTTGTTTCGGACGAATCGGCCGATCCCGATCTGCGCAGATGGTTCAGCGCTATGCATAGTTGAATCTAGCTGAACCATCTGCGCAGATCTCGGGATCGGCGGATTCGTCCGAAACAAACACGCCCTAATACTGGTCAGTTTCACAGTGGATTTCTGCCGTATGCAAAGTGCGCATCGTGAGAAATGCGCTGTAAAACATAACACCATTGTTCAATTCCAATTTGTTAATAGATACTGAAAATAAAGAATACTTTCTGACGATATTTATTTTTAAAACGAATTTGTTTTTAATATTTAAATTGGAACACAGTAAGGTGTTTCTTTGACGGTGAAATTTCTGGTCCAAAAAGGGTAGTTTGTGTTGCGAAACAGACTTGTGAAACCAGCGACAGTTTTGGGAGATTTTTGTCTGTGTTTGTGGAAAATTTCAGTGTCAAAAACATGCACTTTGTTTGTTTGTTTGTTATAGCACAACAAAATGATTATCAGTTCCTCTTTGTGAGCGTCGTCAAGTGCGTAGTTTTTATTCCAGGCGTAAATGTGTGCTATTATAAACATTGACAATGACGTTGCGTGCCCCCACGTGTGCAAAGTAATTCTGCTGCATTTAGGCTTTCGTATCGTGGCGTACAAGGGAAATCGCAAATATGTTTGCAAATATTTGCGATGTCGCACATTTCTTTTGCAAATATCTTCGCATATATTTGCAATGTCGCACATGTTTTCGCATACTTTGTCGCATACTTTGTCGCATACTTTGTCGCATACTTTGTCGCATACTTTTTCGCATACTTTGTCGCATACTTTGCATGCCTAAGCGTGATGTATTTTGGGCTTCGAAGACAGCGTGGGCGGACATATACTACTACTGTGATCATGCTCGTACGGTTGCAGGTCAACTCGACCGTGGATTGCCAACTGGACTCGGACCAACTCGACCGTTTTGCGTACTGCTACTTCTGAACTTGTGCCAAGCGAAACAAATAACGTTGCGTTGTATAAAACAGGGAAGAAAAAACAAACAAAATTCGTGTGAAGATAAGCAATCTTCATACGGATCTCCAGCGCAAAAAATAACACAAAAGCGATTTTTTGCGCCGCAAATAAGTAGAAAGTGTTTTCTCTACCCCTAGAACTATGGGGATATAGAGGCGTGATTCACCAATACGGTTGCAAAGATACTTGCGAAAAAATGTGCGACATTGGAAATATTTGCAAAGATTTTTGCGAAACATTGTGCGACATTGCAAATATTTGCAAAGATATTTGCGATTTGCGATGTCCCTTGTACGCCACGATACTTTCGTGACAAAGATTTAATTTAGCAGAAAACGAGACAGCGTGTGTTGAAATAAGACTGATCAGACTTGAAGTCGAGGAATTCTTCGCTGACTTGGCTCAATAGGGAGGTTTCGGTCGCATACGGTTAGGCAAAACGACGACTATTAGTGAATTTTATGTCATCGATTGTGCGTACTTGTGGCGTTTACACAAATATCCCAAAGTGTAGTTTTGTTGTTTACACTGATAGCAACGCCTCTACACCTTAGTGAACAACGGACAGTGAAAAGTTACAGGTTTGGCTAATCGTAGTCGTAATCACTAACCGTGCACACCGAAACCTCACTATTATGTCAATGTGGGGGCGCTTCATACTGCATCGCATTCTTCCAGCTCTCTCCTAATCAGTTTACACACATGATTTCGCGAAAAAACGGCCGATTTCTAAGATGTATATCTCGGCTACCGCTTCCTCAATTTATGCGATGAATGTTGTTTTGGAATTTACAGAAAATAATCTGTAATGCGAGATAATATTTTAAATCAAAATCGAACTTTGATTTTGTTTCCCCCAAGTCCCTAGCATATAGGGTACGGTACTTCCCTTAATTGGTGAAGTATACGCTCGACTCGGGCACATGGTTTCGAGTACGCCCAACGCGTTTCAATAATCGCGTTCGCCTCGTTCTTGGCACATGTTCGTCTCGTACGAACTCGGCCAACTTCTGTTAGATACTGTCTTGTTACCCTTCGAAACTGCTCGTCATATCTCGGTGGTGAATTAGTGGACAACAAACGGTCAAAATATTGTCAATCAAACGTTATTTGCTTGGGGAAAAAACTGGAAAATGTTATTTTACTGTGCGTTTTTATAATGCAGATGGGCATCGTTTTGCCGATCGTCCTAGCAATCATGAACTTCCTGGTCAACTCTGCCCATCTCCAAGCTGCTACTACTGGGCCGTCTACTGCTACCGGTGATGACGGAGCAGACCCCATTTGCCAGACATGCTGCCCGGGTCCGACTGCAGTGCTAGGGATCCCCGGCATGCCTGGCCAAGCGGGTCCGTCTGGTCAGAAGGGCGACATGGGACGTGGAGAGAAGGGTGACACGGGTGAGCCAGGGGAGACTCCAATGGAATCCCGTAACCTTGTAGCTTTCACAGTTACGAGGACATCTTCAACGGCAGTGTCATCGTCTCAAACAACTCGTTTAACCTTCGATGAAGCCACCACGCGTTTGCCAGGTACTGACTTTGACCTTGAAACTGGTACATTTACGTGTAATGTGCCAGGCGTCTACGTGTTTATGTTCTCCGGCCACAGATACACTCATCAACGCTCCACCATCCACCTCTATAAGAATGACGATAGGATCGTGTCCGGTGAGAGCGCGTCCGATAACACGTTCGACCAGGTGCCAGGGAGCGCGGTGCTTACCCTGCAGCAAGGAGACAGGGTGTATTTGACCTATGTAGGCAGGGCGTACAGTCGCTCAACGGCTATATTCATTGCATTCAGTGGATTCCTTCTTTAATTCAAGGAATAACCCCGAGGCTCTAACTTAGACCGAGACCGTTCTTTTTTTATGACGTTAACTTATAACAAACACGTTTACTGCTATTTTTTAATCACTTATTTGTGTACTTTGTAGGAATAAACATTTATCAGATGGTTTACTGGAAAATGCTTTTACTGAAGAAAAAAATCCGTATTTTTACAGATAATGTTTACGGAATTTATTGAACGACTCGTTTCTGTATTTTTATGGACGAGTGACGCAGTGTCCGTAGTTGAAATAGCGCAAACATATTGCATAAACAGTACAATTTCGGTAAAATTGTGGTATTTTCGTAAAATGTTTAATACTTATTCCGTAAAAAAACGGAACACAAAAAATATGTAAAGGAAATTGTGCTCTACAAAGTTGTCGTTGAAAATAAATGGAGGTTTTTTTTGGGGGGGGTGGGGGGTGGGGGGTGGGGAGGTAATGTGAAGTAATTTCCGTATATGTACGGAATTTGCCCGGTATATTGAAGGACTGAGCTGCGTAGTTTGAGGAACAGTGAAACTAAATTCCGTAGAATTACGGAAAACAATTCTGGAAATTTTACTACTTTTTGTACAATGGTGGTAAAGACTAAAAATACCCATAGTTTACTTTGTTTAGCTTCTGCTGTACCAAAAGCATTTCCTTCCTTTTGTATGAATAAATAAAAAGGCTGCTTTATAGGTTTATAGTATTTCATGGTCGTTTCATGCTACTTCGCTTCGCTCATCCGCATGAAAAGTAGTTTTATGATGACTCAAATAACACCAGACATTCAATTCAGATTTATTCAATGCATCATGTTTGGATTTCCAAACTCCGAACTGAAAAGGCTAGTTCTTGGGCTACACTGCCGGAAAACAGACCCTTGTTACGGGCATTCCCACGCCAAAGTGGACACGAGACTTAACAATCTCAAATCATGCCATCAGCACAAATGTGTCAAAATGAAAGCTGATGGTCTAAATTTGTTTTCAGATTAAACACGGAATAAAAACAAAATATCAGTTTGGTACTAAAAATAAGGATAATTCACTGTTGTGTATAAGTATAAGTGCTTTTATACACACTTAATGATTTATGTATATATGACATCATTATCACTTTTTTGCCGAAGTGAATACGTCATCTTTCGTTAGTTGCCTAGGCAATGGCTCTATACACTAATAAAATCACTGAACAGTGTCCCTGTGCTTTTGTAATGGTACTTTTGTTCCGACGGCCATGATGTTCAGAGCCAATTACCATGGTACACGTCACACTTCGTCTGTGTAAACAGATCCAGAAGACGCGCAGGACCTTCCCATATTCCTGTCGCAAGGCCGCGGCCGAGTTGTTCGCAACGAGCTTTGCTGAATCGAGTTGTGCTAGGTTTTATTTAGGACTTGTATGAATATTAATTAGCAGGTGACGGTGATCGGAACTGACCAATCACGCGCCGCGTACGTTTTAGTTCGGTCATCGCGCGTGCACGTAGTGGAAAATGTTTGCAATATCCATTCATGATTCAAAATTGCATCATATATAGCTAGGGAAAGAGCCAATCACAGTAATTCACACACACGCCTCACTCCGTGTAGTGGTAGCATCCATTTTACAAGGGGGGAAGGGGGAAGGGGGGGGGGGGGGGGGGCGTGGGTGTAATGTTTAAATGAACAGTTAGTACATTTTTCAATGAACTGCTTTTAGCTTTTATGGAAATATAGTAAATTTTCATTCAGTCACGGACATCAGTCTATACTGCGTACACAAGTGCACGATAAAAAATATACCTGTACGTAGAAGATCTCCCCCATAAGAATTGTCGGCTACGATTTTTGAATAATTTTTAAACAAATCTTGAGCCAACGGAAAGGTCGAATTATTAGTATGATTATGTCTTATTTTGAAATTCTTGAGAATTGGATACGGGTAGGTCCCACTGCTTGAGGCAATCTAATTCACAAAGACATTTTTTGAAAATGTCGCGAGCTGATACAACACGCGAGATGATTGGTCGAAACGGCTTCATTAAAAGGTCGAAAGTGCTGGGTCAAAAGTGTTCAGTATCTCTCATTGGTCGAACAGCCCGGGGGTTTAATACAGCGCCGGCTCAACTCGATGCAGCAAGGGTTTTTTGGAACTCGGTTGGGAGCAAATACCATCGATATATATACACTGGATGAAGCAACGACGTCTAAAATTGAAGCCACCTTTCACATGTACCCCCACCAATTAAATGCCTTGCCTAGACTGGTCATACCTCCATGGTCATACTGTCTTCACTTGTCTACATCATGGTCTACATGTGTTAAGTGGAATGCAAGCGATCGCATGGACCGGGTAGCAGTCTAGGCCAAGCATTGTTCGTGGGGTACAATGGCGGCCGGCGCATGGCTTCAATTCTCGTATAGCCAACTGCTATTGCATACTTCATCCAGTGTATATATATCTCACAAGTGATACTTGTGGTTCAAACTTCCGACGGCCATGATATTTAGAGCCAATTACCATGGCCGAGCGGTGTAGCGTGTTGAATCCAAGACTCTGGTCAATCCACAGGTCGTGGGTTCGAATCCCATCCCGGCTTGGCCATGGTGCGTGTGCTCTTGAGCAAGGCACTTTGCCATGAATTGCTTCTCTCCACCCAGGAGGAAATGGGTACCTGTGAGGGTAGAAAAAGCTAATGTGTTTGATTAGTCCCTGTGCGCATAAGCTGCACGGGACTGTATACTCCCTAGGGAGCTGAGAAGGATTAAGGAATGATATTACTGAGCCCAATGACCAGGGTAATAATGCAGAAAGCGCATTGAGAGTTCCGTCGGTTCTGAAATGCGCTATATAAGAACTGTCTATTATTATTATTATAACACGTCACACTTCGGCTGTCTATAAACAGATCCAGATGACACGCACGACCTTCCTGGCAGATTGTACTGTAAATGTTGGTGATGCACTAATGCTGGAAGTCACAGTGGTATATGGGCAGGGCACAGTGACATAGATCAGCCTCTTCCTTCCAGTCACTGCAGCTTGTCAGTGACACTCTCACTGACAGCAATTTATATGGACCAATCACAGCAGGGGCGGTTTCCGTAGTCACTGCTCAGAATATTCGGTGATTGAATAAAATCTAGGAGCGCTGACATCAGATATCAGTCTGACAGGAAACTTCAATCTGCCAAGTGCTTCCTGAGTCGAGAACATTAAGGGCAAAAGTTCACCGTTGACTTATCAAGGTACGTACAGAGAATCAGTAAATTACGTTTTACTTTAAATGCACCTGGCATGATATGTGACAGAGGGACTCCCTTTCCCCGCCACGCCCCCTCTACTTTCCCTTTACCTCACCACGCTATTATACAAATATTGACTGCAATGAGGGGCATGGTTAAGATTATAGGCCCAAGGTGATCTCGAAGCCATGACTATGCCCCGAGGCGGAAGCCGAGGGGCATAGTAATGGCTTCGAGATCACCGAGGGCCTATAATCTTAACCATGACCCGAATAAACAGCAGTCAATATTTGTTTTATATACCGAATGTGTAGATTTTGTCATCTGGTTGGTTAAAAGTAACGATACATCATACAGTCATGACAGTGGTCCTTCGCGTTTCGATTTCGGAAGCTGATCTACGGCGGAAAAGTTGTATATATTTACAGCAAACATTTGTAGCATAATCACCTGGCACTTAAGTAGCACATTTCACCTGACACAGTTTTCACTGTAGGCCACTTCTCTTACTTTCTTTAGGACTATCATCTACGACAGACGACAAAATGACGTCGAGATTCCGCCATTACCGTCCTGATAAATGTTTACGTGAAGCGCACAGCTGCATAGTTGGTGCACAGCTATAGCTAGTATGCTAACACATGTAATGCGCGCGTCCGGAACCCGCTAAATGACTATGCCCGGGGCATGGCAAAGACTATTGACCAGTTGGCATACGCGCCGGGTCTAGCCGATTCAATGCCCTCACTTTTAACCAATCAGATGACAGGAATCTACGCATGAGGTATATAATAAGTATTATCATTTGTAAACGCACGAAAACCTAGATGCAATTTTAAAAGTGGGACGAATCCCGGGCCAGGTAAATATTATTGGGGGTATCATGCAGCCACACACACACGCCCAGGCTAGGAATCGAACCCGGGACCCTGTAGAGGAAAGAACCACTACGCCAACGCCACCGTCCTTCCCTCCGAAGTCCTGAAAAGAATTCCTTTAAAATGTCTTGGATGTTTGAGACACAATGGGGAACAATAGAAGGGGAGTATCTTCTGTCACATATCGTGCTGCATATTAATGTTGCGAACGTTTGATTCATTGCAACTTCAGTGACGTTATCCACGTGCCTACACGGGGGACACCAACCAGTAAGACAAATTGTACACATTCACTACGGGGGTGTAGGTCCTGTCATTTGTATACTTTTTTCAAACCTGACTTCGTGTATCATGTACCAGTTATGCATAGTGTACTTACTATGGTGGCCCTGAAAGGACTACAATTGACGTAAATATTCACGTGAAAATTCACGTCCCGCGCTCTGAGACAAATATTTTTCGACAAATATTCACGTGAAAATCAACATCCCGCGCTCTGGGACACACATTTTCCCACAAATATTCACGTGAAAATTCACGTCCCGCGCTCTGGGACACATATTTTCCCACAAATATCACGTGAAAATTCAAGTCCCGCGCTCTGGGACACACATTTTCCCACAAATATTCACGTACAAATTTACGTCCCGCGCTCTGGGACACATATTTTCCCACAAATATTCATGTGAAAATTCACGTCCCGCTCTCTTGGACACATATTTTCCCACAAATATTCATGTACAAATTCACGTCCCGTGCTCTAGGACACACATTATATGTGTCCAGGAGAACGGGACGTGAATTTTCACGTGAATATTTACGTCAATTGTAGTCCCTTCAGGGCCACCATAATATCCCATAATTGGTGAAGTATACGCGATCTCAGACTTGAAATGAGTCTAAAAATGACAGGACCCTCCCCCTGTCGTGCATGTCTGTAGATGTTCTTACCGGTACCCCCCTGGCCTACGTATTACACTTTTATTACTGTAATTTTGTTCTTGCCAACCTGATCACCTTTTGTCTTCATTTAAATCCCCTTTGATCTTTCGCTTAATTTATAAAAGCAAAGTGACTGAAATCTTGTCGGCCGTATGTTGCATTGCCACCAACTGTTTCTAAAAGTTAAATGTGTACTCTCTGTGCCTGGACCGATTTCGCAAATCTCCAGTGAATGAAAAATGGTTCGTTTTCATGGCTTTCCTAAGTTAGCAGCATTTGTCGCTGAAAATAAACATCCGTGGAAAGCTGGGAAACAGGAAGTGCTGGTGAGTGGGTGCGCGCCCTCGCGGGACAACACGTGCCGACGTAATGTAATGTATTGTACTACAAGCGCCGTAATAGCCGATATAGCCTAGCCGTGGCGTTCTGACGAGCTGTGCCATGTCACTATAGTATATTTTTTTAATTTCTGAGGTTTTTTTGTAGACAGCACCATGAATTTGCCGACAAAAATGAATAATGGGGTGTGTCACATACCACCCCCCCACCCCCCCCCACCCCCCCCCCCCCCCCCTCCACTATCAGGTGAAGTTTAGCGGGAATTGGGCAGCAGGTTATTGCGCTAGCCATGTTTTAATGTCCTGTTAAAGTTGCTGCACGACCATAACCCCCACCTTAACGCCAACCCCACCCCACACCAAACCCGCCTTCCAAGCTTTACCCGCGGTGCTTATGATCATGCCAAAAGCTTCGCGGGGGTCCCGCGCCGAAATTCAGTGCGGGCCTCGACCAATCAGCGATGTACTCTCATCGTGATTCCCCAGACCTTATGTGCGAGCATTCACAGCAAGTAGGTCGGCGTACGTGTGCCTTTAAATTCGCGTTCTCTCAACCTAAGAGCGCCGTTTTGGTCACTCGACTCGGGTACATGGTTTCGAGTACGCCCAACGCGTTTCAATAATCGCGTTCGCTTCGTTCTCGGCACATGTTCGTCTCGTACGAACTCGGCCTACTTCTGTTAGATACTGTCTTAACCCTTCGAAACTGCTCGTCATATCTCAGTGGAAATTTTTCTTTTACTGTGCGTCTTTATAATGCAGATGGGCATCGTTTTGCCGATCGTCCAAGCAATCATGAACTTCCTGGTCAACTCTGCCCATCTCCAAGCTGCTACTACTGGGCCGTCTACTGCTACCAGTGATGACGGAGCAGTCCCCGTTTGCCAGACATGCTGCCCGGGTCCGACTGCAGTACTAGGCATCCCTGGCATGCCTGGTCAAGCGGGTCCGTCTGGTCAGAAGGGCGACATGGGACGTGGAGAGAAGGGTGACACGGGTGGGCAGGGAGCACGTGGGAATCCTGGGCCTAAAGGAGACGATGGGGTAGGTCAGCCCGGTCCACGTGGGCCACCGGGAGTAGCTGGACCAGCTGGGGAACATGGTGTCAAGGGTCCAAAAGGGGAACCAGGGGAGACTCTTATCGACTCCCTTAGCCCTGTAGCTTTCACAGTTGTGAGGACATCTGACACGGCAGTGTCATCGTCTCACATAAATCGTTTAACCTTCCATGAAGCCACCACGCGTTTGCCAGGTACTGACTTTGACCTAGCCTTTTGACAAGGCCTTATGGCTTTGGGGTTTGGGCGTCTTGAGCGGAGTATACGAAGGCTGTGCAAACGCTATGCCTTCTGTTTTGCCACAAGTGAGTAATTCACTCTGCGCGTATAGACTCTACTCAAGTCACCAAATCGCCCAAATTCACGAGGCCTTGACAAAAGGCTAACTTTGACCTTGAAACTGGTACATTTACGTGTAATGTGCCAGGCGTCTACGTGTTTATGTTCTCCGGCTGCAGAAGCTTTTATCAACACCTCTACATCCACCTATATAAGAATGACGATGGGATCGTGTCCGGTCAAAGCTCGACCGACTCTAACAGGAACGACCAGGTGTCAGTGAGCGCGGTGCTTACCCTGCAGCAGGGAGACAGGGTGTATTTGACCTATCTGGGCAGGGCGTCCAGTTTATCGAAAAGATACACTGCATTCAGTGGATTCCTTCTTTCAAGGAATAATCCCGAGGCTCTAGACTAGGGTCATATACTTTTTATGAGGTTAACCTGAAAAACAAATACCTTTACTGGTATTTTTAAGCATTTACTTGTGATTGTATGAATAAAAATTAGCTGAATGCTTTTCCTAGAATGCATGTAGAAAATGTTTATGAAATTTGCCCACTTTATTAAAGAATGAGTTCCGTAATTTTACGGACTGTATGTGACGCAGTATTTGTAATAGCACATTAAGCACATTTCCGCAAAGTAGGCGTATACCGGAATAGAAAAACGTTCTGGAAATGTTGTTGCCAGTAAGGAATTTTTTACGGTCTTTATTTTTTTAAGGACTGCATGAGTTCAGCAATGTTATGCACCTATATTGTCCCCCTTCCAAACCCCGCCCCCGCCCCCAACCCCCGGGCGCGATATTTTTCCGTACCACATATTCGCTATGGGGCGTCATCGAGGTGTCTGATTGGTGCATTGTAAATGAATATTCATATTTTCTATACAGTATAGCGCCTTCAAGAGTTTTTAAATAAAAGGATATAAAATAATAAGGATATATAGTCTAGTGGTTAAGACGTAGTACTATCAATCGAGAGATTGCAGGTTCGAATCTCCTTTGAGTCGTATTAATTTTGTTTTTTCAAGGAAAGAGTGTGGTATGGTGTTGTTGTTGTTGTTGTATATCTTATGGCATCTTCGGCAACTAAGGCCCTTTATGCCATCTACTATACGGTTTTAGCTTTAACTATACTATATTATCAACTTGAGATGACGAAGAAGGAGTTGCAGTTTTTAGAAGTGGGAGGAAAACCCCCAGAGAAATGCCCTGAGCTGAAGCGTACATTGCAGAAGTACAGGTTATGGTTCGGTAATTTTGAAAGTAGAGAGAGTCATTGCCAAGGCAACTCACAAAACGTGACGTATTTCCTTCGGAATTCAAGTTTATAACGTAACTGGTACATGGTAAAGCGAGTTAGCATCCTCCCCATTCGTGTATAATGGTTCCGCCTGCCACGCCCCTTCATGAATATTACACATTCCATTGGCACGCATCCTCTTGCAACAGTGCCCCTTTAACGCACTCCCTAACTCCTGCGTACATGCAGTGGCCCTGTTGAAAAAGGCCCCATTTCGCGGTGGGACTAGCGACATAAATCTTGTCGCATCTGCTGGACCAATCAGGACGCTTGGCAGTGCATTGCAGCATGATTGCAGGCATTCAAATGTACAAAACGCGCGCAGATTGTAAACACCGTGCATGCATGTGTAACATGTACTCGGTAATGCTGGCCGTTGTCCGCGTCGACGATTGGCTGCTATTTAAAGCATACTGTAACTAATTAAGGGGTTTCTTAAGCATACTAGTACAGGAGTTGCAACTTAACAAATGCCGATCATTAAATAGGGTTCATCAGAGGATAGTTTGGTGAAGGTTTGATTGATGTACTCGACTATGCTAATAAAAGTGATTTTGGGGTCAAAAGGGGGCCTTCCCCCTCCCTTAGGTTCAGGATCTGCAACTTAGGAAATGCCGCATTCGGAGGTCACACTTGCCCCACCTATTGATTCCACACTTCGGACCTTTGCACTCGTGATGATGAACAAATCGGCCTGGGCTCCCATAGTGCCACAACATGCCTTCCTGAAAGCCCTGTGTCAAATTTCCAATACCGTATGTAACAAGGACACCAAAAAATGTCACAAAGTATGTGTCCTATATATGTATACGATAAATAGGAAATTTGTACACAGACTTTTCAGAAAGGTATGTTGTTGCACTATTTGTATAAAGCTAGCCTCCCACTGTGCGATTTTTGCCACGAATTAGCTACGATTGGGTACGATTGGCTACGATTGTGTGTAGAGTCTATAGGCAGTCTCCGATAATCGTACCAATTCGTAGGAAATTCGTGGCGAAAATCGCACAATGGGAGGCCCGCTCAGTTAAAGCGGGCCTCCCACTGCGATTTTTGGGTACGATGTGTGTAGAGTCTATAGGCAGTCTCCGATAATCGTACCAATTCGTAGGAAATTCGTGGCAAAAATCGCACAGTGGGAGGCCCGCTTAAGTTATCATTTTAGATTTGTCTTAAGATATTTCTTTTGTTTTTAGAGAAGATAACTGGCATTGCATAATTGAGTTATGATCCCGGTGAAAAAGTCTCTCCAGTATTAAAAACAGACTTATTTCTGTCTTTAAAGGTAGAGTACATGATTGGTAAACTGTTACAAAGTGCATTATTTCCACTCGTGATTAAAACCTATTTTGGTAAAACTGCCTTGTATAAATTTCAGCCACATAGAGGCAGTAATATACTTCAGAAAACTTGAAAAATCCATTCATGGCTTTTGTGTTGAGTTGAATGGTAAAACAGTCTTTTGCAAAAGACATTTTTAGAAAACCACCTTCACTTTAGTTGTTAATTTCTCGCACAAAATACCGTTTTGGACAGAAATAAATTCACGTGGTTTTTGGTAATTGGTACCACTGTTAATAACTCTTTTAGTAAGGTTTTTCTTGTCAACTCATGACAAAAAATTGGGGTCACGATTTTCTCATAACCAACAAGTTGTCTAGCGCCCCCAGTAGGTTGATGAAAGCACATGTTTCTCAAAATGGCGACCGTCGATGGGGTACTTGAGCGAATCGAGTCAAGAATTGAATTGATTGAAAAGCTGATATTTGTCGCAGGTTATGAGTGCACTGGTGAAACTGATACTCCAGAGGTATGTAGGACCCCCTAGAGAAAGAAAATATGGCCACTAGTTCTATCGGTGTCGCGTGGGGCCGGAATGCGATGTCGATGTCGGATTGTATGTCGGTCACTTCGCCCAAAGCCATGTCGCCCCCAATATAATACTAGGCCTATAGCAGTTTATCCCGGAAACGGGACAACTCGTACCCGGGACAACTCGCACCCAAATAAAAACACCCTGATCAACTCGAACCCATTTCATCATCATGATCGTACGCGCGTGCCACTTTGTCTTTGTTTGTGAAAGCGTTTCACTGACTTCCTTTTCTGCAGAGAATTTTATCCCCGGCACTTTTGCCCCTACTTGGAACGACACTTTTACCGTAAAGTTTGCAACGACCTTTGTCGGGAATTTACCGGGACATTTGTCGGGACATTCAGACTTTTGGCGCGATTTTTAGTGCCACTTTTTCTGGCCCCTTCTGAAACACTTTTGACCCGATTTCAGCCACATTCTGCCACAACTTTCCGGGACATTTGCCGGGATTTTTACCAGGACTTTGTCGAAATTGTTGCCCTGATTTCTGTTGCAACTTGGCTTACTTTTGTTGCGATGTTTGCTTAAACATTTGCTGTTTTGGGGGGATGTTTTGCAGGACGTTAAACAATTTACAACTAAATGATAACAATAAAACTTCATTAAAAAGTTGCCTCGGGTTCGAGTTGTCCCGGGCGCGAGTTGTCCAGCACTCCTTATCCCCACAAAATACACGGTAAAACAAGAATAAGGTAAAAGTGGGGTATTCGACCGGATAAAATTCATTTGAGTATAAAAGTTGCGTCTGAGGAGGAGCAAGGCAAAACTTTTCGACAATCGCATGCCGAGGTAATTGCATCAAGCCCCAAACTAGAGGACAGATGGATGAGGTGCACCTTGGCCACCAAGATGAGGTCTTGATGATGTGGAAATCGACCAGGAAATTAGAGATTGGAAATTACGGAGCTGAGTGACGGAATATATTGTGTACAACAATGCATATTCACCTCGTAAAAACTTTAATTAGACATGCATAGGTTTACAGGGACAAAAGTCAGCTACATAACCACGCTCGTTAATACAAAGAATACGCGCGACTCTCGGCAATACATTTAGTGATCGAATATCCAAGCAGTGGAATAAAAAATGTATTGTTTGAACACAAGACATTACTTTCAGCCAGCGATTTCTTACTGGTCAAATCAGCAACATGCAAAATGACAAAAGGTTCATTTTACAATTAGGCCTACCATTCCATCCAATTATAATAGACGTCAAAATTGACACCACAAAGTAGCGATTACTTCTTACTGGATCCCATAAGATGACCGCGTTAAATCATAACGCTGAACTTTATTTCATGTGAAACTCATTTCGTTTTTATTGTATGGGCTATATTGGGTTAGTACCCAAATCGCCATTGAGGGTATGACCTAAACAAAACATTCTGTAGGTTATTTACAATTTCAGCGTGGTTGTTTGATATTTATTACAATTTTAATTAAGGTTGGTCGAATTCCCCTCGTGGTCGAATATACCCGCATTTACCCTACCTTAATACATCTTATCTACCAATGTGTCAAAATGAAGCATACGATATCGTAAGGCAAACTCAAGAATCGGACACTTCATAATAAAGAAAAAAAGAAATGGGTCATTCCGTGTGAAATCACCTAGAGGTTGTCAGGGGTCCGACTCGGATTTGGACAAAACTTTTTCTAAAAATACTTCAACCTATGTCATGAACATGTACAAAATTTTAGAGGCAAACTCCAACCATGGCTCCAACTCATTACTGAGATATGACCTCCAGAAAATGCCTACCCTACCCACTTTTTCCCAATCGTAGCCATGCCATTGAAGTTTTTTACATTTTCGGAGGCCTGTAGCTCAAAAATGCTTGGGTATTTTTACCTGAAAATTGATATACACATAGATTGGCATCCAATCTGCATGATTATGTTATCAAAAGTACGGTACCACGTTTCCTTTTCGAGATGTCGCTCCCCGAAATCTCTCATTTTTGATTATTGTGGTAACTTTATTTCTTTTTTGGCTCCCCATGGTGCCCATATGGATGGTCGGATTGACTTCATATTTTATATGCACACACACTAGGCACATGGGTTTGCTTCACATCAAGGACAAAGCAATTCCACCCTTTTGGGGGTCGTGGTCAAGGTTTAAAAGTGGGTCCGCAAAGAAAAATGGCAAAATAAGCCTCCTCTTCTGAGGGGTGGTTCCCCCGATAGGTCACTACCCAAGTGATTGAAACTTACATATCTTAAAATACTGTATCCAATCTACCTTTGGTATAAAATTTGGTTTGGTATCTTTTTTCCTTCATGGTTTTTTGAATTTTTGTAAAAGGTCAATATATTGCTCCAAAACGCTAGTTTTAATTGCATTATACATGTATGTGTACAACATGTTACTATGAGAGCAGTCTAATATGTCATATTTAATACCTGTTCAATTCTACAGGTTGTCAGTTCAAATCCAGGTGATGGCAATGTGAGTGTGCCCTTGGGCAAGATGCTTTGCTATGGACTACCTGGCTTCACCGGGAGCAAATGGATACATGTACCTACATGTATGAGAGCGAAAGTGTTCTGTGTTTGATTGTTGGGCTCTCATCATGAGAGTCTAACAGGCAACCAGTGCTATACATGTATGCTCTCCAGTGAGCCCAGTGACCAGGGGTAATCATGTGGGCACCTTGCTTATACATGTAGTAGATTTGTGTGCGAACTATAATATGTTATTGGGGCACGACAACTGAGTGGTGTACTGTAACAGACTGATGAATCCAAGATTTTGGTGAAATCCACAGGTTGGTGGCTAGAATCCCGGTCTCTGTGGTACCTTGTACCTGGAAAGTTTTACCTTGGAAAGATGCATTTTTTTCGTAAGGATCATCAAGATCATAGGAGAGAGTTTTTGATTATGCTTTGATTATGTCATGAGCTTTGTGTGCATATTGTTCATCAGACTAGTCATAGGGGGGAGGGTGGTCTATCTGTATGCCATGTGCATTCTAACAAAAAAACACAAATACATTTTTTTAAAAAGACGACAAAAGATAAGGCCCTCTGGTGCTGACACATAAAATATCCCCACCCCCTATAGACTGTTAGTCTCGTTTCTGGTCACACTTATGGGGTTTATGGGGTTTTAACTTTGTGACGATCTCCTGTGATTTTTCATCTCCTTTGATTTTTCACCGGAAATCGCAAAGACCGTATAAATCCGAATCGAGTACTTTTGGAAATGGCCATAATGCACTGAATTCGCGGCAACTACACTGCGGCAAAATGTTTGCTCCAGTTGCAGACTACCAGCGACGCAGTGTCATGGCGGTATGGTTTTTCCATTACGTGTAGGGTTACCATATGTCAGACACAGAAATATTTAAAATTTTATTAACTTTTTGCTCAATCAACATTTCGCACAGGTGATTTTTATAGTGGACCCCGAATCGGTTATTTTGAGGCGGTGTCAAAATGGTAACGAAACTGTCCCCACGCGTGATATAATTTCTATCTAAGGTCTCCGGAAGTCAACGAGTCTCACAGAGTCCCGCTCGTTCTCGAGGTCAACTTACACGGTCTATTGTGGGTGCACGTGCCCACTTTTGAAGGCATACAGAGTTCATCCCACATACAGAGTGCACCCCACCACTCAGTTGTCGTGTCCCAATAACATATTATAGTATGCACTCAAATCTACTAAAAAGCAAGGTGCCCACATTATTACCCCTGGTCTCTGGGCTCACTGGAGAGCATACAGTCCTGGTTGCCTGTTGGACTCTCATGATGAGAGCAGAACAATCAAACACAGAACACTTTCACTCTCATACGTGTAGGTATCCATTTGCTCCCGGTGAAACCAGATAGTCCATAGCAAAGTGTCTTGCCCAAGGGCACACTCACATTGCCATCACCTGGATTCGAACCGACAACCTGTAGAATTGAACAGGTATTAAATATGACATATTAGACTGCTCTCCTTTTAATAGTAACAGGTTGTATACTATGTGTAATCCAATTAAAACTAGCGTTATTGAGCAAAATATTGACCTTTTACAAAAATTCAAAAAACCTTGAAGGAAAAAAGATACCAAACCAAATTTTATACCAAAGGTAGATTGGATACAGTATTTTAAGATATGTAAGTTTCAATCGCTTGGGTAGTGACCTTTCGGGGGAACCACCCCTCAGAAGAGGAGGCTCATTTTGCCATTTTTCTTTGCGGACCCACTTTTAAACCTTGACCACGCCCCCAAAAAGGGTGGAATTGCTTTGTCCTTGATATGAAGCAAACCCATGTGCCTAGTGTGTGTGCATTTAAAATATGAAGTCAATCCGACCATCCATGTGGGCACCATGGGGAGCCAAAAATGAAATAAAGTTACCACGATAATCAAAAATTTGAGTTTTCAGGGAGCGACATCTCGAAAAGGAAACGTGGTACCGTACTTTTGATAACAGAATCATGCAGATTGGATGCCAATCTATGTGTATATCAATTTTCAGGTAAAAATTCTCAAGCATTTTTGAGCTACAGGCTTCCAAAAATGTAAAAAAATTCAATGGTATGGCTACAATTGGGAAAAAGTGGGTAGGGAAGGCATTTTCTGGAGGTCATATCTCAGCAACGAGGTGGAGTTGGCCTCTAAAATTTTGTACATGTTCATGACATAGGTTGAGGTATTTTTAGAAAAAGTTTCGTCCAAATCTGAGTCGGACCCCGACCAATTTTCTGAAATTTTAGGTGATTTCACACGGAATGACCCAAATACATTTTTACATTTGTCTCCAAATTAGGGTTGACTACTCTCACTTAAACGTGCCTAGCTTTAGAACCATAGCTTCGATTTTCAAAATTTAAAAAGTATAATGCATTGAAAGGTTTTGTCTGAACACCCGAGTGAAAATCAAGAGCTTGGGCCCCACAGAAAAAAATCACTGAAACACCCAGTTTCCAAAGTAAGTACCTACACATAGAGGAACTCGTATACCTTTTTCCAAAACACGTTCCCTTCCAGAAGTCTTCATCCATCTGGCCAATAGGCAACGATCCTTCTGCAAGTTCCAGAAATATCGTTTCTTCATTGACGTTTAAAAAAACGACGCACTGAAAATCACAGGTTTACCTTGAGCGGAAAGTAGTTTTGTCATACAACTGAAATAATGCCTTTTCTTTTACTACTTCAAACAGGTGGTATCTTCTCTGAACGGTGTGAAGCAGTCTCTAGGGAACCAAACTTCTGGGAAACGGCATATTCATGCACTGTGGAAACGCTGTACGTAAGATTGCCAATAGTTGTATTCTTGAAAATTCCAGAAATTCAATCGACCTCAAGGGGTTTATTTCAAGTTGTTGGAGTGAATGTTCGTCAAGCAGTTTTTTTTTTGGAAGTGTGATAGAAAATTTTTCGTAAAGCCCTGGGCACAACGGATCGTACGAAATTTTGTCGTGATAGACCCATAAAATATTTGTCGTGGCCAGATCTTGCAACATGCCCGAAATCTATTTTGAGTGGTCACAAGGGCTACGACACATTAAAGATGGTTTGGCGATGGGGACGCGACAGACAAAAAATATGTCGTGGGTGTGTCGCAAGTCAGTCGTACAGTCGTGGGACCATCATGAGTTGTCGGGCATTGTCGGGGGGCTGTTTTTCACGTGATCAGGTCGTGGTTCACTCGTGGGACACTCGTGCGTCCGTCTCCCGACTGTCGGGACTGTCGTAGGACAGATTCCCAACAGCCACAAGACATAAGATACCAAAAAAAAAAAGTCAAGATGGATGGCTGGTATGTCCGGCAAATTGAAATTTGTGATTTTGCTGATTTATCCAAGAAGTACAAAAGTTTAAAAGGATCGTGTTGGGTGAACTTGGGTTTCGTATCGTGATATTCAATGTCGTGTAAAACAGACTAGACAACGAAGGGCAGCATACTGTGGAAAATATCACCGAGCAGAATGCGTAGAACGTCCCGGCTGAACCTCCTGATTCTTTGGGGGTGAGGACAACTCAACAATTTTTTTAGGGCTTATTGTAAGTCCTGAGCCGATTTTGGTCTTTATTGTCTCTCTACAGTGGATGAATTAAACAGTAATCTAGACCCTGAAGTGGCTGATAAACTGACTCTGTCGGAGGGAGCTAAAGCTGACATTATACTTGCAGGTAGGGTTGGTCTTAATACCAACGGTGTGAAATCTCTGATTTTTTTCGGATTTCCGCTTTTTTGATGAGCGTGCCAGAATTTATTTTCCGCTTTTTTGTTTTGCGCTCCGTATTTTAATTTCCGTTTTTTGCCCTACCAACGTGCCATATTTTTTTACCGAGTACGTATACAAACAGCGCCCTCAATTGATTCATTTCGTGAAGCAAACTTGTGCAAGTCTAGTCCCCAAGCAAGTGCTTTGGCACACTCCATTTGTGTACGTAGTGTATGCTAAATGTGCAGTGGTGCCGCGTGTGTGACTGCAGCGAGTGGCTAAACAGACTTTTACAACTCTAATCCCTCGGCAAGCGCCATCTTTTCCCGCACGTGATCGCAAACCGGCAGCGGCTGTTCGTGCATCGCGTGGGTGTGTGGTGTGTGGTGTGTAGTGTGTAGTGCGTAGTGCAGTGGGGCGCTACACCGCTCTCGGCCGGGACGATCCCCGCGTGCGATGCGGCAAACCGCGGGCAATGAACCAATTTTACTGGCCGCTTTCGCTTGCCTGTCTTCAACGATCGATGTTGCCAAGATTCTTTTCAATATTACCCACACTTGTACAAGGTAAATAGGGCTATTTAACATGTTTAAAACGAAACTGGTTCTTGTGATAGTTAAAGAGGAAGAATCTCCCTTGACGAAAATCCAGCATTTAGGCTTTTTTCGATAGTCCAAACATCCCTCTTGCCGACGTGGATTTTTATTATTTTTTAATTGTCGGTTTTAAGTGGATAAATTGCAAGCAAAAATGCGCTTTCTGAAAATGAGATTTTCGCGATTTCTGAAACGCTCATTAGGTATTCATGATATGTGCGTGACCCCGTGACGCAATCCTGAGAAAGAGAAGTCAACACGATAGTTAGCTCCATACGTTTACACGCAAAAAACTTGGAAAACCGTCTCTTTTAGATGGTGTTTTTTGAAGAATTTTGTTGTTCCAAAAAGCCAGAGATATGCCCAGTAGCTGCGTGGTTGCATGTTTTACCAGACACTATGAAAAAAAAAAGAGCAGAAAGATTTGTTTTTCTATTACCAAGAGAGAGAAAAAAGAGTTGCTCATTCTATAACTTGTACGGCCGATGTCCAAACACGTGGAAACTACGCCCGCAGTGGACCGTACACAGACCGCTGTGAATGCCGTTCGTTCCGTGACAAAACCACCCGTCGCAATGCACCAGTATTTACTTCAAAAGAGCTTCACTGTGAGCCACAATTTCATCGTTTTTTTACAAAACAGGTAATAGTAGATTGCTGTCATATTACATGAAGTGTTTTTCACGTTTGTATTTTGAATTACAAGGACAAAATAGGCATGATAAACATTCACTTCGTGTATTTTCCATTCAATACTGCACAGACCGTTTTGTATGTTTCTCAGGATGACGTCAAAACCCTGTTGATAAACAAGCCGAGTGACCTCGAGCGTTTCAGAATTTGGGTGAAGAGGGTCGGAACTGCTTTACGTTTTAAGCAAAAGTCTGACATACACCTCCATGATAAACAGAAAAACTAAAAAAATGTGGAAGGGGGGATTCTAGCTGTTTAAAATGTTTTTTGACATTGCACAATGTTAGAAAATGATCTCAAAAGTTGAAGCACTCGTAGTATGTAACGCCGCTCCCCCGCCCCCTCCCTGATCCCCCAAGGAAGCCACGCCCCCAAAGCCACGCCCCTGCCGATTTTTTTTTAAATTCTCCGCTCACACCCCTGTAATACAGATTCCACTTACCGGTACATGTGCAGTCAAACTTTAATGAAAAGAGAACAATTAATTATTTGAAGGAGCTTGGTCAGGGTTTCTCAAGAAGGATTTTGTTCTAACCTAACATCAATCATATAAAATACACTACTCACAATAAGTTAGGGATATTGATATGGTTTAATTTTTGATTTTTTTTTCAAATGATGTTTTTACCTATTCCTGTGAAAGGGTATGTCTGTCATGCAGATACAATTGTCCAATCATATATGATTATACAAAATCATTCAAGTGGAATGCGTACACCCCACAATATCCTTAACTTATTATGAGTAGTGTACATGTACCTCCCCAAAATACCGTACTATCCATGGGAAGAAAACAGGAAATTTGCAATCTCCAATTTGGATGTGGAAGCAGAAAGGTTGGTGTGATCTCTGCACTGCTTAATGGAACCAGATAAATTAGTTTATAAATTAGTTTATAAAACGGTGGTTTTTGACGATACCCTTGAAAATATATGGATTAAGAGAGCAAGATTATAAAATGGTAATGAGAAAATATGACAAATGATATGGTATAAAAATCTCAACACCCATGGGAAAAATGGGGGCCCACAAAAATGTGATGTGGACACGCTCATTTAAATTGTGATTTCATTGCATGTATGTATTCAACAGCCTTTATACGTGTGTTTTATTTTCTCAAGCAGAGGAGGAACAACTGACAAGAATAGCCGCATTGTTGGAGAAATATCAATCGTTAAAAGGAACTCTAGACAGCGAACACACTAAAGGTATTCAATTCAAAGATTATACTAACAAAAATTTGAAAAATGCAAATTTTTGCAACTGCCAATATTTTGCAAGTTAGCCGCCACAGAGCAGCGAAATTTCACACCATTCGTGTGAAGCATTATCAATTTCATCTGCACCAATAGACCTTTATCACGGTGTGGCTATCTTCCCTTTTCCCCTATTAAAATGAACGTAACCAAAGCAAGGCTTGCCAAAATAAAATAGTTTGGCCCCAGTGTTGAGAATGTTCATCTATTGTGTGGATCATAATGGCATGCGCGCAGCGCGATTAAGAAAATGCGCAACACGGACAGTGATTCTCTCAAAACAACAACGGAGGACTGCACGCGCTATCGCGCTAGACACACACATGCACTGATCATGCCCGACATGTACACACGTAGGCCTACTATGCAGCGGGGAACAAGACAAAGATGGACGCACCGTGATAAAGGTCTATTGTCTAGGCTTGTGACCTTGTGTCTGCCAGATACGTGTAACGTACCTTTTATGAATACCTAATAAAATTTCAGATGACGGATGTGTGTTTCTGTTTTTATGTCTTGCCGAGTATATTTCCATATTACCATCAAGTTATTCTAAAAAAAGGTTTAACATTCAGTTAAAGATGACTAGAGATGACTTTTTTGGGGTATGTCACATTTCTGTGTTCTGTGGATACGAAACATGCTAGTTTTCTAACGTCATGTTTCTCAACTCTTGCCTAGGTGCACCGGCCTTCCATGACAAGCTTCAGCCACTTGTTACTGTGCAACTTGACCAAAAGGTGAGGCATCTAAGAACGTAGCTTGCACAATTATTGAAAATGTGATAACTTTCGTGTAATTATAACAAAATTGTTGCAGGGGTTAAATAAAATTTTAGGAAACCTTACAGCGTACGGTTTCCTAAAATTGGCTGCAGCATTGCCAACAAACTAAATTTGATCTCATAAGGAAAAGATAGTATGATTGGTAAACTGTTACAAATAGTTTTATTCCCCTGTGTGATTGAAGATATGCATGATTAAAACCAACCTGAGCAAAAACCAGCTCCGTACTTCATCTAACTTTTGAGAAAACAGTAAAAAAAGGGTTTCCAGTCATTTCGCCCCAAAACCACTTCGCCCTGAACCATTTCGCCCTGTGCACAAAGTGGTTTTGGGGCGAAGTGGCATTTAAGCGATGTAGTGTTTGGACAAAGTAATTTAGGGCGAAATGGCACTCGGGCGAAGTGGTTTGGGACGAAATGGCACTTGGGCGAAATGGTTTTGGGGGCGAATTGAATTTTCGTCTCATGAGACGAAAACTAATTGTTTTACTCATTTCTCAAAGACTATAGCACTTCAGACAAAATGGTTTCAGGGGAAGTTTTCTACGGTCATCATGTTTATATTGTGTAAGTTAGGCGTAAATCTGTGAACATTTCTGATTTTCGAGATTACCAATGATGTATACTGCCTTTAAATGATCTTGTGACAATGTGAGTGTGTACTCGCATTTATATTATCACTTTGTCTGACATTTTTTTGTCTTTTTTGTCATCGTCAGGTGACATTTTCGCATAATGCAATTTTGCATTGTTGGCCGCGATTTTGCTATCAGTGCGGATGTGACTGTTTCCGAACAGGGAAGGTTTTCATGGTTATGGGAATGGTCTATACTGTGTATTTTTTTTGACTTTTTATTTCTTACAGGATCGTGCAAACAAGCAAAGTCAGGATGTTAAGCAGTTATTGGAAGCATACAACAACATAGTATCCTTTTGTGAAAAATCCTACAAAATGACCTTAATTATCATGGTATTTTGTACTACACTGCTCTGTCAAAATTGCTGTCAAAGGCCCAATGTATCATTTGTAAGATGAAATACTTTACGGGTTCCTGGAATTAGAGCATATGGGTCCTTGCACAGTAAAGGGGGCATTTTTGCAACACAGACCATATTTTCGAGGAAATACCTTTGTCTGGTCTCAAAATAAAAGAAATAAGTTTAAGTTGTTCTGAAGAGATAACTTAGGCCCAAAAAGGTTTACAAATAGTGTGATTTTCTAAAAACCCCGTGTACAAATATCCAATATATGCTCGTAACCAGGGGCCAATTTCATAAAACGTGTTAGCACCCGATTTTTGATTAAGCAGCGTTCTCTCCATTTCATAAAACTGTTTAAGCACTAGCAAACCAAACCGCATGCTAACCTACCGATTATTTGCTAACGTGACGCCATCTTTTTTCTTCGCCATTCTCGGCAAAATTCGAGACACATTTTCCAACAGATTCACAACTTTCAGCTGTTGTTGAAATATTCCAGTCAGCGACGGGCAAGGGACTTCTGTGGTAGTGATAATCATCCCAAAATGGAAACATAACCAATGATGGTACTTTGAAAATGTTGCCGTTGACTTATGAAAGCAGACGATGTACGCGTCCGAACAAAACAGACGACAGTGTTGCGTGCACACTCTCTTTGCGCGCTTAGAATAACAAGCTTTATGAAATACGCCCTTGCTTGAGCGAATATTCGTGCTATGCTTAATCAAAATTGTTGATTAAGCGTAACATGTTTTATGAAATTGGCCCCTGGACGGACACTTGTTACATTTTAGGCTGTCCCGGTTACAAGCATATATTGGAAATTTGTACACAGTGTGACTGCTCCCCGTCATGGCCTCCTGTGCAAAGAGTCAATTCACAGCAGTGGCATAAGAAAGGCCAAAATCCTTTGACCTTAACTCGGTACAATCAGGTGACTCTCCTATCTCAGCAGTTCGTCCAATGGGATGCTCTCATGACACGTTACGAAATCGCCAAGAAAGTTCGAGACCCCAAGGAATACTACTAATGAAATCATAGTACTCTTCCGGTGTTCTCCACTGGACGACCATTTGTCCAGGCGCGCTGAGTAGCGCCCTTACATAGCGAACTCTGATTAGAAATATACGGGTTGAGAGTGCGAAATTTCAGAATGGTAATGAGAACAATATGACAATTGATATGGTATGAAAACCTTAACACAGTACGAGCCCCGTGCCAGATTTTTGGCTTTTTAATTTACAGATTATTTCCTGCATTTACAAATACAGTAAACTCTCATAACACCCCCTGATATAAAGCTCTTCTCGATATAAAGCTCATTTTTCTATTAAAGTCCTGGCCATTATTCTCTGCATTGTGTATAGCGCGCTCAAAGCTGAAAAAATGTCGGTCCCTTGAAGAGCGCTATAATGAGAGTTTACTGTTTAGCCCTAGCTTCCATTTTTATCTAAAATTGTTAAAGGGGCTATGTCACGGTTTGCGCATGCGCTGCAAAACTTGAAAAAGTGTGGCGAACTTTTTCAAGTTTTGTCGCCAGGTTTTGCATATCCTATTCAATCTTTGCCATCCCTTATAATTCTGTAGTAATTTTGGCAGTGGTGTACTTGTCAACGTCCAGGATGTCCTGGTGCATTACTTTTTACTTGGAATCGCACTGTTTGCCGTATTTTTAAGCCGCCAAACATCGACATCACCGTGTGTGCGGCCGTCGTTAAAAAGAGTTTTTTCATCTCATCAATAAACTCGACAAAACATGACAGAAACAGCATCGAATGATATGAATGACATGGTTGAATACAGCAATTTACTTAACCTTGTTTTCCATCAAAACTGACATGCTTATTTGGTCCTGACAGCAATTTTACAGCATACCTTCTGTCCTTGGAAAGACAAAGTGGCCGCCACCGCTGTACGATTTTGTTTTGATCGAGCAATCGCGCGATGCCAAATCGAACAAATGCGCGCGCACGATGCACAATGTAGTTTAATTCTGCGTAATGTAAACACTCATGAACACACTGCCCATGCGGGACGTTTCAAGTACACGATGTACACAACTTTAGCACACGCACTAATGGCGTTGTGTAACGAAATTGCACTACATTCATCTGAGCCCACACGTGTGTCAAAATATGAAAGGATTTGGCGCATGCGCCAACCGTGACATAGCCCCCTTAAGGATGCTTGTATTTGCTTATAAAAGTAAGGTAAAAGGGTTTGAGATACGTTTAGGGTTAAAGTCCTGTGCAATACTATATTAATATTACTTATGTATATTTTGTAAAGGCCAGGGTGTTATAATTTTGCGATTCAAATATCCGAAAAACAAAACTACAATGGGTAATTCCCAAAAATAGGGGTCCAAAAGTGTGACATGCTTTTCAAGATTTTCAAGTGTGTTTAGTGATTGAAAGTGGTTTTCCCAGTAGAAAATATTTCATTTTTATTTCCATAAAAGCCCCTTAAATTTGACGCTCGTGTGTGGATAAGGCACCAAGGTTAATGCAAACTCATTCTGCAGCTAATTTCCATTGGCGTAGGTAACCCGAGACACCAAGTTCCTATTAATGGAGCAAATTATGAGCCTTTATGGTCTTATGTTTGAAATATTTGTCAGTATTGAATCACAGAACAAAATAATCAAGAAATTGGTGCTGTCCCCTGTAATAACCACAGGCCACAGTCTATTACTGAGAATCTGTGATCATGAGTGGCGATTTTTGATGCACAGGGTGTCGTACATATAACTGGGACACCAAACGTATATTGACCTTTAATTTTGGGAATTACCCCAATCCAAATTTTGAGTGACAAATCTGTTTCAGGTAATTTGCATAGAATTTTAACAGAGAGCAAATTATTTTTCAGGATTTCGTTTACAGGCACCCAGTTCCAAACTACAAGAGCGTAATTTTATTAATAGTTAGTAATAAGGCAGGAAACCATTTGGAAAAAGTACCATATACCTTGACATAAAAAAGTGTTTTCAAAGGAAAACTTCAAATTTTCTCACTGCTAAACTCATATTTCCTCACTAAATTAAAACTTTCTGGGGCATATATGTCATATTAGGAAGAATTAGTGGCGAAGGTGTATGGTATTTATACCAAACGGAACATCTGCTATCATGCACCATTGAAATAAAACGGCCAACCTTGGGATGAGAGAAAAATCGTAGGTTAATTTGCCCAGTTGCGCCACCATGCAACACCGAGAGAAAAATTGGGAGGGAGTATACCAACTGTGCCTTATAGCTCAGCTGGTAGAGCATCTGCCTATTGTGAGTCGGAGGTCTCGGGTTCGAATCTCGATAAGGCCCTCGCGAATTTTCTCTCGTCCAAAGTTTGGTATTTATAGCAATCATTTATTAAAAATTTGTGTAACATTCTTTACCGTGATGTTTTCTTTGTATAGGTAATCGCGTACATAAAAATGCATTAATGCATACAAAATCAAAATGAGTTATCGGTCCCATTCTTTAACCGGGGATGTGTTTCTTTTGTCTTATTGGTTTGTGACGAAGATTATTCCGGGAAAAAAACGGAAAAATCTCATCCCTGTTTAACATGCAATTCGAACGATTTTCCTGTTTGTTTCTTTGAAAACATAAACTGAAAATGTGCTTACTAATATATGTGCTTATAAATACAACATTTGCAGTTACCCAAAATTTTACTTCACGAGTTGGCAAGAAAAATCCGACAACAAGTGATAGCAATAGTAGCAAACGCCACATGAATTAATTTTCTCGTGTAAAATGGTACCTTTGTGGGAGAAATTAGAACTGAGATCTTTGCAAAAAAATGTCTGCAGACAATTTTTTACTATTCATTAAAAAAAAACATCGATTTCAGTTTTTCTAAACTAGTAATGCATCTATGTAGCTGCAACTTAAATTTCTACAAGCCAGTTTATCAACATTATTTTAGTTATGTGATGCTATTCCAAGACCTGTAAAACTGATTGGAGTCGGTAGTTTAACAAAAATAAAATCAGCGGAGTCTAATTTCTTGCAATCGTGATATTCGATAAATATTACATTTCACTAGTCTACAATATCATTATCTTGAAGTAGTTTATCTCTGAGAGGGGTGGTTATCTCATTTAAGGGTTTACCCCTCTGTAGGGCTTGCTAAGCTCACGTGATAGCCAATCAGTGTGGAACAACTGCATTACATGTAGGCTATAGACCGTATCGAATATCCGCCACTTCGTGCACATATTGTGCTTCCATTGTTGAACGGTTTAAGTAACAAAAGGTGCCCCACAAAATGGCGGCTATTCGATCGGTCTATATACCGTGTTTCGAGACTACCAGTTGGCTTCATAACTCAATTGGTAGGGCGTCTGCAGGCACGTTGAGCAGAAGGTCCGCGGTTCGAATCCCGGTGCTATTGAGCCAAGTTGTTTTTCACTGCAATCCCAAACTCGGACATCTGTCCACATTTGTATTGAATTTATTCACCTCGGCAGTCCCTGGGTCATAATCCCTAAAAATATTTTTGGGGGCGAAAGCCAGGCGCGGGTTTGGGGTGTAGGGTGGTTATCTCATTGACGGATTTAGCCTCGAAAGGCTTGCTAAGCTCACGTGAGGAGAAGCTGCTCTATACCGTGATTCGAGACCACCAGGGGCCAATTTCATAAAGCTGTTTAGCAGAAAAAAATTGCTTAATCAAAAATTTGTGTGCTTTATTGAAATGGGTTAATAGTCAAAATTATAAGTCAACTTGTGTTCTTAGTAAGAAGCACATTTTTACACATTTTATTAGCTCAATTGGTAGGGCGTCTGCACGTTAAGCAGAAGGTCCGTATCCCGCGGTGGAGCCACGTTGCTTTTCACTGCATATCCAGATTTCCCAAACTCATGGACATCTGTCCACATTTGTATCGAAGTAATATTATTATTTCTTTGTGGTATTCATACCAAGGATTCCTCTAATCTGCCCATTGCACTGTCACTCACAAGCGTGAGGAAACCCATGAAGAATTATAATTAGAAATGGCCAGAGACACCGCCGAATCCCCTTGCTCTTCACGAAAGAATGCTCTGGGATCTTTAGAGTGCGTTACCATTACCTAACACACTGGACCAACGACTTTACATCCCTTCCGAAGGATGGAGCAAGTGTGGTTGAGTGCCTTGCCCAAGGGCACAGGTACCGCCCCAAGTTTTCACCTATGATTGCGAGTCAATGACCCAAACCACGTGGAATAAATACTCGGAATCACGTGCCAGGTTTTGCCACGTGGACTAGACCTCGTTTCCTGTTATTTTCTGGGTAATATTAATTTCAGTGATTTCATTTTCGTTCTTGATAATCACATTTTGGACAGTGGCCGGGCGCTACTGATGATTTTCTCAACACGTCACGCCTTATGAACATGCCGCGCTATGACGCACGTATAACCGGGTACCAGTGACGTATTTTGCTAGAGTCTGCAACGTCGCGGTAGTCGGTTATCAGCGAAATTGTCGGAAGGGTCGAGAAACCATCTCCCCGTGTGCATGTTTTGCACAATCGGTGCAAATTCTGCTCGGAAAATTCAACATTCCGCACGGTTTCTGTCGCGCAGTTTTGTTCGTCCAGAGGTTTTGGAGGTACAAGTCCATCTCCTGGGGCACCATGAGCGAATCTGCGGCATTGGAAACGGCAGAAAATGGCACCAGTTGCTCGACACCTCAACAGCTGGAAGGAGGTGGCGGCGACGTCGAGCAAGCCAGGCGACCGGGGCCAGGAGCAGCTGCGGTCGGTGCACGTGCTTCGACCAGCCCGGTCGCGTCTTGCGGCCCTCCCGTGGTAAAGTTATAATTTTAGGAAAGATTACCGTGCACGTACGGACACCCACTGGGCTAGTCTGTGAACTCCCCTTTCATACAGTGGTTTGTTGTCATTTTGCCTCGAAATTAAAATCGCACCGAAACATTTCCTCCGTAAAAAAAGAGTCCTATTTCATGTCCTGCAGTCATGGCAGTGGTTTGAGATGTCCATGATTGGAAAATGATTGAAAAATAATACTTACAACACCGTTTTTAAAGCCAAAATGTTCTCCCACGTGCAAACTCAACCACGGCTTTTCTCGTCGCCGTTTTAATAATTCTGGACGTGGGAGGGCGCTCACCGTGAAAATAAGATACAGTTCGGCCCGTGTTTGGACTGCGCAGCGACAAAATGCTGACAGACTGTATCAAGCCTGCTCATTAATCGGGCAAAATACATTTACACGTACGCAGTCTTTTCCGTGCCGCTACCGCTGTACTCACAGAAGAAATGACTTGGCTGCGCTTCCCGACGGCTGTTCCATTACTTTAATAACACTTAATGAATGTCAACCATGTCCACAGTTTAGTAAGTGGACATGGTTGACATTAAGCAAGGTGGGGTGGCAGTTTGTGTGCAGTCTACACTTTTTTTTTATCAAGTACTGCTATTCGAGTACGAGTACTTCTTAGTACTTCGCTGTACATGTACTTTGCTGTACGAGTACGGACTGTTTTATGTACGAGTACCCTCAAAATGGTACTACACCACTGTACTACAACACTGCTAAAATCATGTTTCCTCACCAAATTTAAACTTTGTCATGTTTGTGGAGCATAGCGAACGTGTATGGTATTTATACATTAAGACCGTAGACTACTAAAATGTACTGGGTTTAAACATTCACTGGTAAGATAAAGTCCATTGCTATAATAAAATTTAAAAGCGCAGGAAAATACACTCGACCAAAAAAGTTCTGTCACCAGTAAGACATTTATAGATTTTTATTATTAAATTGGATTTAATGTAGGAAAATAATATATTAAATTTTAGCTGAACATATCCCTCAAAGGAATAGAGCTCAAGAGAGATCATGATGGCAAGCTTCACTGAACAGGAATGCAACAAAGGAGTGTGGGTCAGAATGAAAAACACCAAAGAACAATGCAACTTGTGATTTGGGCAATTTGTGTGTAGACAATTAGGAAATTTTTAAGTGAGTTTGGATTTATCAATGTCTTGTCAAAAACATCCAAATCAAAATGGTTAAATTGTCCAATCTGAATCGTGCTATTGCATTAGGTACATGTATGGTGGAAGCAAAATACTGAACTGTAACTCCCCTTGCTTGAGTGCAATAAAGTTGACATCGTTGTTTTTTGGTGTTTTTCATTCTGACCCCACACTCCTTTGTTGCATTCCTGTTCCGTGAAGCTTGCCATCATGGACTCCGTTGAGCTCTATTCCTTTGAGTGATATGTTCAGCTAAAATTTGATATATTATTTTCCTACATTAAATCCAATTTCATAATAAATATCTACAAATGTCTTACTGGTGACAGTAGTACGTGGTGGCCAGCAGCAACCGGTCCTTTTCCATTCCATTACGTCGCGTCTGAGCTGAAATACGCATGCTCAATATGATGCAGATAATGGAAAAGGACCGGTTTGTTTGCTGCAACCAAGCATCTCAAAAACCTCCCATTGGTTGATGTTTGAAATTACACATAATTGTTAGGAAGACATTTTGTGTTTTGGCTGTGCAGTAAGTTCAGGCATTGTTATGTCTTTCGCAGGTGCAAATATCCAGTCCACCTGAACAAGGAGCATCAGGGGAGGAAGATGTGGGAGGCGACACCAGCAGTGGGTCGGTGAGTGACAACGCGCATACACCATCAGGTAAGATAAGAGACAAGTCATCCGATGACGGAGGGGGGCAGAATGCTGAATGGACACCACCAGATGAAGCACTGCAGGCCAAGATCATCAAACAGGTCGAGTTTTACTTCTCAGATGGCAACATCACAAAGGATGCATTCCTTCTGAAGCATGTACGCCGCAACAAGGAAGGCTTCGTTAGTCTTAAACTCATAACATCTTTTAAGAAGGTCAAGAGTTTGACTAAGGATTGGCGGACCGTGCGGCATAGTCTTAGAAGCTCAACTACGCTGGAGATTAACAAAGAGGGGACAAAAGTCAAGCGTAAGGCCCCTTTGCCGGACTACGACGAAACCACACCTTCAAGAACGGTAGTTGCCATAAACCTTCCCACCCAAAACCCATCCATTGAGAGCATTGCAGAGCTATTCAACAAATGCGGGGAGATTTCTCTGATCAGAGTTCTCCGGCCCGGTAAACCGTTTCCGCCAGACGTGCGCAAGCACATAGAGCGGCACAGTGAAATCCGCAACAAAGTCTGCGCCCTGATCGAGTTCGAAAATGGCCAGTCGGCACTCAAAGCGGCAAAGACTATGACTGATAAAGATAACTGGCGCACGGGGATGTCGGTGTCCGTGCTTGCCAAGGAGAAGAAAAAGGACAAGAAACAACCCCAGGAGAAAAGCAATAACCGTCGTAGTTCGGAGGGTTTGTCACCATCGCAGTCTAGGGATCTTACTGCATCGGATAGCGGCGAAGCCGGCGACTCGGCAAAGAAAAAGAAACGTCAGCGGAAAAAGAAAAACATAAGAGTTGATGAACTGTCTGGCGAAGTGCTGGAGCTTCCCAGTACAAGTACACCTAGTTCGTCAGACACAGACAATTCACCTTTACCAAGCCGGAAGCATTCAACCAAATCAATAGGGATACCACAAAGTAAAAGTCCAGCTCGTCTCAGTCCAGGAAATACACCTAAAGGCAGTCCAAGCTCAAGCCCCCATGGCAGCCCTCGGCAACAGAGGAAAATTGTCGGCCGGTCGCCTCTAGCAAAGAGTCCACGTAACAGTCCGAGAGGGAGTCCCGAACTAGGCCGTAAGACGAACATGTATGACAGCGTCTCGGATCACAGTAACACGTCGAGTCCCTGGGTTCAAAGACGCAGACTGCTTGCCGCGGCGGCTCCGGACGGGAGCCCAGCGGGGAGTCCGCTTCTCGGCCGCAAAAACCTGCTCCATAGTAATGATCATGAAGCAATCTTGAGAACACCATTTGGTCCGGACGGCACGAAAGGTTTCTCCTTAGGCCGAGGCCGTGGAATACCAAAATAAATCGGCATACACTGTATGCATAGAGTACTAACATAAAAACGCCACCTTTGTGTGTTGCCAAGGTTACTGGGTCTGAACTAAAACCAGTGAACTGTTTCCCTGCGCTTTAGCAATGGACGCTTCAGATTACCAGCGAATGTTTAGACCCAGTAACCATGGAATTACCCAAGCCGGGTACCTTTATCACGGTGCGGCCATCTTTCCCTCTTCCAATAAACGTAACCAAATCGAGGCTTGCAGGAAAAATAGTTTGGTCCTGTGTTAAAATTGTTCATTGTGTGCGTCACAATGACACACGCATAGCGCGATAAAGAGAACGTACAGCACGAGCAAGTGATTCTATGACTGTTGCACGCACTATCGCGCGATCACTCAGCCGCACTCGTCATGCCCAACACGTTCTATGGGAAACAAGACAAAGATGGACACACCGTGATAGAGGTCAGTAGTACCTGGCTTCTGTTTTGTTTATATTCGAAGGCAGTGGCAACATGCCTGAAATGTTTATATAATGAATTAACCTTTTGCATGTAACATAATTTGCATAATGGCTGGCACCCTAAATTCTTCACTTTCAAATAGAGGTGCAGTTTAGAAAGTCACATACTACACTGCTGTTGCTATGTGGTACATCATGCCATTGCCTAGCAACCAACAATATGGTAGCTTTATGCCCTTCTCACCCACGGTGAACACGGTATTAATTCTGTACTTGTGCACCACATAGCAACACAAATTTAGTCTAGTCAAGTGGATAATGTGCATATTAAAGCAAGTACGTCGGTTTATGATTAACACGCAAAAGGCTAATTCAATTTGTGTTTATAGTTAAAGTAGTTTCAAAACAGGGTGTCTCACCAGTAGATTCATCTTTTGGCTTTTGCTGTTTTTTTTGGTTTTGTTATAAATAAAACAATTTTTTTTTAATTCATTGGATTACATAATTTTGTTGGCTCCAGAGACAGGAGCGTGGCGGGGAATTATTATTATTTTTTAAACGAGCGCCTGCGCCTGCGTCCTATTCAGCGCTTATGGAACACGCACACACAAACTGCACTAGCCAAAAAGCAAAATGTTCCCTGTGACAAGTACCGGGTGGTGTGTGTACGTGTAACACATGCTTGCATTACGCGTAACGCGCGCATTAAACAAACGACGCGATGCACAGCAGTTTGAACACGGTAACTAATGCAGAACATTGCAAAACAAAGAATTTTGATGGGTTTTACCGATTTAAACAAAAAGGTGTTTATGAATGGGAATAAAAGTGGGTTTGGCCAGTCTTAAACAATCCGTTTAAAACCGGCTAGGGTCCTGGACGCTGATAATGTCCCTTGCCTGCAGCTCGCGCCATTATCACTCGTCCAAACCTACATTTATTACCTAAATATCAAACGTTTCTAACTTGAACAATGGACACCAGTTAACCAAAAATCGTATAAGAACTCTAGCAAGAAAATGGTTTCAGTTGCGGTCACAGCGGCCATGACTGTGCACGGTCTGTATGCAGACTTCAAGGCCTCTTTTCTGGGGCCAATTTCATAAAGCTATTTAGCAGAAAAATTTGCTTAAACAGCTAGAATCCCCCCTTCCACATTTTTTTAGTTTTTCTGTTTATCATGGAGGTGTATGTGTCTACAACACCGTCACAACTTGTTTTTCACAAAAAATCGACAGGCGTTTGCTTAAAACGTAAAGCAGTTCCGACCCTCTTCACCCAAATTCTGAAACGCTCGAGGTCATTCGACTTGTTTATCAACAGGGTTGAATGGAAAATACACGAAGTGAATGTTTATCATGCCTGTTTTGTCCTTGTAATTCAAAATACAAACGTGAAAAACACTTCATGTAAATATGACAACAATCTACTATTACCTGTTTTGTGAAAAAACGATGAAATTGTGGCTCTCAGTGAAGCTCTTTTGAAGTAAATACTGGTGCATTGCGACGCCGAGGAGGTTTTGTCACGGCCGGGAACGAACGGCATTCACAGCGGGTCTGTATACAGCATGGTGCGGGCGTAGACCCCACGTGTTTGAACATCGGCCGTACAAGTTATAGAATGAGCGACTCATTTTTCTCTCGCTTGGTAATAGAAAAGAAAATCTTTCTGCTCTTTGTTTTTCATAGTGTCTGGTAAAACATACAATCACGCAGCTACTGGGCATATCTCTGGCTTTTTGGACCAACAAAATTCTTCAAAAAACACCATCTAACAGAGACGGTTTTCCAAGTTTTTTGCGTGTAAACGTATGGAGCTAACAATCGTGTTGACTTCTCTTTCTCAGGATTGCGTCACGGGGTCACGCGCATATCATGAATACCTAATGAGCGTTTCAGAAATCGCGAAAATCTCATTTTCGAAAAGCGCACTTTTGCTTGCAATTTATCCACTTAAAACCGACAATTAAAAAAAAATAAAAATCCACGTCGGCAAGAGGGATGTTTGGACTATCGAAAAAAGTGTAAATGCTGGATTTTCGTCAAGGGGGATTCTTCCTCTTTAATCAAAAATTTGTTTGCTTTATAAAAATGGGTTAATAGTCAAAGTTTTATGTCAACTTGTGTTCTTAGCAAGAATAGCAGATATTCTTGTGAAAAACACAAACTGACAATGCAATTTTGACTATTGACCCATTTTTATAAAGCAAACAAATTTTTGATTAAGCAAATTTTTCTGCTAAACAGCTTTATGAAATTGGCCCCAGGTCAGGAAGAGGAGCCTTGAGGTACAAATGTACATACATTGTACATATGTACTACATGTAAATGTCTGTTAAGAAAATTGGTCAAAAGATACATTGTACACCACCACATTATACATGTAATAAGGCTGGAGTATTATACTTTTTGCTAGGATTTTTTCCAGCACGTTTTAACACGCACATGTATTGCATCCTTTTGGTGCATGAACAAAAGTGGAAATTTTTTTAATGTATGAAACATAAACAATTTTTTTTTCTTTTTTAAAGAAATGTATTCCATTTCATGGTATAACATTTAAAAAAATGCAAATTACTGTTTTCAATGCAAACGTACAAATGTACACATGTATGTCTCCAGTACCGAGGGGCCTAATTTACAAATAATGAATGTTTCAATGCAATACTACGAATGATTTCACAAGGCGACGAATTTAAAGGCACAGGCTCGTCAGCAATGCGAGCGCGCCAAACTCGGCCACGAAATACGCAGCTCTATGCTTTTGCGTATTTCGTGGCACGAATTTGGCACGCGCATTGCTGACGAGCGTGTTCCTTTAATGTTGTAAGATTAGACCTGTCACGGAATGTAATATCCATTCTGTTGCACACATTTTTAGCATTCATTATTTGTTACACAAGAATAAATTCGCGTCAACTGAATTTGCAAAATAGCATTGTGTAGTTCAAGAGGATAACCCATGGCAGCCATGCCTACTTTTTGCACGTAAGTACTAGGCTTGGGAGACTCCAGCATTTTCGGAGTCGACTCGGATCCCAAAAAAGAATCGCTGTTCCATTAAGAATCAAGTCAATTTTTCGCGGGAAAACATTAAATATACTGAGCATGTTTAATAAGTATTTTTGAGCGTGTTTATGTGTTGTACATCGACGATACTACTTATTGTGCCGACGACGACCCAATTATTGGCACCGAGTGGCACCAGGCGTCCCCGAAATGATGCCGGCCTGTACCACACACACTTTCTTAATAATGTAGAAATGATCAGAGGCTAAATATTCTTACAAAAGTTGGAGATACTTTTTGCCTTCGGAATTGCTAGGTAATTTCTGGGAATTTAATCTAAATGAAAGGGAATCGATTTATCTAGACCGCCATTTCGTGGGGCAGTTTCTTTGTTCCGTGAGGACATGCATGGTTGCACATATTGTGCTTATATTGTTGAACAGTTTAAGTAACAAAATGTGCCCCACAAGATGGCAGCTACATGTATTCAATACGGTCTATCATGTCTATTGGGAATCGATTCCCCAAAAATCTGGAATTGCGATTCCGATTCCTAAAGTGGAATCTATTCTACTCGATTCCGGCGTGGAATCGCCCAAGCCTAGTAAGTACTAACGTGTAGTTTGAGTGCATAACCCATGGCATGCCAGCAAAAGACTGGGTTATACCAAATAATTCAATGACACGTGATTGGTGACGCACCAATCGGATGACAGGATTTATTTGGGCATTTCACAATCCATATTATACTTGCGCTTGTGGGATAACTTCTGTATTTATTGTAAAGGTTGTATGGGTAAATGTACATATTGTATACATTCAAATGTAAAGTTGATTTGTGCATACGTCATGTTTCCACAGTTTGGGCACCTTTCCACCAATTTTCAGAGCTGCGAACCCTCTCGGATTTTGCAACAGATTCTTCGGAAAATGACTAATTTTGTGAGTCCTGACATGGATAAAGACCCTCCTGGATTGTCAATTAACGACCTTGGGGATTTTTGGATGTGTTTGGAGTCATGGTATGAACCTGTTTTCCCAGATGTCTTCCCCAAAATCCAGAAGGGTTGGCAGCACTGAATTTTATGCATACGTGTATATTTCTGTCTGTATGCATAATACCGGTATGTGCATTGTGTGCATGGGCATTTTCAAGGTTTGTTACATGTAACATCAGTTACCATGAAAATGCCCTATAATGACCCATCAAGCTACATGTACATACTGCTGCGTGTCATCCTACCATACATGTACCGTACATGTTTATGTTTATGTTTGACATGGCTTATCCTATATCTTATGACATGTACATGTACCGGGTCATTATCAGTGCATTTTCGTGTAACGTCGGTTACCGTACAAATGCCCACATGCATAAAAATATAGTACCTCATATTTGCTACCGGTACATCATTGTACATGTACAGCACATGTAGCACATACGTTACGTACTATGTACATGTACACTGTCAACTTGGTTCTTTGTGGCAATTTTGATGCATACATGTACATATGCAGTGCACACTCGACGTACATGTACGGTATGCACAACAGACAGAAAATGCGTTCATCATGTTCGCGGGAACAAGCCTGTTACTAATTAGTGTCCGTCAGTGGTTTTATAGTTTTTTATATTTTTTTGTTATGTAGTCCAACAAATTTCTGAGTCAGTAAAAAAAAACGCTCTTTGTAGGCAGAGGCTCGTAAGCAATTTGCGCGCGCCAAATTCATTCCACGAAATATGCAGCTCCATGCCTTTGCTATGGATCTGCGTATTTGGCGCGCGCCCATTGCTGACGAACCTGTGCCTTTTAAATCTATTCAAGTTTTCAAGATAAAAAATTTGGAAACAAAAAGAGCTTTTTTTTTTCTGACTCGCCGTGTATACATGTTATGTACATGTACCAGTTTTTTTAAAACAAGGCACACACCAGTACTGTGTGTTGAAGTTGTAGTAAAGTTAATGCAAGTGAAAAGTAGAGATGTACAAAGGAGTGAAAAATGAAAGTACATGTATGAATTGGTTGGATGATTACATACTGTGATACAACAGCAGTGTATGGTGCATACGTACATTAACAATGCATCTGGCATAATTAGGCCTAAAGAGAAAGTCCCAAATTTCTGGAATGGAATTTGTTTAAATAATGATGTTGTGACGCACGTTAAGTTTTTTGTCGATTTTCCCCATCTAAATTTGAACAGGGTCACACAATATTCATAAAATTCAGATTTTTAATAGAGTAGAACTTCGTAAGAAGAATGCAATATTCTGCATAAACAAAGAAAATCTGAAGCCATAATCTTTTGTTTTAAATTGTTCTTCTTTCATTGTTTTTATTTCTGTTAATCCAAGGTTCCAGCAAAGTCCCATGTTTATTATTCCTTGTATCCTGGTCTTCCAGGGGCCAATTTCATCAAGCTGTTACATTGTATTTGCACTCAAAATTGTATGTCAACTTGTACCGTGTTTACACTCGAACTGGCAAAGGTGGATACAGACCCGGATTTTTTATTGCGACCACAAAACTGAACATTTGCCGCGTTTACACTACACCCAAAATCGCTTCAACTCGCCTTCAGAAACCCCAAAAGTCACCACTAAATGTAACTGCAGCGCATGCGTGAGCTGTTAGGTGTTGCTGCACTAGTGCCAGATTGGTCAATTAAATCTACTACACGGCGGGCACCGCCCCAAGGAAACTCAAATTGCCGAATCTGTATTCGGGTAGCGTTTACACTACAAGCGACCTTGACGATTGCAGGGTTTAACCCCGCAATTCAACCCTACCCCAAAGGTGACTCGCAAAAGGCGAATCTGATCCGCCTTTTGCAATTCACCTTTTGCGTTTACACTTAGCGCACACCTGGCTTCAACTCCCGTTTTTGGAAATTGCGGAGTTCGATTCGGCAAAGGCGAATCGAGTGTAAACGGGCTGTTGTGTATTCAGAAAGAGTAGCAGATGAACAGTTAATTGTAATACACATCACAATGTACAATTTTGACTGCTAATCCAATATCCGTTTTACATGGGTGTCAACTGGTTTTGGCCCGTGGGGTGCGATTTTAATGAAAGCGGAACTCCAACTCCTGAAATTTCAGAGAGGGAGCGTGCACGTAAGGGGTTCTTGAAAAGCTAATCGTGCCCGGTATTTTACGTTTTATTTTCCAACCATCGTGTATTTTTTTTATTTTAATCTCCGTAGTACCGGTATAGTTTCTGAACTTAGCCACCGATGTTTAAAATATTTGAAAAAGGCCAGTTTCCTGATTACAACAAATGTAAAAGGTTTTGTATTATTTCCCAATTTATATTGTACTTTAAAAGTGTAAATTATGTACATGTACAGCATTGTATGCACTAGTTGTTTTATTTCAATATGTATCATTTTGAATAATTACTGTTTACTCAATACATAGTTCCGACCTGTCAATCAAGCCGAACCCGCCCACCAATCACAACAGAGCTAGCAGACAGTGCCCACATAGGTCAAAGTGCATTGCCTCACAAACAACATCACGCAATTTTCTGCCCATACAGTTTGTACAGTGTTGTATGCGATGATCCGGGTGAATTTTTTGTTTCAAGGCCGAGTGATTCGCTGTTCAAAGGTACGAAAGCACGTATTTCATGATATGACATCCAGGCTGTATTACTGGCCCTTTACTCAGTGTGTTCTAAGATAACTGTCGACCCTGAAACATGAATACCTTTGAGTTTTCTCCAATAAATCTGTGCTTTGCGTTGAAAGTCCCATAACGTGCGAGGCATAGCAACAATATCCAAGGGGGCGAGGTTAATTGGGTAAAATCGGAACCATGCATTTGTTGAGCTTTCTGGAAAGCCAAGACACTGTTATAGATGTTATATATTTATTTTTGTATACATTGTACGTAGAACAGTTGTAATGTAGACCTGACTTAGTTGTAAACTACTTTTTGTTACCAGTAAATTTGCTTAGCAACGTAATTTGAATTTCTGATGTGAGGTGTTGTATGTGCATGCCTTGTTTAATTCTGACGGTTGTAGGTTCGAAACCTTGTGCCGCTTCTGGTGCATATGCCCTTGGGCAAGGCATTTTGCCATAAATTGCGTCGCTTAGCCCAGGAGCAAATTAGCCTTGGTCAGGCAGTCATTGATAGTCTGGGGCATACTATACTGGGCTCCACAGCTAACACGCCTGTTGTCCGTGGCGCGCCGCTTCTCCAGCATATAAAACAGCGACCTCACATGGCCACGAGTTTATGCAAATCATCTCTACTTGTATGACCACCTTGTTCCAAGCGCAACAAACACCTTATGTTTTTCTTTATTTTTTGCACAAGATTTCCAATGCAGACCCTGTTTGCACGTATAGGTGGTGCTAGGTCACTGTACAACCAATTATAGCATCGTGTGCGGTGGTTACACACAAACAAGCATGGCCTGTTGTATGGGCAAAAGGGTGTGGTTTTATTAAAACGTAATGAAAAAACACAATGTGATTTTTAGAGACTATCATTGGAAAACTTTTAAAAACCACAATGATGATAAACTGCCTGGTAGAAATTTAAACCAAATGCAGTAATACTTTAGAAAACCTGAAAAATCCATGCATTTTTTTTTTTTTCGTTGATTCCTGCAGACAATTTTTAAAATGCACCCTCAGCTGGCAATTTCTCCTGGCGAATCTGTCAAAAAGATAATTTACTTTAGCAATTTCATTTTTTGGTATAATTTGACTTTATTTGGGTTTTTTAAATTAAAGAATTTGCCAAAAACCATGTCAGTAATGGGTAATATATAGCAAATTCGCGTTTTCACAGTGGCAAATCGCGATTCGCCACTCAATGTGCACGAATTGTGTTTTCACAAAGTGGCATGTTATTGCCCACTTTGTGAAAATGCAGGGCGACGTACAGTACCGGTATGTGCGTAGTGAACGTATGGTCGGCGTTTTCAGACAATCAGTACACTACAAAGTATTTTTTTTAAAATTTACTTATACTAAACAGCATCACCTGAAAATACTCACGACTTTTGATGAAAGAACCGGCGAATTTGGAGCTTTAAAAAGTGATCAACTTCAAAAGCGATTTTCTTAAAACAAAGTTTTACAACTTCGTTCGCGGATTAGCCACTTTGGCTGCGTTTGTGCATGTGCCCAGTCTACCGGTAGATTGTACGAGATCGGACTCATTTCTCTAGAATAGTTCACAAATATCGACCATACCAGCCATATTTTCTTCAAAAGGGAATTAAAACATGGTCACAGATTGTTAGAAATTGCCCTGTACCTGTGTACATTGTGCTGTCGGGTCAAATTGTCAACCTGATGCTCTTTCAAAGGTTTAAGCAGTTTGCAAAGGTACTAGAATCTGTAGGAAATTGTTAGACAGAGTATAGCGTTCGTTGTTCAGTCACATTCCAGTACTTGTAGTGTTCAAATTAACAGCAGTCTGTCTACCAGTAATGTTAGACAATTTTTTGCCAATTTTGAATTTTTGAGAAACAAATTCTGGACTAACCCCTTCATGCCCTTATGTATCAAATTTTCAGGCCAAATATTTTATGATTTAGAATGTCTTCAGTATTGCAGCAAATGTTGCTAAGAACCCGCAGATAATATTCCTTAAATTTGACCTTGACTGCTCGTCTAGAAAATGAAATATGAAATTTAAAAAAATTCAGATTTTAAGGGAAAATGTAAATTTGTTTTTTTTCTTCTTAGAAATCTGCTTTGGAAATCTGCCAAAATTTGTTAGGAGTTATTCTGATAGTGGTACATTTTCAAAAATGTCAATTTGTATTGCCAATTTAAAGGCAAATTCCCTATAGGACCCATACTTGTAGATGATATTCCTTGACTGCTTATCCACAAAATTAAATATCAGATTGAGACAAAATTTCAAATTTTTTGCCAAAATTTAAATTTTTCTTAGAAATTAACTCGGGAAAATTGATAAAATAGCTTTGAAGTGGTCTAAATTTTCATTAGGAGTCATTTCCGAGACATTTTCAAAAGTTAATTTTTGGCCAATTGAGAAAAACTGCTTATGATTTTTTTCATTTTTGACAAAAATCGCTGGACTAACCCCTTGTGTTTTTTGTCATTTTTGGCCAAAAATCGTACGAATCAGATTTTTCAAATAATGTCAGGAAATGTTGCTTAGACCCAATGGATGTTATTTCTTGAATTAGACCTTGACTGCTCACCCAGACAAAGAAATTAGGATTGGCAGGCTTTCGAGTCAAAGTGTTTTATTATACTTATTATACTTTTATTATACTTTTGTCAGTCCAGGCCAACTTGGATAGGGTTGTTTTGTTTAGTTTATTTTGGAATTGTATGTTGTATGTTTGTATTTTGTATCTTGTTGTTGAAGGCCGAATAAATAATAATAATAATAATAATAATAATAAATAAATTTTGAAAATTTCTGATTTTGAGGAAAATTATAAATGTTTTTGGCCAAAATGTCCATTTTTCATAGGAATTGGCTCTGAGAACTACCGAAATAGGTTCCAAAGTCCAAACGGGCTAAACTTTCGTTAGGAGTAATTTCTGAGACATTTTTTAAAAAGTAAATTTTTGGCCATTTTTGACAAAAATCGATGGCCTAACCCCTTAGGATTTTTGTAATTTTTGGCCAAAAATTGTACAAATCATATTTTCCTCATAATGTCAGGAAATGTTGCTTAGACCCAATAGATGTTATTTCTTGAATTAGACCCTGACTGCTCATCCAGACAAACAAATAATAAATTTTGAAAATTTATGATTTTGAGGAAAATTATAAATGTTTTTTGCCAAAATGTCCATTTTTCATAGGAAGTGGCTTCGAGAACTACCGAAATAGGTTCCAAACGGGCTAAACTTTCGTTAGGAGTAATTTCTGAGACATTTTTTAAAAAGTCAATTTTTTGGCCATTTTTGACAAAAATCGCTGGACTAACCCCTTGTGTTTTTTGTCATTTTTGGCCAAAAATCGTACGAATCAGATTTTTCTCATAATGTCAGGAAATGTTGCTTAGACCCAATAGATATTATTTCTTGAATGCATAGTTCCGACCTGTCAATCAAGCCGAACTCGCGACCAATCACAACAGAGCTAGCAGACGGCGCCCACAAAAGTCAAAGTGATGCAATCATCGATCACAATCACGCAATTGTTTTGCCCATACAGTTTGTATGCGCCAGTGACCGGGTGAATTTTGGTTTCAATGTCGGGCGATTCGCTGTTCAAAGGTAGGAAAGCTATTTTTATAAATATATGTCATCCCTGCATTACTAGCCCTTCGCTCAGTGTGTTCTACGGTAACTGTCGACCCCAAAACATAAATACCTTGGAGTTTTCTCCAATGAATCTGTGCTTTCCATGCCGAGTCCCGTTGCTTTGTACGTACATGTCGCCATTTTTTTGCGATGGCTTGTGAGCACATAGCAACAATATCTAAGGGGCGGGGTTAACTGGGCAATCTCGGAACTATGCATTAGACCTTGACTGCTCACCCAGACAAAGAAATATTAAATTTTGAAAATTTCTGAATTTGAGGAAAATTATAAATGTTTTTTGCCAAAATGTCCATTTTTCATAGGAAGTGGCTTCGAGAACATCCTCTTGCAACAGTGCCCCTTTAAAGCACTCCCTAACTCCTGCGTACAGTGGCCCTGTTGAAAAAGGCCCCATTTGGCGGTGGGACTAGCGACAGAAATCACGTCGCCTCTGCTGGACCAATCAGGACGCTTGCAGTGCATTATGCAGCACGATTGCAGGCATTCAAATGTCACGCACGCAGTTGTAAACACCGTGCACGCATGTGATACATGTACTCGGTAATGCTGGCCGTTGTCCGCGTCGGCGATTGGCTGCTATTTAAAGAATACTGGGGAATCCGTTCCATTACATTCGTCAGCATGCATCCCTGTTATTAATTTGAAAAACTGCGGAGTAAATAAAGTTCGTCGTTTGAAAGTTTGGTAGGAATTAGCCTATGTCATATCACTCAAGCGTGACCAGTGCGCTTGCGCATTGAGGACCGAGAGCGGACAAATGTCAATATGGCGAATGGAACAAAGGGTTTAGCGTTTGTGTTCGGCCGCCATGTTGACAATTGTCCGCTTTAGTCGGTCACGCTTGAGTGTGTGACAGAGGCTAATGGGACAGTCATAAGGAACGGAACCCAATACAATTTCTGGAAAGTATAGAAATCGTTTCTTTTCTGCATAACATGACCGAATTGATTAAATTACATCAAAATGACTCGGGTGTGAGTTGGCTCAAGACAACAGCCGGCTCACTCCACAGATTTGCGTGTACTTCCTCAGGGTATTGTCACGTCGCTTTGCACAGTGGAAATTCCCTGAGATCTCAGGATGCTTCGAGAACTACCGAAATAGGTTCCAAACGGGCTAAACTTTCGTTAGGAGTAATTTCTGAGACATTTTTTAAAAAGTAAATTTTTGGCCATTTTTGACAAAAATCGCTGGACTAACCCCTTGTGTTTTTTTGTCATTTTTTGACAAAAATCGTACGAATCAGATTTTCCTCATAATGTCAGGAAATGTTGCTTAGACCCAATAGATGTTATTTCTTGAATTACACCCTGACTGCTCACCCAGACAAACAAATAATAAATTTTGAAAATTTATGATTTTGAGGAAAATTATAAATGTTTTTGACCAAAATGTCAATTTTTCATAGGAATTGGCTCTGAGAACTACCGAAATAGGTTCCAAACGGGCTAAACTTTCGTAAGGAGTAATTTCTGAGACATTTTTTAAAAAGTCAATTTTTGGCCATTTTTGACAAAAATCGATGGCCTAACCCCTTAGGATTTTTGTAATTTTTGGCCAAAAATTGTACAAATCAGATTTTCCTCATAATGTCAGGAAATGTTGCTTAGACCCAATAGATGTTATTTCTTGAATTAGACCCTGACTGCTCACCCAGACAAACAAATAATAAATTTTGAAAATTTATGATTTTGAGGAAAATTATAAATGTTTTTGGCCAAAATGTCCATTTTTCATAGGAATTGGCTTCAAGAACTACCGAAATAGGTTCCAAACGGGCTAAACTTTCGTAAGGAGTAATTTCTGAGACATTTTTTTAAAAGTAAATTTTTGGCCATTTTTGACAAAAATCGCTGGACTAACCCCTTGTGTTTTTTGTCATTTTTGGCCAAAAATTGTACAAATCAGATTTTCCTCATAATGTCAGGAAATGTTGCTAGACCCAATAGATGTTATTTCTTGAATTAGACCCTGACTGCTCACCCAGACAAACAAATAATAAATTTTGAAAATTTATGATTTTGAGGAAAATTATAAATGTTTTTGGCCAAAATGTCAATTTTTCATAGGAATTGGCTCTGAGAACTACCGAAATAGGTTCCAAACGGGCTAAACTTTCGTAAGGAGTAATTTCTGAGACATTTTTAAAAAAGTAAATTTTTGGCCATTTTTGACAAAAATCGATGGCCTTACCCCTTGTGTTTTTTGTAATTTTTGGCCAAAAATTGTACAAATCAGATTTTCCTCATAATGTCAGGAAATGTTGCTTAGACCCAATAGATGTTATTTCTTGAATTAGACCCTGACTGCTCACCCAGACAAACAAATAATAAATTTTGAAAATTTATGATTTTGAGGAAAAATTATAAATGTTTTTTGCCAAAATGTCCATTTTTCATAGGAATTGGCTTCAAGAACTACCGAAATAGGTTCCAAACAGGCTAAACTTTCGTAAGGAGTAATTTCTGAGACATTTTTTGAAAAGTAAATTTTTTGCCATTTTTGACAAAAATCGCTGGACTAACCCCTTGTGTTTTTTGTCATTTTTGGCCAAAAATTGTACAAATCAGATTTTCCTCATAATGTCAGGAAATGTTGCTAGACCCAATAGATGTTATTTCTTGAATTAGACCCTGACTGCTCACCCAGACAAACAAATAATAAATTTTGAAAATTTCTGATTTTGAGGAAAATTATAAATGTTTTTGGCCAAAATGTCAATTTTTCATAGGAATTGGCTCTGAGAACTACCGAAATAGGTTCCAAACGGGCTAAACTTTCGTAAGGAGTAATTTCTGAGACATTTTTTAAAAAGTAAATTTTTGGCCATTTTTGACAAAAATCGCTGGACTAACCCCTTGTGTTTTTTGTCATTTTTGGCCAAAAATTGTACAAATCAGATTTTTCTCATAATGTCAGGAAATGTTGCTTAGACCCAATAGATGTTATTTCTTGAATTAGACCTTGACTGCTCACCCAGACAAAGAAATAATACATTTTGAAAATTTATGATTTTGAGGAAAATTATAAATGTTTTTGGCCAAAATGTCAATTTTTCATAGGAATTGGCTCTGAGAACTACCGAAATAGGTTCCAAACGGGCTAAACTTTCGTAAGGAGTAATTTCTGAGACATTTTTAAAAAAGTAAATTTTTGGCCATTTTTGACAAAAATCGATGGCCTTACCTCTTAGGATTTTTGTAATTTTTGGCCAAAAATTGTACAAATCAGATTTTCCTCATAATGTCAGGAAATGTTGCTTAGACCCAATAGATGTTATTTCTTGAATTAGACCCTGACTGCTCACCCAGACAAACAAATAATAAATTTTGAAAATTTATGATTTTGAGGAAATTATAAATGTTTTTGGCAAAAATTTCAATTTTTCATAGGAATTGGCCCTGAGAACTACCGAAATACGTTCCAAACGGGATAAACTTTCGTAAGGAGTAATTTCTGAGACATTTTTTAAAAAGTCAATTTTGGGCCATTTTTGACAAAAATTGCTGGACTAACCCCTTGTGTTTTTTTGTCATTTTTGGCCAAAAATCGTACGAATCAGATTTTCCTCATAATGTCAGGAAATGTTGCTTAGACCCAATAGATGTTATTTCTTGAATTAGACCTTGACTGCTCACCCAGCCAGACAAAGAAATATTAAATTTTGAAAATTTCTGATTTTGAGGAAAATTATAAATGTTTTTGGCCAAAATGTCAATTTTTCATAGGAATTGGCTTCGAGAACTACCGAAATAGGTTCCAAACGGGCTAAACTTTCGTAAGGAGTAATTTCTGAGACATTTTTTGAAAAGTAAATTTTTGGCCATTTTTGACAAAAATCGCTGGACTAACCCCTTGTGTTTTTTGTCATTTTTGGCCAAAAATTGTACAAATCAGATTTTCCTCATAATGTCAGGAAATGTTGCTTAGACCCAATAGATGTTATTTCTTGAATTAGACCCTGACTGCTCACCCAGACAAACAAATAATACATTTTGAAAATTTATGATTTTGAGGAAAATTATAAATGTTTTTGGCCAAAATTTCAATTTTTCATAGGAATTGGCTTTGAGAACTACCGAAATAGGTTCCAAACGGGCTAAACTTTCGTAAGGAGTAATTTCTGAGACATTTTTTGAAAAGTAAATTTTTGGCCATTTTTGACAAAAATCGCTGGACTAACCCCTTGTGTTTTGTGTAATTTTTGGCCAAAAATCGTACGAATCAGATTTTCCTCATAATGTCAGGAAATGTTGCTTAGACCCAATAGATGTTATTTCTTGAATTAGACCTTGACTGCTCACCCAGACAAAGAAATATTAAATTTTGAAAATGTATGATTTTGAGGAAAATTATAAATGTTTTTTGCCAAAATGTCCATTTTTCATAGGAATTGGCTTCAAGAACTACCGAAATAGGTTCCAAACGGGCTAAACTTTCGTTAGGAGTAATTTCTGAGACATTTTTTAAAAAGTAAATTTTTGGCCATTTTTGACAAAAATCGATGGCCTAACCCCTTAGGATTTTTGTAATTTTTGGCCAAAAATTGTACAAATCAGATTTTCCTCATAATGTCAGGAAATGTTGCTTAGACCCAATAGATGTTATTTCTTGAATTAGACCTTGACTGCTCACCCAGACAAAGAAATATTAAATTTTGAAAATTTCTGATTTTGAGGAAAATTATAAATGTTTTTGGCCAAAATGTCAATTTTTCATAGGAATTGGCTTCGAGAACTACCGAAATAGGTTCCAAACGGGCTAAACTTTCGTTAGGAGTAATTTCTGAGACATTTTTTAAAAAGTAAATTTTTGGCCATTTTTGACAAAAATCGATGGCCTAATCCCTTAGGATTTTTGTAATTTTTGGCCAAAAATTGTACAAATCAGATTTTCCTCATAATGTCAGGAAATGTTGCTTAGACCCAATAGATGTTATTTCTTGAATTAGACCTTGACTGCTCACCCAGACAAAGAAATATTAAATTTTGAAAATTTCTGATTTTGAGGAAAATTATAAATGTTTTTGGCCAAAATGTCCATTTTTCATAGGAATTGGCTTCGAGAACTACCGAAATAGGTTCCAAACGGGCTAAACTTTCGTTAGGAGTAATTTCTGAGACATTTTTTTAAAAGTAAATTTTTGGCCATTTTTGACAAAAATCGATGGCCTAACCCCTTAGGATTTTTGTAATTTTTGGCCAAAAATTGTACAAATCAGATTTTCCTCATAATGTCAGGAAATGTTGCTTAGACCCAATAGATGTTATTTCTTGAATTAGACCCTGACTGCTCACCCAGACAAACAAATAATAAATTTTGAAAATTTATGATTTTGAGGAAAATTATAAATGTTTTTTGCCAAAATGTCCATTTTTCATAGGAATTGGCTTCAAGAACTACCGAAATAGGTTCCAAACGGGCTAAACTTTCGTAAGGAGTAATTTCTGAGAAATTTTTTGAAAAGTAAATTTTTGGCCATTTTTGACAAAAATCGCTGGACTAACCCCTTGTGTTTTGTGTAATTTTTGGCCAAAAATCGTACGAATCAGATTTTCCTCATAATGTCAGGAAATGTTGCTTAGACCCAATAGATGTTATTTCTTGAATTAGACCTTGACTGCTCACCCAGACAAAGAAATATTAAATTTTGAAAATTTATGATTTTGAGGAAAATTATAAATGTTTTTTGCCAAAATGTCCATTTTTCATAGGAATTGGCTTCAAGAACTACCGAAATAGGTTCCAAACGGGCTAAACTTTCGTAAGGAGTAATTTCTGAGACATTTTTTGAAAAGTAAATTTTTGGCCATTTTTGACAAAAATCGCTGGACTAACCCCTTGTGTTTTTTGTCATTTTTGGCCAAAAATTGTACAAATCAGATTTTCCTCATAATGTCAGGAAATGTTGCTTAGATCCAATAGATGTTATTTCTTGAATTAGACCCTGACTGCTCACCCAGACAAACAAATAATACATTTTGAAAATTTATGATTTTGAGGAAAATTATAAATGTTTTTGGCCAAATGTCAATTTTTCATAGGAATTGGCTTCGAGAACTACCGAAATAGGTTCCAAACGGGCTAAACTTTCGTAAGGAGTAATTTCTGAGACATTTTTTTAAAAGTAAATTTTTGGCCATTTTTGACAAAAATCGATGGCCTAACCCCTTAGGATTTTTGTAATTTTTGGCCAAAAATTGTACAAATCAGATTTTCCTCATAATGTCAGGAAATGTTGCTTAGACCCAATAGATGTTATTTCTTGAATTAGACCCTGACTGCTCACCCAGACAAACAAATAATAAATTTTGAAAATTTATGATTTTGAGGAAAATTATAAATGTTTTTTGCCAAAATGTCCATTTTTCATAGGAATTGGCTTCAAGAACTACCGAAATAGGTTCCAAACGGGCTAAACTTTCGTAAGGAGTAATTTCTGAGAAATTTTTTGAAAAGTAAATTTTTGGCCATTTTTGACAAAAATCGCTGGACTAACCCCTTGTGTTTTGTGTAATTTTGGCCAAAAATCGTACGAATCAGATTTTCCTCATAATGTCAGGAAATGTTGCTTAGACCCAATAGATGTTATTTCTTGAATTAGACCTTGACTGCTCACCCAGACAAAGAAATATTAAATTTTGAAAATTTATGATTTTGAGGAAAATTATAAATGTTTTTTGCCAAAATGTCCATTTTTCATAGGAATTGGCTTCAAGAACTACCGAAATAGGTTCCAAACGGGCTAAACTTTCGTAAGGAGTAATTTCTGAGACATTTTTTGAAAAGTAAATTTTTGGCCATTTTTGACAAAAATCGCTGGACTAACCCCTTGTGTTTTTTGTCATTTTTGGCCAAAAATTGTACAAATCAGATTTTCCTCATAATGTCAGGAAATGTTGCTTAGATCCAATAGATGTTATTTCTTGAATTAGACCCTGACTGCTCACCCAGACAAACAAATAATACATTTTGAAAATTTATGATTTTGAGGAAAATTATAAATGTTTTTGGCCAAAATGTCAATTTTTCATAGGAATTGGCTTCGAGAACTACCGAAATAGGTTCCAAACGGGCTAAACTTCGTAAGGAGTAATTTCTGAGACATTTTTTGAAAAGTAAATTTTTGGCCATTTTTGACAAAAATCGCTGGACTAACCCCTTGTGTTTTGTGTAATTTTTGGCCAAAAATCGTACGAATCAGATTTTTCTCATAATGTCAGGAAATGTTGCTTAGACCCAATAGATGTTATTTCTTGAATTAGACCTTGACTGCTCACCCAGACAAAGAAATATTAAATTTTGAAAATTTCTGATTTTGAGGAAAATTATAAATGTTTTTGGCCAAAATTTCAATTTTTCATAGGAATTGGCTTCGAGAACTACCGAAATAGGTTCCAAACGGGCTAAACTTTCGTTAGGAGTAATTTCTGAGACATTTTTTTAAAAGTAAATTTTTGGCCATTTTTGACAAAAATCGATGCCTAACCCCTTAGGATTTTTGTAATTTTTGGCCAAAAATTTTACAAATCAGATTTTCCTCATAATGTCAGGAAATGTTGCTTAGACCCAATAGATGTTATTTCTTGAATTAGACCCTGACTGCTCACCCAGACAAACAAATAATACATTTTGAAAATTTATGATTTTGAGGAAAATTATAAATGTTTTTGGCCAAAATGTCAATTTTTCATAGGAATTGGCTCTGAGAACTACCGAAATATGTTCCAAACGGGCTGAACTTTCGTAAGAAGTAATATCTGAGACATTTTTTTAAAAGTCAATTTTGGGCCATTTTGGACAAAAATCGCTGGACTAACCCCTTGTGTTTTTTGTCATTTTTGGCCAAAAATCGTACGAATCAGATTTTCCTCATAATGTCAGGAAATGTTGCTTAGACCCAATAGATGTTATTTCTTGAATTAGACCTTGACTGCTCACCCAGACAAAGAAATATTAAATTTTGAAAATGTATGATTTTGAGGAAAATTATAAATGTTTTTGCCAAAATGTCCATTTTTCATAGGAATTGGCTCTGAGAACTACCGAAATAGGTTCCAAACGGGCTAAACTTTCGTAAGGAGTAATTTCTGAGACATTTTTAAAAAAGTAAATTTTTGGCCATTTTTGCCAAAAATTGTACAAATCAGATTTTCCTCATAATGTCAGGAAATGTTGCTTAGACCCAATAGATGTTATTTCTTGAATTAGACCCTGACTGCTCACCCAGACAAAGAAATATTAAATTTTGAAAATTTCTGATTTTGAGGAAAATTATAAATGTTTTTGGCCAAAATGTCAATTTTTCATAGGAATTGGCTTCGAGAACTACCGAAATAGGTTCCAAACGGGCTAAACTTTCGTTAGGAGTAATTTCTGAGACATTTTTTAAAAAGTAAATTTTTGGCCATTTTTGACAAAAATCGATGGCCTAACCCCTTAGGATTTTTGTAATTTTTGGCCAAAAATTGTACAAATCAGATTTTTCTCATAATGTCAGGAAATGTTGCTTAGACCCAATAGATGTTATTTCTTGAATTAGACCCTGACTGCTCACCCAGACAAACAAATAATAAATTTTGAAAATTTATGATTTTGAGGAAAATTATAAATGTTTTTTGCCAAAATGTCCATTTTTCATAGGAATTGGCTTCAAGAACTACCGAAATAGGTTCCAAACAGGCTAAACTTTCGTAAGGAGTAATTTCTGAGACATTTTTTGAAAAGTAAATTTTTTGCCATTTTTGACAAAAATCGCTGGACTAACGTGTTTTTTGTCATTTTTGGCCAAAAATTGTACAAATCAGATTTTCCTCATAATGTCAGGAAATGTTGCTAGACCCAATAGATGTTATTTCTTGAATTAGACCCTGACTGCTCACCCAGACAAACAAATAATAAATTTTGAAAATTTCTGATTTTGAGGAAAATTATAAATGTTTTTGGCCAAAATGTCAATTTTTCATAGGAATTGGCTCTGAGAACTACCGAAATAGGTTCCAAACGGGCTAAACTTTCGTAAGGAGTAATTTCT